>SJYT01004485.1:0-29805 GCA_006410635.1 Cephalophus harveyi | reverse complement strand
TTTTTTTTTTTTAATGGCAGAACCATGTGGCATGCAGAACTTTCCAGATCAGGAACTGAACCCATGACCCCTGCATTGGAAGCCTAGAGTCTTAACCATTGAACCACCAATAAATAGTTACAATTGGAATTCCAAATTAGATCTGTCCTTAAATTCTTACAGGTTTAACAATTGTAACTATTTTTATATACTATAATATTAAGCAAACAAGTAAATATATTTATATTGTTGGAATCCATTTTTCTTATGGGGAGGAAGGAAAGTAAAACTATGGTGTAGGAAAGGCAAAATAAATCATTTTGGACGCATGTATGTATGTGTCTATCTTCTCCCCCGCTTGACCCCCACCCACCTTGAAATAATGACATTGAACAATGACATTGAATAATGACATTGACAATGAACCAGGTCCTTTTTTTCTGAATATCATTGTCCACTAAAAGACATCAGGGAATCTTGGAGAAATAGCTAATTCCAAGATAAGACAGAGAAACTCAGGAAGAATATTTTGTGCTAGAAAATTAAGAAGTGATCAGAAAGTGATAATAGCATGCCAAAATGACAGGAATCAACTTAAAGGGGATCCCTCTGGCAAAATCTGCAACAACTCAAACTTCTAATTAAATAAAGGCAGTAATGGATTATAATCCATCAAATAAATTAAGAATACATGGATGCATACTATCAATACGAATCTGTAAACAAATAAATTGAGAATAGAAAAAATTGTTCCTTATAGTAGAATTGTCACTTATAAACATAGAAGAATAATAGAGTTAGGAAGTTACTCTTTTGTATCATCACAAGCAAGAAATAAATAATTGCTAAATTTAGAGATGAAAAATTTGATGAAAAACAGGAATTCATATAACCTCAAATTATCTCCCTCAAAACTACATAGTAATTACAGAAGGGAAAATAACCAGTTCATAGTAAATAAACCAGCCAACACATCAACCAAGTGATTAAAAAATATCATTATGACCAAGAGGAAACAAATATATGTATAATTAATACCTTAAAAAGGACATAGCATAACCTGTATAGTTACCCAGGCCTGAAATATATAAGCTAAATCTAAACTTGAGGAAACACCAGCAAAAACCATGTGAATAAAATCCATATGAAATACCAGACCTATATTCTTAAACAAAGAAGTCAATGTCCTAGTAAACAAAGAAAAGTTAAAAAAAAAAAGTTCTAGACATAACCTCTCAAAATTAAATTTAATAGATGCTTCAAGTATATGACATTAAACAGATTAAAAATAACTAGAAAGGATATAGTGAGAGAATAAAATGGGATGTGAAATATTGATAAAAATATACCACTGTTCAATTTCATGAATTTGATCATTTTACTATGGTTATGTTAAGGAGCTCTTTATTCCTACAGAAATTGCATTAAACCATTAAGTGGTAAACAATGCAGGATGTATGGTTCAGAAAAATATTAGATGTAGAAAAGCAATGAAGCAAATAGGAAAAAATATTTAAAAATTGATGAATCTGGATATTTGACATTATTTTTGAGTTGATGCTAAGTATTTTTGATACAAATTATAATGATTCTGGAAAATGTTTTTCTTTAAAGAGGCTTAATTCTTTTGACAACAGATGGTGTATCAGTGGACAAAGGATCAACCCATTTCAGTGTTGATTCTGTTGAGTGTGGATAATTAGTTGAAAGACTTATTCTGTATCAGTTTTTTTTAATTGCAAAGTTTTATTTTAATGTATGTTTTTATTGAAGGATAATTGCTTTACAGAATTTTGCTGTTTTCTGTCAAACCTCAATGTGAATTAGCCATCAGTTTAGTTCAGTTCAGTCGCTCAGTCGTGTCCGACCATTTGGGACCCCATGAATCGCAGCACGCCAGGCCTCCCTGTCCATCACCAACTCCCGGAGTCCACCCAAACTCATGTGCATCGAGTTGGTGATGCCATCCAGCCATCTCATCCTCTGTCATCCCCTTCTCCTCCTGCCCCCAATTCCTCCCAGCATCAGGGTCTTTACCAACGAGTCAACTCTTCGCATGAGGTGGCCAAAGTATTGGAGTTTCAGCCTCAGCATCAGTCCTTCCAAGTAACACCCAGGACTGGTCTCCTTTAGGATGGACTGGTTGGATCTCCTTGCAGTCCAAGGGACTCTCAAAAGTCTTCTCCAACACCACAGTTCAAAAGCAGCAATTTTGGGAGCCCCCCCAAATAAAGTCGGACACTGTTTCCACTGTTTGCCCATCTATTCAGAAAACTAAGATCATAGCATCTGGTCCCATCACTTCATGGGAATCAGCCATAGGTATACATACACCCCCTCCTTTTTAAACCTCCCTCCCATTTCCCTCCCCATTCCACACCTCTAGGTTAATACAGAGCCCCTATTTGGGTTTCCTGAGCCATACAGCAAATTCCCGTTGGCTATCTCTTTTACATATGGTAATGTAAGTTTCAATGTTACTCTTTCCATACATCTCACCCTCTCCTCCCCTCTCCCCATGTCCATAAGTCTATTCTCTATCCCTGATTCTCCATTGCTGCCTGTAAATAAATTCTTCAGTGCTATTTTTCTAGATTCCATATATTTGCATTAGATCACAATATTAATCTTTTTCTTTCTGACTTACTTCATTCTGTATAATAGGTTCTAGGTTCATCCACCTCATCAGAACTGACTCAAATGGTTTCCTTTTTATGGCTGAGTAATATTCCATTGCTGTGAGGGATTGGGGGCAGAGGATGAGATGGCTGGATGGCATCACTGACTTGATGGACATGAGTCTGAGTGATGGTGATGGAGTTGGTGATGGACAGAGAGGCCTGGCGTGCTGTGATTCATGGGGTTGCAAAGAGGTGGACACGACTGAGCAACTGAATTGAACTGAATATTCCATTGTGTATATGTACCACAACCTCTTTACCCATTCATCTGTCAATGGACATCTAGGTTGCTTCCATGTTCTAGCTATTGTAAATAATGCTTCAATGAACAATGGGATACATGTGTCTTTTTCATCCCTGGTTTCCTCAGGATTTATACATAGGAGTGGGATTGCTGAGTCATATAGTGGCTTTATTCCTAGTTTTTTAAAAAGGAATCTCCATGCCATCTTCCATAGTGGCTGTATCAATTTACATTCCCACCAACAGTGCAAAAGTGTTCCTTTTTCTCAACTCCCACTTCAGCATTTATTGTTTGTAGCCTTTTTAAAGATTACCATTCTAACTGCTGTGATGCGACATTGTATTGTGGTTTTGATTTGCATTTTTCTAATAATGAGCAATGTTGACCATTTTTTCATGTGTTTGTTAGCCATCTATATGTCTTCTTTGGAGAAATGTCTGTTTCAGTCTTTTCCCCACTTTTTGATTGGGTTGTTTGTTTTTCTAGCGTTGAGTTGTATGAGCTGCTTGTATATTTTGGAAATTAATCCTTTGTCAGTTGTTTCATTTGCTATTATTTTCTCCCATTCTGAGGCTTGTCTTTTCACATTGCTTGTAGTTTTCTTTGCTGTACAAAAGCTTTTAAGTTTAATCAGGTCTCACTTGTTTACTTTTGTTTTTATTTCCATTACTCTAGGAGGTTGGTCATAGAGGATCTTGCATTGATTTATGTCATCAAGTGTTCTGCCTATGTTTTCCTCTAAGAGTTTTATATTTTCTGGCCTTACCTTAAGGTCTTTAATCCATTTTGAGGGTACCTTTGTTAATGGTGTTAGGAAGTAATCTAATTTCATTCTTTTACATGTAGCTGTCTAGTTTTCCCCGCACAATTTGTTGAAGAGGGTGTTTTTGCCCATTGTGTATTCTTGTCTCCTTTGTCAAAAATAAGGTTCCCATAGGTGCATGGGTTTATTTCTGGGCTTTCTATCTTGTTCCATTGGTCTATATTTCTGTTTTAGTGCCAGTACCATACTGTCTTGATGACTGTAGCTTTGTAGTATAATCTGAAGTCAGGAAGGTGGATTTCTCCAGCTCCTTTTTCTTTCTCAAGACTGCTTTGGCTATTTGGGGTCTTTTGTGTTTCCATATGAATTGTGAAATTTTTTGTTCTAGTTCTGTGAAAAATGCCTTTGGTAGCTTGATAAGGATTGCACTGAACCTGTAGATTGCATTTGGTAGTATAGTCATTTTCACAATATTGATTCTTCCTACCAAGAAACATGGACTATCTCTCCATCTGTTTAACAGATGTCATCTTTGATTTATTTCATTAGTGTCTTATAATTTTCTGTGTACAGTTCTTTTGTCTCCTTAGGTAAGTTTATTCCTAGATATTTTATTATTTATGTTGCAATAGGTAATGGGATTGATTCCTTAATTTCTCTTTCTGATTTTTCATTGTTAGTATATAGAAATGCAAGTGATGTCTGTGTATCGATTTTGTATCCTGCAACTTTGCTAAGTTCACTGATTAACTCTAGTGATTTTGTAATGGAGAAGGCAATGCAACCCACTCCAGTACTCTTGCCTGGAAAATTCCATGGATGAGGGAGCATGGTGGGCCGCTGTCCATGGGGTGGCACAGAGTCAAACACGACTGAAACAACTTAGCAGCAGCAGCAGTGATTTTGTGAATGCTATCTTTAGGGTTTTCTATGTATAATATCATGTCATCTGCAAACAGTGAGAACTACTTATTTCCCAATCTCCATTCCTTTTATTTCTTTTTCTTCTCTGCTTGCTATAGCTAGGACTTCCAGAACTATGTTGAATAATAGTGATGAAAGTGGACACCCTTATCTTGTTCCTGATCTTAGGGGAAATGTTTTCAGTTCTTTACCATTGAGAATAATGTTTGCTGTAGGCTTATCATATATGGCCTTTACTATGCCGACTAAGGTCTGTCTAGTCAAGGCTATGGTTTTTCCAGTAGTCATGTATGAATGTGAGAGTTGGACTGTGAAGAAAGTGAGCGCTGAATAACTGATGCTTTTGAACTGTGGTGTTGGAGAAGACTCTTGAGAGTCCCTTGGACTGCAAGGAGATCCAACCACTCCATTCTGAAGGAGATCAGCCCTGGGATTTGTTTGGAAGGAATGATGCTAAAGCTGAAACTCCAGCTTTAGCCACCTCATGCGAAGAGTTGACTCATTGGAAAAGATTCTGATGTTGGGAGGGATTGGGGCAGGAGGAGAAGGGGACGACAGAGGATGAGATGGCTGGATGGCATCACTGACTTGATGGACGTGAGTCTGAGTGAACTCTGGAAGATGGTGATGGACAGGGAGGCCTGGCGTGCTGCGATTCATGGGGTTGCAAAGTGTTGGACATGACTGAGTGACTGAACTGAACTCAACTGATGTTGAGGTAGGTTCCTTCTATGCCCATTTTTTGAAGAATTTTAATCATAAATGGGGTGCTGAATTTTGTCAAAGGCTTTTCCTGCATCTGTTGAGATGATCAGATGGTTTTTAATCTTTAAATTTGTTAATATGGTGTATCACATTGATTGATTTGTATATATTGAAGAATCTTTGCATTCCTGGAATAAACCCAACTTGATCATGATGTATAAGCATTTTGATGTGTTGCTGAATTCCATTTGCTAAAATTTTGTTGAGAATTTTTGCACCTATGTTCTTCAGTGATATTGTCCTGTAGTTTTCTTTGTGTGTTGTCTTTGTTTGGTTTTGGTATCTGGGTGATGGTGGCCTCATAGAATGAGTTTGGAAGTGTTCTTTCCTCTTGAAAGAAATTTCTTGAAAGAGTTTTAGAAGGATAGACATTAGTTCTTCTCCAAATGTTTGATAGAATTCTCCTGTGAAGCAATCTGGTCCTGGGCTTTTGTTTTTGGGAGATTTTTAAAATCACAGCTTCAATTTCAGTTCTTGTAATTGGGTTGTTCATAATTTCTATTTCTTCCTGGTTCAGTTTTGGAAGATTGAACTTTTCTAAGAACCTGTCCATCTCTTCCAGGTTATTCATTTTATTGCCACATATTTGTTCATAATATTCTCTTACAACCCTTTGTATTTCTGCACTGTCTGTTGTAATGTCTCCTTTTTCATTTCTAATTTTGTTGATTTGATTCTTCTCTCTTTTTTTCTTGATGATTCTGGGTAAAAGTTTGTCAGTTTTGTTTATCATCTCAAAGAACCAGCATTTAGTTTTAATGATCTTTACTATTGTTTGTTTCATTTCTTTTTAATTTATTTCTGCTCTGATATTTAGGATTTCTTTCCTTCTACTAATTTGGTTTTTTTTTTTGTTGTTGTTGTTGTTGTTCTTCTTCTTCTTTTTCCAGTTGTTTTAGGTGTAAAGTTAGGTGATCTATTAGATGCTTTTCTTGTTTCTTGCTATAGGATTGTATTGCTATAAACTTCCCTCTTTGGACTGCTTTTGCTGCATCCCATAGGTTTTGAGTTGTCGTGTTTTCATTGTCATTTGTTTCTAGAAATTTTTTATTTCCCTTTGGATTTCTTCAGTAATCTGTTGGTTACTTAGAAATGTGATGTTTAATCTCCATGTGTTTGTGTTTCTTACATTTTTTCCTTGTAATTGATATCTAGTCTCATAGTGTTGTGGTCATAGAAGATGCTTGATGGAATTTCAATTTTATTAAATTTACTGAGATTTGATTTGTGACTAAAGATGTGGTCTATCCTGGAGAATGTTCCATGCACACTTGAGAAGAAGGTGTATTCTTCTGCATTTGGATGGATTGTCCTGAAAATATCAATGAGATCCATTTCATCTAATGTATCATTTAAGACTTAATTTTCTGTTTTGATGATCTGTCCATTGGTGTGAGTGGGATGTTAAAGTCTCCCGCAATTATTGTGTTACTTTCAATCTCTCATTTTATGTCTGTTAGTGTTTGTCTTATGTATTGAGGTGCTCCTATGTTGGGTGCATAGATATTTACAATTGTTATGTCTTCCTCTTGGATTCATCCCTTGATCATTATGTAGTGTCCTTCCTTATCTCTCGTAATCTTCTTTATTTTAAGGTCTATTTTGTCTGATATGAGGGTTGCTACTCCAGCTATCTTTTGCTTTCTATGTGCATGTAGTATGTTTTTCCCATACTCTCACTTTCATTCTATATGTGTCTTGAGGTCTGAAGTATGTTTCTTGTAGATAGCATATATATATGGGTCTTGCTTTTGTATCCATTCAGCCAGTCTGTGTCTTTTGGTTGGAGCACTTAATCCATTTACATTTAAAGTAATTATTGATATATATAAGTTCCTATTATCATTTTCTTAATTGTTTGGGGTTGATTTTGTAGATCTTTTTTCTTCTTTCGTATTTCTTGACTACATAAGTCCCTTTAACATTTGTTGTAAAGCTCGTTTAGTGGTACTGAATTCGCTTAACTTTTGCTTGTCTGAAAAGCTTTTTATTTTTCCATCAATTTTGAATGAGATCCTTACTGGGTACAGTAATCTCAGTTGTAGATTTTTCCCTTTCTTTACTTTAACTATACCTTGCCATTTCCTTCTGGCTTGCAGAGTTTTTGCTGAAAGATCAGTTATTAAGCATATGGGGTTTCCCTTATATGTCACTTATTGCTTCTCCCTTGCTGCTTTTAATATTCTTTCTTTGTGTTTAGTCATTGTTAGTTTGATTAGTGTGTGTGTTGGTGTGTTTCTCCTTGGGTTTATCCTGTATGGGACTCTTTGTGCCTCTTGGACTTGATTGACTATTTCCTTTTCCATGTTGGGGAAATTTTCAACTATAATCTCTTCAAAAATTTTCTCATACTCTTTCTTTTTCTCTTCTTCTTCTGGTACCCCTATAATTCAAATGTTGGGGCATTTGATATTGTTCCAGAGGCCTCTGAGCCTATCCTCAATTCTTTTCATTCTCTTCATTCTGCTCTTCAGAAGTTATTTCCACCATTTTATCTTCCAGCTCATTGATTCCTTTTTCTGCTTCAAATATTCTGCTATTGATTCCTTGTAGAGTATTTTTAATCTCAGTAATTGTGTGGTTTGTCTCTGTATGTTTATTCCTTAATTCTTCCAGTTCTTTGTTAATTGATTCTTGCATTTTCTCCATTTTGTTTTCAAGGTTTTTGATCATATTTATTATCATTATTCTAAATTATTTTTCAGGCAATGTTCCTATTTCCTCTTAATTTATTTGGACTTCCATGTTTCTAGTTTGTTCCTTCATTTGTGTAGCATTTCTCTGCCTTTTCGTGATTTCATTTTAACTTATTGTGTTTGTGGTCTCCTTTTCCCAGGTTTCAAGGTTGAATTATTTCTTCCTTTTGGTTTCTTCCCTCCCAAGGTTGGTCCAGTGGTTCATGTTAGCTTCATATAGGGTGAGATTTGTGCTGAGTTTTTGTTTGATTGTTTGGTTTTCCTCTGACGGGCAAGGCTGAATGAAGTGGTAATCCTGTATGCTGATGATTGGGTTTGTATTTTTGTTTTTGTTTTGTTGTTTAGATGATGCATCCTGCACAGGATGCTACTGGTGGTTGGGTGATGTTGGGTCTTGTATTCCAGTGGTTTCCTTTGTGTGAATTCTCACTATTTGATACCCTCTAGGGTTAGTTCTCTGGTAATCTAGGGTCTTGGAGTCAGTGCTCTCACTCCAAAAGCTCAGGGCTTGATCTCTGACAGAGCAGTCAGTTGTGTGGCCTGCCAGATCTCAGCAAGCACCCAAGGCATGAGTCTGCTTGCTTTAGGAACATGGTAGGCTGGGCAAGGCTCTGACACTCAGAAGCTCGGCAAACTGCTTCAAGGTCCTGTAACACTCTGGCAATCAACTTTCTGATCATGTGGGAGGCAGAGTAATGGTCCCCCAGACATGGACGTGCCCACCCCTGGAACTGCCTGGACCGACCCTGTTAGCCACGAGCCACCAGATGGCAGGGCAGTGGCCGGGGCGCACAGTGTGGCAGGGTGTCTCTGGGATTAGAGCCAGGCTATCTGCACCACCTGCTACTCTAGTGTCCCTGGCACTCTGCCTGAGCTTGACAGATGCACCTGGAGTCATGTCTGAGGCCCCACTTTACCACAGTGACCTTGGATTTCCACCTGAGGTAACAGATTTACATCAGTGATTCCATATCAGTTTTGCTGTTACCTTTAGATTGCAGTCTTTACTCCTAAAGTATGTACCTTATACCTAAGGTGTCACTAGACTTCTAGGATGTCACCTTTCTGGAACCTCAACAGAAGACCTCAAGTATTTGGAAAGATTCTTCCAACATTCCTAGTCTAGATCTTCAGCTTCTGTCTTCTCTGTTTGCAGATGATGAGATTTCTGCTCAGTTTTTTTTTTTTTTTTTTTTTTTTCTAGTTACCATTTGTAGCTGGGCTTTACCTTTTAACTTTCCTTCCTTCCTCTACCTTTCTTTCTCTTTTCTCTACCCCAACTCTTTCCTTTCTTTTTCTTTCTTATTTCATCTCTCAAATGTCAACCAACAACTTCAAGGAGATATGTCTGGACATTTTGTTAACTCACTATTGTAGTTCCCTCATTTCAAGAATTTTGTTTCTCAAGTACCATTCAGTTTGGTAACTTTAAAACTTGCCATTGCTTTTCAGCCCTGTGAGACTGCTACATTTTGCTTGTGTTTTGCAGTGAATTGAAAAATGGCTTCAAAGAGACGACTGAGTGAATGTAGAACTCATCTAACAAGCTTCCATTGTCTCAGTGGTTACGGATCCTCAAACCCTGCATGCTTTGGTTCCTCTCCAAAATAGTTATTTTATATGTTTTGTCTATGTTTTATAATTTTATTTTGGTGGGAGGATTTATCTGAAACAAGTTAAACAAGTTTGTTGTAGTCAGAACCAACTTTAAAAATCATTTTTTTGAGTTTACATTTATTATTATTTTTTTAGGGATTCATCCATAGAGGTAATAACAACAGAACTATACTTGAAATCCAGGTCTTTTAATGACAAGTCCATTCGTCTTTCAGTTATACCTAAAGTGTTATAAGTACTTATTATAAAAAGTACCTGTGGTTGTTAGAATTTACTCTGTATAAAACTAATAGAACATATTAGACTTATTAACCTAACAAGTTATTTGTGTTAGGCTTATTAAGCTCCTTGTTACATATATATGTGTGTATCCATATCTCTGTGTGTGTGTATGTGTATGTATGTGTGTATATATATATATACTTCATCCAAGCACAGTAGAGCTCAGCATATATAAAATCTATTTCCAATCTGTTTCTAAGGTGAAATTACTTTTGTGATATGAATTTATTAGACATGACTGATGCTCTCAGGAGTGGATCTAGGGCAGAAGAGGGCTTAAACAGTTAATTTAATATCAGAATTGCTAGTATGAGTCATTAACTCTAATGAAGAGCATTTTTTCTTCCTTTTTCATATTTTATTCACTTGTATAATAAATAATAGTCATAATAAAAACTATAAAATTGATGGTGATTATTTGGGTTCTTGTATAATTTCACTTCTAGAAGAGCTAAAGCACATCACTTTCACGATCAGTTGTTTAAATTATATGTCTTAATATGGCACTTGGTATTTTAAAAAAGAAAATGTATTTTGGGAGAATTTCATCCTAAAAATAAATCTGTCTCAATTAGAAAGTTAGAGTCCTCATTCTCCTGCTCATTTAGCTTAATGAATGCCATTAGCATGGGCTGTTGATCATAATGGATAAGATATGAGCTGCTTTCTCTCTCCCTTATGTTTTCTAATCATGAAAAAAAATCTCCCATCCAGATTGGGTTTCTATAAGTTTAGTCCTTCCTCATTATAGAATAAATATGATGATATAAAAAAATTTATTTGGAATTAATTTTGATAGGAATGCAAATTTAAATCCTTGCTTTCCAACTTATCATCAAACGTATTGAAGAATGTGGATGATAATGCTTTAGAGTTTGGAAGATTAAACATATTTATAAAATTTGTAACATATTAATATAATGTCTATAACCTGTCTGTCTCAGTTGCTCAGTAGTGTCCAACTCTTTGTAACCCCATGGACTGTAGCCAGCCAGCTTCCTCTGTGCATGAAATTCTCCAGGCAAGAATATTGAAGTGGATTGCCATTCCCTTCTCCAGAGGATCTTCCCAACCCAAGGATCCAACCTGGGTCTTCTCCATTGTAGGAGATTCTTTACTGTTTGAGCTACCAGGGAAGCCCATGACTATAGCATACATATTAGTTGCTTATTATGTACTCTGAAAAATTGACATAGATATATACATATATGTATGTATGTATGTACATGTGTGTGTACATATGAGAGTGTGTGTGTTTATGTATAGGTACCAAGTTATTATAACTTTAAAGTTTAATGTCTCTTATTCTCAAAAGGGATAGATTTCCTACAGGGAATAAGATAGTTTCTTTAGGGCAAGCTCTCTGATTGACCAGTAAAGAATGTTAAGGGAAATTGTGTCACAATATTATGTCAATGGAAAAGAGTTGAATAACCCTGGCGAGATGACCAAAATTAAAGCATATAAACTTTTAAAAAGTATTCTGTTGATATCAGTTTACTCTTATAGTTTGTTCTTGAGGAACAAATTTAATGGTAGAAATTTCAGACCTGGAAGCTGGTACTACAGTAAAACAAGAATGGTACATTTTTGACTCAAAAAAACCCGTCAAAGTGTACCTTTCATCTAAAGTATGGCAATTAATTTAAGATATTCTATTTTTCTGATGCAAGGGAATACTGTAAAAGGTGATTCAGAAGTACCATAGATAGATAACTGGGGAAATTTTAGTACCAAGAGACAATGAGGGGTTTATAAATAATCTCTCTCATGAAGAGTCAATCAATAGAAAAGCAAACAAAAAAGAAAATCATAAAAACAATTTCAAGAAGACATAAAAACAAATCTCAACAGTAAAGGTGAAGTCTGAATGTCAAAGAGTGAATAAACAGAAGGGAAGGAGTGTAAGAAGATGAAATCACAAAAATACTGGAATACAGTACAAAATAGAGTTTACAAGTATCAGGAGTAATATGGTGTTTAAAAAGCAGCACTGTTTATAATAGCCAAGACATGGAAGCAACCTAGATGTCCATCAGCAGATGAATGGATAAGAAAGCTGTGGTACATACACAATGGAGTATTACTCAGCCATTAAAAATAATACCTTTGAATCAGTTCTAACAAGGTGGATGAAACTGGAGCCTATTATACAGAGTAAAGTAAGCCAGAAAGAAAAACACCAATACACTATACTAACACATATATATGGAATTTAGAAAGATGGTAACGATAACCCTGTATGCGAGATAGCAAAAGAGACACAGATGTATAGAGCAGTCTTTTGGACTCTGTGGGAGAGGGAGAGGGTGGGATGATTTGGGAGAATGGCATTGAAACATGTATAATATCATATAGAAAATGAATTGCCAGTCTAGGTTCGATGTAGGATACTGGATGCTTGTTGCTGGTGCACTGAGACGACCCAGAGGAATGGTACAGGGAAGGAGGAGGGAGGGGGTTCAGGATGGGGAACACGTGTATACCTGTGGTGGATTCATGTTGATGTATGGCAAAACCAATACAATATTGTAAACTAATTAACCTCCAATTTAAAGAAATAAATTTATATTTTAAAAAATTTAAAAAAAAAGAAATAAAAAGGAAATCATAGTATAATGGAATAAATTTGGGGATACAAGGAATCTTTTACAGGTTTGTATTTAGACCCATCAAAGCTTTTATGCGATTGCCAAAAGCTGGATGCTGAGATTTTGCTATTCCCAAATATCAGCTACAACCAGGACAGCTCTTTTTCTCAAGTTAAAAACAAATATTCCAACCGGAAAATCATTAAAGGCTTGCTGACTATCATTTTGAATTTACTTCATCCTTCAGTAAAAACAGTTACTCTCCCTAAATAAAAGACACTTTCTCCTTGGGAACTGCCCTGTGCTTAGTTGAGTCCAGCTTTCTGCAACCCCATGGACTGTAGCCTGCCAGGTTCCTCTGTCCACAGAATTTTTCAGGCAAGAATACTGGAATGGGTTTCCATTTCCTACTCCAGGGGATCCTTGTGACCCAGGGATCAAACACAGGTCTCCTTTGTCTCTTGCATTGGCAGGTGGATTCTTTACCACTGTCCCACTTGGGAACTGCCATTACTATCTATCTCCTTGGTCCTTAGAGTCAAGTATATTATGGACAAAAGCATAAAACTCTAGAGACATAGTGTCTGAGTTCAAATTCTAGCTTTGATTCTAGCTTTCAAATTCTCCTACACCTTGTGTGATCTTTGATAACTGCTGTTGACTGAATGTGTCTTCCTGAAATGAAAATGTTAAAACCTCATCCTCCATGTAATGGCATCATGAGGTGGGGCCCTTGGGAAGTGATTAGATCATGAAGCAGAACCTTTATGAATGAGCTTAGTGTCCTTATAAAAGAGAATCCAGCGAGCTCTGTTGCCCCTACAGTCTAGTGATGACATAGCGTAAGTTGACCATCCACGTCACCATTGATCTGCTGGTATCTTGATCTAGGATTTCCCAGTATCAAGAACTGTAAGAGTTCAATTTCTTTTGTTTACAAACCACTGAGTCTATGGCATTTTGTTGTAATTCCTCAAACTGGCTAATACAATAAATAATAATAACTGTTTGTGCCTTGGTGTTCTAATCTATGAAAAGGGAACAATAAAACTGTCTCATAAGTTTGTTATGATGATTAAATATGCTAAGTAATATAAAGTGCTAGGAATAGTGCATACCATATATTAAGCAGTATGAAGAGAAACAACAATAATATGTGCCTATTATAAGTATCCTCTCATTTATTCAGTAAATATTTATGGAGAATTTGCTATTTTCCAGGCACTGTTCTGGGCATTTCAGATTCTTTGTCAACAGACAAAAAAATTCTTACTTTCTTGGAAATAATATTCAATTAGATTCAATCAAGTGAAAACATTCTAGGTGTAATAATGATGCTAATGTCTAGTTATACTCTTATTCCAATCTTTTAAAATATATTATCAACCCTTGCAAGTAGATCCTATTGCTATTCCCATTTCAGAGATAGAGAAACTGAGTTATAGAAATATTAACTAAGATTTATAATACCTATAAGTCTCTAAATATCCATATTTCCTCCATTTGTTTTCTACTTTTTATTTTTAACTAATTATTTATTCACCTTCTCATTCATACATTTATTTATTCAACATATACTCTTTCTGGTAGACCTTGAATTCAAAGTCAAACTCTGGATGCAGAATGCCTACTTTTAACTAATTTGTTTTGTTGCCTCAGTTAACAGTTTGGTAAAGCTGGAGACAATTTCATCTATGTTGTATTTATATAATCTTTCAATAGCCATCCAATTTCCAATTCAAGAATATTATCTATGTAGTGTTAAATTGATATCATCTAAATAGTATTTTTCTTCATTCTCAAATGCAATATATTCAAATAGTCACAAAACCATGTCAACTTTACCTTTTAAGTATTTCTTGAACACATTGTTATAATACTTCCAGTTTCCAACCCTACTGCCTTAGTTTATGTTCTCTTTAACCTCAGGTTAAGAGAAGTATTTGGCCACTTGATGCGAAGAGCTGACTCATTGGAAAAAACACTAATGCTGGGAAGATTGAGGGCAGGAGGAGAAGGGGACGACAGAGGATGAGATAGTTGGATGGCATCACTGACTCAATGGACATGGGTTTGGGTGGACTCTGGGAGTTGGTGATGGACAGGGAGGCCTGGTATGCTGTGGTTCATGGTGTCACAAATAGTCAGACCTGACTGAGCGACTGAACTGAACTGAACTGAACTAAGAGAAGTATGAAGTTCTCCCCTGGAGAACAGACTTATGGTTGCCAAGGAGGAGAAGAGGTGGGAGAGGGAAAGATTGGGAATGTGGGATTAGCATATGCAAACCACCGTATTTAGGTGGATAAGCCACAATATCCTGCACATTTAATAACCTGTGATAAACCATAATAAAAAAGAATATGAAAGTCAATATATAACTGTCACTTTGCTGTACAGTAGAAATTAATATTGTAAATCAACTGTACTTCAATAACATGTTTTAAAAAGGATTGAGTAAGAAAAAAGAGAGAAGTGTGTTTAAATTACATCAGTTTCTTCACCAGTCTCATTTGTTCCATACTTCTTTCTTAATATTCCTCAAAATCATGTGTCTGATCATGTTTATCTTATAATCCTAAGTGAACTCTCCAGCATGCACTGAATTCTATCTCATTACAATGATTCACAAACCTGTTCACTATTTTGCTACCACCTAGTTCTCTAACAGGATTCTTGGTTTGGAATGACATTGGTCTTCAAAATATTACCTAGATATTCTCCAGAGAAGCAGATATAGATAATAGATCCTATTGATTCTGTTTCTACTATCTCTATGTTTCTAAATACCCTCCTTTCCTTCAATCTATTTACTTTTGCTTATTATTTCAGGACTATATTATTTCAATCCTGAATATTCATTGGAAGGACTGATGCTGAAGCTGAAACTCCAATACTTTGGACACTTGATGCGAAGAACTGACTCATTTGAAAAGACCCTGATGCTGGGAAAGATTGAAGGTAGAGGAGATGGGAACAACAGAGGATGAGATAGTTGGATGGCAACACTGACTCAATGGACATGAGTTTGAGTAAACTCCAGGAGTTGGTGATGGACGGGGAGGCCTGATACGCTGCAGTCCATGGGGTCACAAAGAGTGGGACATGACTGAGTGACTGAACTGAACTGAACTTATTATTTGGGGCTTCCCTGGTGGCTCAAAAAGTAAAAAAAAATCTGCTTCCAATGTAGGAAACCCAAGTTTAATCCCTGAGTCAGGAAGATCCCCTGGAGAAGGGAATAGCGATCCACTCCAGTATTTGGGCCTGGAGAATTCCATGGACAGAGAAGCCCTTATCCACCTATTCATTAACTCATTAGGGGTTCCCTGGTGGCACAGTCAGTAAAGAATCTGCCTGCAATGCAGGAGACCTGGGTTCGATCCCTGGGTTGGGAAGATCCCCTGGAGGAGGGCATTGCAACCCACTGCAGTATTCTTGCCTGGAGAATCCCCACGGACAAAAGAGCCTGGCAGGCTACAGTCCACAGGGTCTCAAAGAGTTAGACATGACTGAGTGACTAAGCACATTCACTCATTCATATATATATGAAAGAGGCCTTATTATAAGGACTTGGCTCATGTGATTATGCAAGCTGAGAAGTACTACCATCTGCCATCTGCAAGATCAAGACTCAGGAAAGCTGGTGGAATATTTTGAAAATCTGGGAGCAGGAGAGCCAATGATGATGTATACAATGTTCTGGCTCAATCAGTCAAGTAGAGAGATAGTGAATTCTCCCCACCTCTACCATTTTTTCTCCCCAGGCCCTCAAAAGATTGGATTCTTGCCACACTGTGGAGAGCACTTCACTTTACTCAGTGTACTGTTCAAATACTAGTATTCCAGAACCACTTCACAGACACACTCAGGATATTGTTTTAACAAGGTATCTGGGAATCCCGTGATCTACTCAAGTTGACTACCTCTTCAGAAAACTTTCCGTGGTCAACTCCTTTACACATCCCCCAGCAAGATTTAGTACTCCACTCTTAATCTATACCCACAGTTTGCATATTTTCCCATTTTGCCCTAAATACTTAGTATTTAATATCTGTTTGTTTATACATATGATTCTCTTACTAAAGGGATTCTGTTTCTAATACCTGTATATTTTTAAGTGATTATCTTTCCTCCAAGTTACCTACTTTTATTTATTTATTTATTCACCTATTCATTCCTGAAGGGAAGTCCTCTAGGGCAAGTTTTGTGCCTTATTCATTATTCTACCTTAGGCTTAGCACAATATTTGCCCAAGACTAGCTGTTCAATAAACACACTATATTCAACATTGTTGAGTACTGAGGAAAACTTAAAAGTTGGCATCTTATGATACAGTTGTCCCACTAGCCATTCGCTTTTTTTTTAAACTTATTTTATCATTACTCAGAAGTTGGTATCCAAAAATCCCACTACTTTTCCTGTCAAGAGATTTAATTGCTTTGTTTTCTCGGACTGACATGATAACAAATGGGTATTTGGTAGATCTTCCCTTCTGGCAGTTTTCAGACAAATAAATTAGAAGAAAAACTGTACCAACTGAAGTCTCATCATCTCTGCCCGTCTCACATTTACTTGAAAAACTTAATAAGGAGAGACAATTTATGCAATAAATAGCTGTAAGCAAAGTATGTGCAATATTAAATACTGTCATCTCTAGGACTTCACATCCTGTGAAGAGTCCAACCAAGAAAACCACTCTCAGATAATAATCAGAGATTGCTTGGTACAGGGAACTAATTACACAGATAAGAAAATAACTGAGACACACAACAGAAAATCTGTAAGGTGACTCAGAGATTAAGAAGCAGAAAACCATTATTGCCCCCAGGTCTGAATGAGAAGGGGAAGAGGTAATACCACCAGAGCTCAGGGATCAGAATCAGCTTGGGGAAGGTAGAACCAAGGAAGGAGCTGGAGATTTGGAAGAACAGCTATTGTAAAAGACTCTACTTCTGATAGAGAGGGAGACACATACCCTGGATTCTTCCTTTCTCTCACTGTATAATGCCTTGCCAGGACCTGCTACTGACCAAACCCAGAAGGAAAATAGCTGACATGGAGCCTGAGAAATGTAGCCTGCCGTAATTATGTTTTCTGTGATACCCAGTAGGACATACACATTTTCAGAAATGAATCTGATGGCAAAACACTGGATGTGATGGCATTTGTATATTAAACTTTTAGGGACAGACCATAGGTTGCTACTTTTCAAGTAATTATATTTAGAATGGGTCAGTAAACAATATATAACTTGAAAATTATCTCTATATCTCATTGGTTTATCTATCATAGTTGTTGCTTCCCAGTCTTATTCATATTTGGGATTTCTTGATAAATTTAATTTGGGTCAAAACATTTCCTTACCCTTCATACCAAAAATACCATTACTTAGAAAGTAATCCTTTCAGTTTCAGCAATTATTTGCCATTCTTTTGCTATATTCTTAGACAAAATCAATCCATTTGGTTAATCTTTTCTCCTCAGGTCACTGGGACCACTGCTTTTGGGTTAGCTATCCTCCAAGATACAATCAGTTATGGTCAGAAACAAAATGTCCCAAATTTAGAGAAAACCACTAATACAAACTAGGTTTTATAGTAGTTTTGGTGGTTCATTGGAAGAGTGAGTTGTGACAGTGGTTAGTGTGTTTTTAACAAAAAAAGATTTTCCCTCAGCCCGAGCATATTTCAAATTGTTATGAAAGAAACAGAAACAAAATTTTATTTCTAAAATTTTAACATCATATATTTTAGTCAACAAGAATATCTCTAATTTTGCAAATGAAGAAAAGGAAGGTCAAAGAAGTGACATAAGCCCTATTGCACAATTAGTTACTGACTAATATCTAAAATCTCTATTTCTTGTAGCATACTAAGCTGTTTCCAATTCCTTATTCATAAGCAACTGAACAATTATTGCAACTTCTTTTTTTTTGCCTGTGAATGAGCAGTCCCAGTACTAAGACTATTTAATGTAATTCTGCAGATTGTGACTGACTCGAGCTTTGGGGAAGGCATTAATGGAGAGGCTTGAAACTTCTGAACAGCTTGCAACCAATTTCATTTTAAGATACTGATACCCACCAAATGTGCTTCTTGCCAAAGGCTTTGATTTCTTTCTGGATAATAAAATATAAAAGTAAAGACAGAAAATTTGGCTAGAGCCAAATACCAGTTACTTTCTTTACCTAAGATACAATGCATAACGCAGATTCTATTTCTGAGTTATCAGTTCAGTTCAGTCGCTCAGTTGTGTCCGACTCTTCGCGATCCCATGAATCGCAACACGCCAGGCCTCCCTGTCCATCACCATCTCCCGGAGTTCACTCAGACTCACGTCCATCGAGTCAGTGATGCCATCCAGCCATCTCATCCTCGGTCGTTCCCTTCTCCTCCTGCCCCCAATCCCTCCCAGCATCAGAGTCTTTTCCAATGAGTCAACTCTTCGCATGAGGTGGCCAAAGTACTGGAGCAATCTTGATTCCAGCTTGTGTTTCTTCCAGTCCAGCATTTCTCATAATGTACACTGCATAGAAGTTAAATAAGCAGGGTGACAATATACAGCCTTGACGGACTCCTTTTCCTATTTGGAACCAGTCTGTTGTTCCATGTCCAGTTCTAACTGTTGCTTCCTGACCTGCATACAGATTTCTCAAGAGGCAGGTCAGGTGGTCTGGTATTTCCATCTCTTTCAGAATTTTCCAGTTTATTGTGATCCACACAGTCAAAGGCTTTGGCATAGTCAATAAAGCAGAAATAGATGTTTTTCTGGAACTCTCTTGCTTTTTCCATGATCCAGCGAATGTTGGCAATTTGATCTCTGGTTCCTCTGCCTTTTCTAAAACCAGCTTGAACATCAGGAAGTTCCTGGTTCACGTATTGCTGAAGCCTGGCCTGGAGAATTTTAGCATTACTTTACTAGCATGTGAGATGACTGCAATTGTGCGGTAGCTGGAGCATTCTTTGGCATTGCCTTTCTTTGGAATTGGAATGAAAACTGACCTTTTCCAGTCCTGTGGTCACTGCTGAGTTTTCCAAATTTGCTGGCATATTTTAGTCATATCAAAAATACCTCTACTTAGAAAGTAGTTCACATATTTCAAGGAATGAAAAAAATGATATAGAGATGGTAAGAACTGTTTTGTTTTGTTTTGTTTTTTTTGAAAACAAGATCTCTGGATTTCAAAAAGTAATTAAATATGATGGTAAGCAAGGACAGCTTGATCAAAGCTGTTGATGGTAACCTGGTAAAAGTGAAGAGCAGTGAAAAAAGAGTATTTTCTGTCTTTCCCCACCATTTCATACACTACCCAAGAGATTATATGTTAAAATTTGTGAATTTGAGGTATTTGTCACATAGGGATTCAGGTGACACCTGAAGCTGAAATTTAGTAAGAGAGCAGGACTTTTAATGACCTACATAACACAGAAAGGAGGAGATGAGAGGAAAATATTGTATTTAATGAACCAAATGAAAAAAAGGAAGGGGGTGCAAAGAGAATAGGAAAGGAAAGAAGATAGTGATGCTGGACAAGTGTAACTTGAACATGCTGTGGTACAATTGACTTCATCCCTTCTTTTGCATTTATAAATCATTTCCAAGGCAATTATTGTGGAAGCAAATGTATATGAAATGCCTACATTATTTGGCACTTAGCAGCATACTTCCTACTTAAATGTATTATAGAACATTTAGAAATAGTTTGTTCTTAATTATCCTGGAGAATGAAAAAGAGAAATAAAAGCTGAAAGAAAGTTATTATTGATACATTTCAAAAGAAAATCGTAACTACTTATCTCAAATTTGTTTCTATTGATTATTATTTAAAATGTTATGTTAAAATACCATGAAGTAGAAGACATTTTCCATGGAGAAAAAGGAAGAAAAATCATGTTATGATACTAGGTACAAGCTATCTATGACAAGACATTTTTTCCCAAGCGAGTATGATGCAAGTTAAACATTTCAAAGGTTCTATACTTATGCTTAAAAGTGGGATGGGTACACCCTAGCCAGAGAACCTAAATTATAACTTTACTTGATGTAGGAATTCTGAATGTGAGGTGCTAAGAAATCTCCCAAATAAGACTAAAAAATGGGCCAATAGAGAGAATTGTATCTCTCAGATAAGTTTAGAACATAACCCAAATATCTAACATATTTAATAAAAAAAAATTTAAGTGATCTCTTCACTCTTACTGCTGGCTAATTTTGTTTTCAGCATAATTTTTCCCAGGTTTTTTTTTTTCTTTCTGAGCGTTGTGAAAAGGAGCCAAAGTTCAGAACAAAAGAAGACAAGTCATTCATCCAATTGTTAATAAAAAAAACTTCCTCTTGTTTGAAATAATATCTTCAGACTTAAGTTTGCTCTTTAGTTTATAGGTTACTAGTTAAATAAAAGTTAATTATTTATAATTGTTTATTAATAAAATAAAAACAAATTTAAAAGATTGATGATTGGGTTAATTTAATAAATAATAATGGTAAAATAATTTGTTGTTCATTATAGTTACATCCTTGCCAGTCAAACCTGGGTCACCTGCATTGCAGGCAGATTCTTTACTGCCTGAGCCACTGGGGAAGCCCCAATAGTTACATCCGTGCCACTATTTAAACATACTTCATAATTATCTTTACAAGTGAATGAATCAGTAGCATCAGAATTCACTCACATTTAACTCAGCTGTACTGCATTCCTAGATTTGATTATATTGTTTCTGCCCTCATTTGACTGTTATCTGTGTTATCCTCCTCTTCCTTCTCCTTTTTCTCTTATTCTTTCTCCCCTTTCTCTTTCCTCCCCTCCCCTTCCTCCCTCAGACTTGTTTTAGATTTTGATGGCTCTGCACATATAAATTATCTCATTGGCAAACATTTATCAATGGTTCAATACTCTTTCTGATAGTCGATCTTGACACTCAGGATTAAGACAGAAAAATAATATTATTATGAAATGTTATTGCTAATAAATCAATTTCCTTTGTTGTTTTGATTGCTGTAGTCTACAATTCAAATTCCAACTTTTAGATGCATTTTTGAATCAGAAAGTAAAATTTACTGCTGTATGAACAATCCATCTACAGATACTTTTAAAACATATCAAGAGTTAATAATTGCAAATGTAAGATATTTTAATTTTTTATAATTATTTATCAATATTTTAAAAATGAGGCTGCATTTAAAAACTTTGAAAACTTAATTGAAAACAACACAAAATTCTATATTTTCATTGTCTCAGGTTTAAGGAATAAACAAGACATTTTCTTGATTAAAGGGGTTAAGAATGCTGCTTCAGGCTTGAATATACTATACTTGAAGTTTATAGTGCTTTATTTTTCCCTGTAAATTATCAAATTCTCCTTTTCAAATGGACCATGGTGTTTGCCCTTTTAAATTTATGATGGATGCTATACAATTAACATTATCATGGCAACTGAAATGTGAAAGCAATAGGCCTATAAAAAGTAATTGCAATAAAATAATCCTGACATTTTTCAAGTGCAAGAATAGAAAATATTCTAACTCAGCAACTGATCTTTTTTTCTTTTTAAACTTTACTTAACATAAAAATTTGTTACTATTAAACAGATTTCTGTTTTCTTATTTAATGTCCATACAATTCTATTATTCTGGATAAGTTTTTGTTTTACTTGCTTTATGAGAATGTTAGAATAGCTTCATGAAAAATAAATTCAGCAAATATTAGTTGGTTTACTTATTTTACTTTATATTAGTCACCTTAATTCATTACTGTTGTTACTTTTAAAAACCAATATTTTATTGGAATACCAAAGGAGTTAGCTATGTGTAAGCTTTAGCATTATTCACTTTCATTCTATATGCTTTTCTGAATTCTCAGTCTTTATTAAATGTCCCGTATTTATGAGTGCATATTACTGTAATTATTTTGTTCAGTATCTTTATCTTGTAGTGCACAGTAGGATTTTGTGTTTCAGCTTTACTTTGCTTAAGTAATTGTTGGCATTTTATGCTTTCCCCTTAAAGTCTAATTCATATTACCAGTGAGAATTTGAAGAGAATTGAATGATCCTAGAATTTATCCCCCACTCTTTAATAATGGTGATAATAACTGTGGTCTTCCCTGATGGTTCAGTGGTAAAGAATTCACCTGCCAGTGCAGGAGATGCAGGCTGGATCTCTGGGTGGAGAAGATTTCCTGGAGAAGGAAATGGCAACCTACACCAGTAATCTTGTCTGGGAAATCCCATGAACAGAGAGGCCTGTCAGGCTATGGTCCATGGGCTCAAAAAGAGTCAGACATGTCTTAGCAACTAAATAACAGCAATAATGTATGTGCTATAATTTAAAGTTTATGTATATTTATATTTCTGAACAAAGATTCTTAGATTCTAATTTCATGAAAAGTTTGATATTTAGTTTCTAAGATCAAATTTGATGATATAACTTCCATTTATATTCAGTAAAATCATATACTGTTATGGAGGAGCTGAAAGGCTTTAAGAAAATACTGAAAATGTATTTGCTCCACTCATGACGAAGGTTGGAAGCTAGGACGAGCATAACAAAGGGTTATGAGCGTTCACTGAGTGCCCAAGGCTGGGAACGGATGACGAAGGGTCAATACGCCCGGCCTTGAGGCGTCGGAAGGCTTCCTTCTGACCACCTGTTTCTGAGAGCAAGGACTGTGGTTTCATGATAAGACTCCCTTTAGAGTTTCGCCAAAGCTATGTTATGGCTTGGGCGGTAAGAACTGTATTTTATGCTTGAATGCTGTAATGTTTATCTGGAATGGCTACGTGCAAGTCAGCCTTACGCTCTATTCCCTGAATATTATAAAACTACACAATTAGATAATAAACTTTGTCAGTCCACTAGAGGCTGTCCCTGAGTGTCCTTTTCAGAGTGCAGTTCTCCGAGCCTTACATACTGTAAGTGAGTAAAAAGGAATAGGAAGCATGCTTTGGAAATCAGCAATAGTGAAAGTCAACATGGAAAAATCTCTAAGCTTGGAGTTATGCCTTTATTTATGGAGCTAATTTGAAAAAATATTCTAATCCTGTATAATTTATATGATTGTGATGATGATTTTAAATAATTTTAAAAATAATTTTGTTCAATGCACTATAAATTTATATTATTATTATAAAACAGCATAAAAAAGTAAGGTAAACTAGAAATAAGTACAGCAAAATATGTCTAAGAAAGGAAATTACTATGAGAACACACAAGAAAAAAATGAGAGATGTGTATAAGAGACAGGTTACATCCTTGCCAGTCAAACCTGGGTCACCTGCATTGCAGGCAGATTCTTTACTGCCTGAGCCACTGGGGAAGCCCCAATAGTTACATCCGTGCCACTATTTAAACATACTTCATAATTATCTTTACAAGTGAATGAATCAGTAGCATCAGAATTCACTCACATTTAACTCTATAAGTACAGCAAAATATGTCTAAGAAAGGAAATTACTATGAGAACACACAAGAAAAAAATGAGTCATTTATGAGAACTAAGAGGTATCTAGATATTATCAGAATACCAAATCAAAATAATGATGTCAGACGGTAAAGCATCTGTCTACAATGTGGGAGACCCAGGTTTGATCCCTGGGTTGGGAAGATTCCCTGGAGAAGGAAATGGCAAACCACTCCAGGACTATTGCCTGGAAAATCCCATAGACAGAGGAGCCTGGTAGGCTACAGTCCATAGGGTCGCAAAGAGTCGGACACGACTGAGTGACTTCACTTTCACTTTCACTATGGGCCATTTTTAACACAAATATATTTATAAATTAAGAAAATCTTTTTTCTCTTGTCAAATAAATAACAGTCCAAATAAACTGATATTTGAAAAAACATTATGCTAGAGAGATTTTGCTGCTTTGACAGGAAAGCCTTCTCATAACCAGTATAAAGGCAAATTTCTGAAAATGTTAGTGACTCCAGGAAGTTAACAGGGACTTTACCTTTCTATATCTGTCAATAACAACCAAGATATGAATGTCCTCACGGTAAAATTTAGCCACTCTTCCAAATTTTTCTTAACAGTACCAGATATTAATTGCAACCTCTAAATTTCACCTAGATCTGAAGATAGAATTCACAAGGTTTTTGTCTTTTTTTAATGTAGACAAATGCCCAGATTTTAGGCCCTGTTGAAAAAAAAAAAAATCTGCTTTCTACTCTACAGCAGCTCTTAGGCTCATAAACATTTCTAAACCATAGCATTTTTGATGCACTGTTTTAGGAGTTTCTAATCAAAGCATGCTATATTCTAATGTCTTAACATGTATTTCTAAATTTAATAAAGGGAGAATCTAAATTTCCAAGAAAAAAAAAACACATGGGATTAATTGACAAAATAGAACTTTTAAAAGAGTATCAATTGACATCCAATTGACAGCACCAGCATAACCACATGGGCTGTATTAAGGCAATTTTTCTGCACTAATGAGTAGCTACCATTTCCTGGGTGGAATATCTTTTTTAAGCTTTGGGACCTATGGGTGGGTAGTAACACTGATTAATTTACCAGTTCTCATTCTCTGCATGTTGCTAGAAATGTCTTTCTTTTTCTCCATTCCAGTAAACACTTGATATTAAGAATTACAGTGTTTTATTGTCAAAATGAGGGGAAACTGGCCTTGGGCCTTATTTGTAAATCTATATTCAAGTACATCATCAATCAAATCTTACTGGAATGCCAATGTGCAGCTGGGTATTACAGATGTTCAGTAGAGTCACTCATCTTCTTTCCACAATAACAGATCTAGGAAAAAAATTAAAAAAAAAAGAAAAACCAGAAGAAATTAATTTTATGTTAGGACTACTTATCTACCAACTAAAAATTATTGCTGTTGACTTCGTTAGCAGTCTGTACTATTTACAATTTCACTATTATTTGTACACGTTAAAAACATATACAGAGTTTTGTTTCTTTGCATGTTTCCATTTCATTATTTTTTCATTTATTCTAGAGATTCACATGATTAACCATGGGAGAGCTATTACTTTGAAATAACTTTATAGTACAATGACATTGCCTTTTACTACTTATGATTTTTGCTTGAATGGGTTAGAATATTTAGAGCACTGGTTTTTATGTATTGGATTGACATTAAGTGACACTAAAATGATATTCTTGAGGTCTTATGTTCATTCAACTGAGATAAAGTTTGTATTTTTAAAATGAAGAAAATGTAGATATGTGCAATATTCTCTGAAGTTTACTTGAAAATAGTTAACTACTTTAGATAACATCTACATTCTTTTGGTTCTTCTTTTGGTTTATTCTGTTTTCCCATTAATTAACATATGTAAGTATTTTTATAATGTCACCTTTAGGTTCAGGAAAGAATGGTAAATCTTTTCATTTGTCTTTTCAAAAATGATTTTTAGTCAAGTACTACATTTTGTGCATTAGGTGAACTATATTATAGTTTAAATTTGCCTAAAAGTCTTATATAAATATTATATAAGATACAGCAGAATCAACTAAGAGTATATATACTCTTACGTGTACAAGTATGAAAATGAACACATTGGTAAAACATTTATTATTAATTTAACTAGCTATTAACAAATCACATACAGACACATTTGTTCTAAAAGAGATTATTTTCCTGATTAAAAGGAGGAAACGCACGCACACACACATACCCACACACCATGGTATTCTAAGAATAAATTTGATGGTAAAATATTTCACAAAAATAATTATTTTAACTTTTACTATTTCTTGTCACCAGACAGTTCATAAGATGACCAAGGATTACATTACTTCTTAATAGCCTGACAAATTATGTGTATATCTTTTAGAAGCTGATGACTTGAATTGAGAAAAAAGGAAAGCATCATTTTGACAGTATTTTTAAATTTAACGCCCTTCACTATGAATACTTTTTAAACTTAGAGACCAGAGAATTTATTATAGAAACTACAAAT
Source organism: Cephalophus harveyi (assembly GCA_006410635.1). NCBI lineage: Eukaryota > Metazoa > Chordata > Mammalia > Artiodactyla > Bovidae > Cephalophus > Cephalophus harveyi. The sequence goes on along the minus strand of SJYT01004485.1, from coordinate 3,334 downwards.
AAAATAAATTTATATATCATTTTGCTTAAAAGAAGTGACTATTCAGACAAGGTCTTTGACCCACTTGGGTCTTCTACCCAAATTTCACTCATACTTTTTTTTTTTTATATTTTGTTTCAGTGAAACAACACTGCTGGCAAGTTCTGTGTTTAATTTCCTAATGTGTACAAAACTCTGCTATTTGAGTGGCAAATTCACCAGCCAGAAGCTGGCTCCAGACAGGTCAGATATATTGGCACAAGCAGGGCTCAGGTGTTGTTGGAAGTCCCTGCCAGCAGTCAAAGCCAGCTCAGAGTTGGAATCAGAGCCAGGAATCACATTGGGGTCACCAGACACTGTGAGCAATCATAGCAACAGAATCAGATATCAGACAAGCAGTCATAGTCAATAGCCTGTCATAGGCAGGCTTGGTAGATAAATGGGTAGGGGGTGGTGAGACACATACAGCAATTAGTCAACCAGTGTTGATCTTTTTGTCCTTTTTGTGTATTTTGCATAAATTCTAGCCAATCACAGAAGATGAAATGTAGAATCCTAGGAGTCTGTGAACTGCTTACAATTGATAAGATGATACACAATAAAAAAAAAATTGCTCCCAGATTAAAAAAAGCTAGAGATATTTTTATAAGACCACAGCTTACCTCTGATTTTCTGTGCACTCTGATTTTACACTTTAAATTGCTATATTTAAATTTTGTTTCTTTCCTTCCTTGGTACGTTAAAATTTGGTAATTTAAAATTTCCCTCACAGGTATTCTGTTATTGCATGTATTCTAAAGGTAGAATAAATAATTACCATTTCAGTCATGTAATTGACCTCTTTTTATTATAGATTTTGATTTTAGAAAATTCTAATAAATATGCTAACTTAAAATATGCTTTCTTTTAGATTGAGTAATTAAACCACCTTAAACAGTTAAAATGGAATTTCAGATCTTCAAGCCAGTTTATAATTGTACTTGTACAGTAATACCTGATGTGTTTAACATTTCATCATATCAGGTGGTTATCTTTTAAAGTCTCCATTATATTAAGTATATAATAAAAATTAATGTGGAGAAAATTTTACAGGACAACTTGAGAAACAAACTGTCTTCAGAAGAAAGCCTTTCTCCATATTAGTAAACAAATTCACTCGAAAAGGATGTAAGATAAACTCACTACACCTCACATTTTGTTTCTTAAGTTATGGTTGCTACTAAAGTTCAACTTTCACAGTATAAATTCTTCTAACAACAATTTAATTTTTTAACCTGAAATACCTAGTAGGTAAGGCTGCTGCTGCTGCTGCTGCTGTCACTTCAGTCATGTCCCACTCTGCACGACCCCATAGACAGCAGCCCACCAGGCTCCCCCGTCCCTGGGATTCTCCAGGCAAGAACATTGGAGTGGGTTGCCATTTCCTTCTCCAGTGCATGAAAGTGAAAAGTGAAAGTGAAGTTGCTCAGTCGTGTCTGACTCTTCACAACCCTATGGACAGCAGCCTACCAGGCTCCTCCGTCCATGGGATTTTCCAGGCAAGAGTGCTGGAGTGGGTTGCCTTTGCCTTCTCCAAGTATGTAAGGCTACTGGGTAGTTTTTTGCATCATTCCCTCTCATTGTTGTTATTTAATCATTGTTTCTGAATCTTTTGTGACCCCATGGACTGAAGCATGCCAGGCTCCTCTGTCAATGAGATTTACCTGGCAAGAATTCTAGAATGGATTGCCATTTCCTTCTTCAGGGGATCTTTCTACTCAGGGATCGAAGTCTACAGTGCTTATGAACTATACCTGAGCAACATTTAGCAGAATAAGATCATATACACAAAGCACATAATATTTGAAAAAAGAGAGATATCTAACTTACTCAAAACTGAAGAAAAATTCTAAGTGAAAAGTCTAAAAATAAAATTGATGCTGGGATAATGGAACTTCATCTTATAAAAACATGTATATCTAAAATATTACTTATTTAATGATAAAATGTAAATATATGTTCCATAGCAAAAATTGTAAAATTATATTTGTGTAGTGTAATTTTCTAATAAAATCCAAGTAAAATAAATAATACTCAATAGTTGTAAAAGATATCTTGGTTTATTTGAACATTTGTTTCAAAAGTGGTCAAAAGAAAAGAAATAACCAGTTTAATAAAATAAGTATCAAAAATCCTCTTTTTCTTAACAGATTACAGTTCAACTTTCTTTCATATTCTTCTCATTCCCTAACACTTTGTGAAAACTGCAAATATTTGGTTTTTTTAAATGGAACTAATAAGCCTCAGATATGCAGATGACACCACCCTTATGGCAGAAAGTGAAGAGGAACTAAAAAGCCTCTTGATGAAAGTGAAAGAGGAGAGTGAAAAAGGTGGCTTAAAGCTCAACATTCAGAAAGCAAAGATCATGGCATCTGGTCTCATCACTTCATGGCAAATAGAGGGGGAAACAGTGGAAACAGGGTCAGACTTTATTTTTTGGGGCTCCAAAATCACTACAGATGGTGACTGCAGCCATGAAATTAAAAGACGCTTGCTCCTTGGAAGAAAAGCTATGACCAACTTAGATAGCATATTCAAAAGCAGAAACATTACTTTGCCAACAAAGGTCCATCTAGTCAAGGGTATGGTTTTTCCAGTGGTCATCTATGGATGTGAGAGTTGGACTGTGATGAAAGCTGAGCGCTGAAGAATTGATTGTTTTGAACTGTGGTGTTGGAGAAGACTCTTGAGAGTCCCTTGGACTGCAAGGAGATCCAACCAGTCCATTCTGAAGGAGATCAGTCCTGGGTGTTCACTGGAAGGACTGATACTAAAGCTGAAACTCCAATACTTTGGCCACCTCATGCGAAGAGTTGACTTGCTGGAAAAGACTGATGCTGGGAGGGATTGGGGGCAGGAGGAGAAGGGGACAACAGAGGATGAGACGGCTGGATGGCATCACTGACTTGATGGACATGAGTTTGAGTGAACTCTGGGAGTTGGTGATGGACAGGGAGGCCTGGCGTGCTGCAGTTCATGGGGTCACAAATAGACTGGACTGAGTGACTTAAGTTAACTGAACTGCTACAATCATATCAGTAATGTCACTGTTTTAGTTCAGTTCAGTCACTCAGTCGTGTTCGACTCTTCACGACACCATGAATCGCAGCACGCCAGGCCTCCCTGTCCATCACCAACTCCCGGAGTTCACTCAGACTCACGTCCATAGAGTCAGTGATGCCATCCAGCCATCCCATCCTCTGTCGTCCCCTTCTCCTCCTGCCCCCAATCCTTCTCAGCATCAGAGCCTTTTCCATTGAGTCAACTCTTTGCATAAGGTGGCTAAAGTACTGGAGTTTCAGCTTCAGCATCA
>SJYT01004480.1:0-67394 GCA_006410635.1 Cephalophus harveyi | reverse complement strand
TCTAGTCAAGGCTATGGTTTTTCCTGTGGTCATGTATGGATGTGAGAGTTGGACTGTGAAGAAGGCTGAGTGCCGAAGAGTTGATGCTTTTGAACTGTGGTGTTGGAGAAGACTCTTGAGAGTCCCTTGGACTGCAAGGAGATCCAACCAGTCCATTCTGAAGGAGATCAGCCCTGGGATTTCTTTGGAAGGACTGATGCTAAAGCTGAAACTCCAGTACTTTGGTCACTTCATGCGAAGAGTTGACTCATTGGCAAAGACTCTGATGCTGGGAGGGACTGGGGGCAGGAGGAGAAGGGGACGACAGAGGATGAGATGGCTGGCTGGCAGCACTGACTCGATGGACACGAGTCTGAGTGAACACTGGGAGTTGGTGATGGATAAGGAGGCCTGGCGTGCTGCAATTCATGGGGTTGCAAAGAGTAGGACACGACTGAATGACTGAACTGGACTGAACCTTCTGCTTAATGGTGATGGTAGCAGAAAATTCAAGAACATTTCTATTATCCTCATACCTTTAAATCTCAGATAAATTTGATCTTTTTCTTCCTTCTTTTCCATCAAATACTAAAATGCATATCACAATAACAAAAAAAGGCTTCGGTTGACTTTCTTTCATATTAGTCAAGAAACACTAAACAGAACAAGCCTGCTCCTAGTTGATAAGCAACTTTATTGATAAGCAACTAGAATGTGAATAAGCCAAAAAAAAAGGCGGGGGGGGGGGAGTTTTCTAAAGACTTGAGGCTTTAGAAAATTTTATTTGAAAGATCTTGATTTGTTGAGTCTGCATGTACGGCTAACTGAATTAAAATATATGCAACAGTGCTGTTTTCACAGTGAAAATTAATATATTTGTGATAATAAATTACCCATTTGTAGTTCTTTTTAATACAGAAGGTGAAACTAAAATCATACATTCTCAAGAGAGCTCTCTTGAAAAACAAATTAATATATCCACTACTTTTGATGACTGGAAACAACAGATTCTGTCTTTTCCCATTTATTTCTGGGGTTTTTGTTGTTGCTACTGTTTGGGTTTTTTGTTTGTTTGCTTTCTAGTCTTGAATTACTTAGCCAATAGTCAAATTTCAGTCTTGTAAGAGACTTGATGGACGCGAGTCTGAGTGAACTCCGAGAGTTGGTGATGGACAGGGAGGCCTGGCGTGCTGTGATTCATGGGGTCGCAAAGAGTCGGACACGACTGAGCGACTGAACTGAACTGAACTGAAGAGACTTGAATATCATATACTCCTTTCTACTATCCATTACTGGAATTATCCCTGTTACTTGACTGAGAGACAATTATTCATTCTTTCCCCAAAGATCTCCTTGGGGTGAGAGTCAGGTTTCTTGCTCCAGAAGAGCATGAACTAAATCAAATCAGGTTGAAACAGAAGTAAAATTTTAATATCCACCTTATAAATGCAATGCATGATATCCCTTATTTAAGCATATATTTTTATCAAAAACATGAAATTTAATGCTTTTTGCATATTCACTATGCATTTGCATCATTCAAAGAATGTGGTATGTTTTGTTCTCACACTAATATTCTGGGCATTTTCTTATTATGCTATTTTTTTTTTAACTTAAATACAAGAATTTCCATTAATTTTTTTAAAACACTAGCTCTTTATTTTGGCATGTTTTCTGTGTGTCAAAATTATTTTGATTGCTCATGGCATCCCTACACTTTCATTGTCCTGTCCTGCATTATGCCATTTGTAAGGGACCTGTGGTCCAGTGGTTAAGAATTTGTCTGCCAGTGCAGAAGACACAGATTCCATCCCTGGTCTGGAAGGCTCCCACATGCCTTAGAGCAACTAAGCCCGTGCATCACACCTATTGAGCCAACGTGCTGCAACTACTGAGCCCACATTCTGGAGCCTGTGCTCCACAAGAGAAGCCACTGTAATGAGAAGCCCACGCACTTCAACAAAGAGTAGACCCTGCTCACTGCAACTAGAGAAGCCTGCATGCAGCAATGAAGACATAGCACAGTCAAAATAAATAAATATTTCAATAATAATAAAAGTTAACAAAAACTCTGATAGCAGCCACTGTGCCAGAGGTGAGGATGCTGGAATCAAAACAAGGATATGCTCTTGCTGTTACCATCAGTCTTCTTCTACGATTTTTGAATCATTAACAATGTAAAGACAATTAGGGGCTTGGCCTCAAGTGATGGTTCCTTTAATACATTGTTAATCTCTCACACAGAAAAAGTAATTCTAATGCCTGTGGAATACCAATGGGCTGGAAAGATGATGAAAAGGAGAGATTGCAGAAACCCTCTGACTATAGGAAACTTTGGGTTATCTGAAAGTGAAAATGTATGGAATCACTTGGTCATTAAGTACATTAATGATTAATGTACATTAATGTACATTAATGATTAATGTACATTAATGTACATTAATGATAAAGCCCAATGATTTGGGCCTTATCAATGCCAGTGATTCCTCTAGTAAGACTTTAACAAAAGGTAGCTACTTAATTATTATTGTTGTTATTTAGTATCAACACTACTTTCACTAGATGCTGGGCCACCCACTAGATCTGGGAGAGTCAGCATTGAACAACGTGGAGACTTTCTTTTTCTCACACAGTGCAATCGTGAGAGGGAAACAGACAATGAAGCAAACATTTGTTTGGATGGTATCAAGTAGTAAAGAAATACTAGATGGTAATAGGAAAATGCAAACTCTCATATTAGGAGCAAATTCGGCAAATAGAGTGGCTTACAGTGCTAAAATGCTTAGTACATACTAGTTGAATGAATAAGTTAAAGAATGAATGACAAGGGGAAAAGGAAATAAATGAATGAATGACTTGGAGGAGAAAAAGACAAAGAGGATAGAAATCAACCTCAAAATGCTTCCCTCATCAATATCAAAGAGAATGCAAATAATATTGCCCCTCAGAATTTCCTGCCCATTCCCCAGAGTTGCCTTTTTGGTGATTTTTCTTCTGGGAAAGCTATCCTTGTTTTAACAGGGAAACAAATCTTAATGAGAAAATACTGTGCAATAGTCCTTAGACTCTCTTCCAAAAGATGGCCCTGAACTCCTGCTGTGGAAACCATTTATAGATCTCTCTGTTGAGTGCAGATCAGCTGTAAAGACTAGTTTGGCACAGAACACAGGGCTAGAGGGTGGAGTTGTCACAGGGCTCTTGAACAATTTTTGTGCTAAGTCCTAAAGTGAAATTTCAAATGCAAATCTGAATGAAAAATAATTAGCATTTTATTTCCATCCCAAGGAGTCAGATCAAATAAACTATTGTATCACAACGAAAAAAAAAAAAAAATTCCTCTGCTCCCTAAAGGACAATTTCAATTGTTGGAATAATTGATTTCTCAGTTCAACAACATCTGCACGTCGGATCATTTTTTTGCTGCCTCTATTCAACTCAAAATATTTTCTGACAGATGGTGATATAGCAAGTAAATAGGGCCTATGTATTTCAGAGCCTGAAACATGTCTGGGCTCACAAAATAAATATCATAAATATATTTTATGGTATCCCTATGCACACTGAGCTCTGAGATGGTAGAGGGAAAAAAATATATCTCATTTATGTTGCAGAAAATAAAGCTTCCTACCTTCTTTTGCATAATACTAACAAAAGACTCACAGTATATTCATAGCAGACACGTATGGTGCCAGGATATCTCATTTGTGGACACTAAATACAATATTTTTTAAACAGTTATTTGATTTAAAATTTGTAGGTGAGTAAAAATATCTATCCGATTTTCCATTTCCTAACTACAAAACAATATGGTATTGTAAAGTAAAATAAAGTAAAAATTAAAAACAAAACAAAACAAAACAAAATCAACTGGATTTAAAACAAACTTTGTGAAACCAATTAGGTTTATACAAGAAAAAAAGAAAGGAAAAATAATTAGGTATATTAACATTAAGCTTGTGAAATACAATACGGAATGTGGAAAAATTTCTCAATTCATGAAAGCCTTTTTTTTTTTTTAGTATCTGATCATACCTAAATCTGCTTATAAAAGAACACTGAATGTAACTTTAAGCTAAATCAAGATGATACTGTTTCAGGAAAGTGATGACAGACTACTTTGCCTCAGGAACTGGATAAGGTAAAAATCAGTGTCTGGGATCTTTGTCGTGCTAGTCACAAATGCCATTTTTACCACACATTGCACAGAAACTAAGACTTGATATATACTCTAACATACGTCCTAGACAAAAGTTTCCATTTTAAATTGAATACTTTTTTAAACGTTAGGATTCCCTGTTTGCGGTAAAAGCTATTTGATGTAACTTAAATAGGCAATCTGCAATAAATCAGTCTGTGTATAACACAGAGATTACGCTGTCCTTTCACTCTAAATTTATAAGCAGTAAATTTTATTTATTTCCAGAGCAATTAAATAAAACACTTGCTTTTTAAATCCTAAAGAAAGAAAAAGAAGAGTACTTCACTGTCTTCTATTTCTGATGTGCTATAAAATCACAGAACTTAAATTTAAAACACTAGGTGAGGGAGTAGTCATCATGTTAAAGTGATTGATTTGGTAGGATTAATATCCTATTAGATCTAAACCGTATTCCTTAAGATTTGAACTCCCTTATGATTCTGATGCCCTAGCTCTCTCAGAGATTACCATAAAATGTATGGCTGCTTAAATCTTCAAATAAAAAATTGTTCTCAGGGAACTCAGGGAACTGAGTTTTAAGTTGGTTTACTTTTGTAAGAATTTTAAAGGACAGACATAAAAATAAAATTATTGTAAACCATATCAGATGGGTTACAGAGAAGAAGAAACATAAAAGCATGTAAGCGTATGTTTGTGTCTGTGTGTATGGGAAAAGGCTGTAGAACTTAGGTTAACTTTATAGAGGATACAGGAAATCTAATGCTTGTGTTATTATATGATAAAAATAGGTTAGATGAGTGATACTGAGCAGATTTTTTTAGTTATATACAATATGCTCTGCTAAAGGCTTACTTTAAAATAGAAACTATAATTTGCAGGGGAATTATGCCCCATGGAAACAAATTTCTTAAAGCAATCAATTTGAAGTTGTTGTTTTTTTTCCCACTAAAAATACAAGTCTGAAATTCTCTCTTGTCTTAAGTTTCTGCATATCCAACAGACTTTTGATTATTTTTCTTCTCTTCATATCTATGCTTATCTGTGTTTAATTTTTGCTCAAGATGCCAGTGAAATATTTTCAAAACACCTTCTATTATTTATTTTCTTCTTTGTATACTATATGGTATTTAATGCAGCTATCATAAGTAGAATTTGGAAAACAAAAGTTGTTTAATTTAAAAAAACAGCATAATCAGGGAGGGAGAAAAAAAATAATATAATCAGAATATGTACATTTTTGATCTAAGACAGAGACTTATACCAAAATATATACATATTGAATGTTGAGTTAATCATATCACTTCTCAGAGAAACTTCAGGATGTTTACAGATAAATATTATCCATGTTCAATTTTTTGCAATTATTTTCCCCAACTGTTTCAGATGGATACTCGAGTAACACAAAAACATAGCATTTTTGCATCAAATAATATACTTGGAATAGCACGCCTTTTGTCAAAAATGTTTATTTTTCCTTCAGTGTGTCTAGCACCAAATGATGCAACATAGATTTACAATTAAGAAAAGTCTTTCAATCATGTTCATTAAGGATTTTGTAATTAAGGGAACACATTGACTAACTCTATGACTGCAGCTCCTGTTTCTGTGTGATATCTGTCATATTATCTTAACTCTCAAAATGAAAGGTAGAATTTCAAAATCAAGATAGGTCATACCTTTGCTTTCCTTTTTATAGGTCAACCAAGTCTTATAAAGAAGGAATTCCTCTAAAGAGTTTCTATTTGGCTCAGATCAAATAAAAAGGCAAACATTCCTGGGAAGATTGACATTTGTCAACTGTTTCATGTCATGTTGTGTGATGATAAAGTTCTCAGAGCAACAAATGTCAGAATGCTGACACTCTACTGTACAAACCAGCATAAGTACAAAATTGAGCATAAATAATCTAAAAATATATGCAGCAAAGTGTGTTTATGGGGACTAATATTGTCTCTCTAAGGGTACAGCATATCTTTGTTTATTTTCTATAGGACATTCCTATTGGGAGGGGAACAGAGAACACAGGAGAGGCAACTTATTTTTAAAGCTAATAATGAAAACATGGTTTTGAATCCTTGCTTAATTAAAAATGGAACAGTACAAGAAGGTGACTCACTTCTATCACAAGAAGCTGAAAGTTAAAAATGATGCAAAATCCTAAAATCATAAAGACTGATTCAAATATTGCTTCACATAGAAAACTTCAAGATCCCAAAGCTCACTTATTTATTCAAACCGTTTGTTGATATCACAGCTCTGTGCTTCCTTAAATGAAAAACAAACAAAACAAAAAAGCAGATGAAGAGTACTTATTGCCTCCAATACTTCCTTATAATGATAAAACAATTGATTCCTTTCTACCCTCCTGAAAAAGTATAGAGTCCTCAAACAGGCAAATCTTACCTTTAGGGAAACATAAACAGGAATGGGTTCTTCATCCAATTGTGATTCAGCACTCCCTAGCCATTAAGGTACCAATTTATGCAGGAAAACAGAGATTCTAATGTGTGTTACATTTTATTCGCAAATACAGATGACAATTCCTTTTACTAGGTAGCTGAGAGTGACTAGTTCTTGTCATAATGTTGTCATAGTGATAGTGACATCAATGTACTTCAGGGTAATCAGTGCAGAGATTTATCTGAGAAAATATTAGTGCTGATTCCTGATGCGTTTTATATTTTAAAATGTTGAAAAACAGGCTATCTAATACATTACAGGTAAATGTGTTTTCCTTAAGCAAAGCAGATAGAAACTCTAGACTAACTGATGGACATATAAATATATCCATATATATATGAAATACACACACACATAAAAACAAGCATCTGAATGGATGATGGGGATATGGGTGAACAAGCCATGAGATCATGATTAAGTGGTTGCTAAGGAAGAGCCTGCTCTCAAGTGCCTTTGCCAAATGCAAAAGCTCCTCTAGTCATGAGCCTGGTTTAATTATTTTGTTAAATCCTTTTTAATATTTTTGGACTCCAAGAGTGATACGGTGATGATAGTCCTGAATTCTGGATTCCGTCCCTCACATCTTGGCAAAACACTTTCAGTCCTCACCTTTCATGCCAAAGGGTTGTCACTAAAACTTCAGATGTTGCACTTGGTGGTTTAATTACCTCTTACTCCAACACTTTGCAGATGGATGTCACGATAAGCAAGGAGAACACTGGCAGAATCTCTCAAAGATGGAGAGAAATCCCATTTTTAGGTCACCAGCGTATTAAAAATGAAAACTATGTATATATAGTTTTCATATATATATATACACATTTATATAAATATATTTAAATATATACATATATTCAAGTATATATATTTATATATATACACAAAAAGGATTCTAATTCTCTATATTTAAAATGCCTTTTTAGAAACTAACATCAAACTATGATACAATAATTAAGCTTTCACACAAAATTATAGAATTTATTTTTTAAAATAGTAATTCCTAATGAACCATGGATATTAACCAGTAAAAGATCCCAGGCTTAAATTTGGAAGAACATTGCCTTCTTTTTCAATTCAGGCAACATGTATTTATGACTGATTGTGTAGCCTCATTTTGAGATCTTAATGCCCTTCATGCCTGTGTGAATATGGCCAGTCATAATTCCGTATCTATGAGTAATCAATTCTAATTAAAATAAAGAGATTAAGAGGCTCTCAGGGCAAAGGAGACCTCACCATACTCAAATTCCAAACTCGAAAGCTTTTGTTGTTGGGGGTTTTTAATTTTACATTTTCTGATTTGTGTGGTGGTTTAGTCGCTAAGTCATGTTCAGCTCTTGCAAGGCACCTCTGTCCATAGAATTCTCCAGGCAACACTGCTGGAGTGGGTTCCCCACTTCCTTCTCCAGGGGAATCTTCTCGACCTAAGGATCGAACCCAGGTCTACTGTAATGCAGGCAGACTTGTCACTGATTGTGGCAGCAGGGTAAGATCTATCATTTTGTGGAGGATAAACTATAAACTATAATCATTGCACTGCATCTTCACCAGCCTTGTAATTTCACTTCAGAGACAGTGACTTAGACATGGCCAAACATAATAATTTCTCTGCACTAAAAGGACATCTTTTAGTTGAGTAAAAAAATGGTGTGTTTACTTAGGGCTCTATTAATAAACATAGATTACATAGAGGTGATTTTGATTTGGTATTATTAATCAAGGGTTTTATTTCCACGTACGCATTTGCACAAGTCACAGATTTGATATTTGCAGATTTGAGTATTTACCTGATACCATAGCATCTCAGATTGGTTTAGTGTAGAGGAATTGGAGGCCAAAAGCAATACTGAATACTTGCTGTCAGTAGCACGTTCATGTGCTATATTTACATTTATAGAAACATACATATGAACATATTCATAATTCTGACAAATGATCATAGAACAGAGCTTCCCAAATACAGGCTATTTTGCCACCCAGCAGACATATGCCAACAGTTGGAAACATTTTTGTTTGTCACAACTGGGTATGAGGGGGCGTTACCAGCATTGATTAGGTAGAGGACATGGATGCTGCTAAACATTCTGCAATGCATAGAACAGGCCCTCCTCACGACAGAGGCTGACACAGTTGCAAATGACTCAAATGTCAACAGTGCTAAGGTTTACAAACACTGCCATGCACACGCACACCACGTGAACATACATACACACACACACACACACAGAGGATGTATAAAATGAGCTGATAATCATGGCCACATACTGCTGCTCAAAAAAGCAGATCAAATAATATGCATTTTATAAAATGTGAATTTATCAAGATTTAATCTTAAGCATGATATGTGGGGAACCATCCCAGCTTTCAAACACATGCTCAAGCTACTTCAAAACCAGTACCGGTGCTGGACAATGTTTCATATATGTTCTAAGTGAGCGTGCGGTTTGCTGAACTGAGATGAATATAAGTTGCTGCAACGCATATCTAATTGGGAAAGTCACCATGTTATAAAATGAGCTGATAATCATGGCCACATACTGCTGCTCAAAAAAGCAGATCAAATAATATGCATTTTATAAAATGTGAATTTATCAAGATTTAATCTTAAGCATGATATGTGGGGAACCATCCCAGCTTTCAAACACATGCTCAAGCTACTTCAAAACCAGTACCAGTGCTGGACAATGTTTCATATATGTTCTAAGTGAGCGTGCGGTTTGCTGAACTGAGATGAATATAAGTTGCTGCAACGCATATCTAATTGGGAAAGTCACCATGTTTCCACTCAGCAAGACTTAATAGACAGTACAACCCAAAAGGATCCAATACGACCTGTTCACATCATGCCCACACTCTGTCTGGATAGCCAACCATATTATCAGGAGCATATTTTCAGATCCATTTAGGAAAGTCTTCTGGATGTTGCATAAGAGCAAATGCTTGCTGTTTTTGTTTTGTATTACAACATGTGTGCCCAGGAAAACATGTACCACCCAGAAGAGTAGAGATCAAATCCAAGATAATATACTATCTCTGGCAGAAAAAAAAAAAGAAAGACCAATCCAAAAGTATTAGGGATACCAAGATTGCACAGAATCTTTTATCATAATTGGTATATCTGTCTTCTTTAGGTCAAAAATGATTTTTTCCTCTAAGTGCATTCTTTCTTTCTTACTTTTCATCACTTTTTCCCCTAGGTTGTTTTATCTTATCCTTCAGTTAGCAAACATTCACCTAAAATACTGATATATTCCATAAGACTATGTCTACAAATAATACTGGGAATAGTTGAAGGAATTAACAAACGCTGGTATTCCAGAAGACAGCTGTTCAATGGGACTTTCTGCAATGCAAGAAATGTCTTTTTGCACCCACCAGTATAGTCACAACTAGTAGTATGTCCCTACTGAGACCTGGAAATGTGGTTAGTGTAACTTACGGATAAAAAATTCTATTGTATTTTATTTAACTTTGACTAATAGGTAATGTATTGAAGAGTGCCATTCTAGAATACCAATGACTCAAAACAACTGAGATCAGAGGAAACAGATAAAACTGATTTGAACAGAATGACAGGAGAAATACGAAGACAAAAAAGGACAATGATTATGATGAATCAATGCCTGTAAGAGTTTAATAATCTTCTGACATTTAGGTTCTTTTGACATTTAGGTCACAAAGCTTTATTGGAGGTGGAAATGTATTATCTAAATTTTCGGTAACTTAAGGTGACTTATTTTTGCTTTGGGGCAATCCTAAGAATTTAGAAACTTCAGATTTGGGTGAAACATTCCTGTTATTGCTTTATAGTCAAAGAAAATAAACTACATGTTTCATGAGATTTAAAGATTTTTTGACAGAGGAACAAAACACACTGACATTTAGGTAGATGAAAAAGAGAACTCCCTGTCATTTAGAGTTCCAAAGAAGAGATGGCTACCAGACAGATAGGCGACAATTCCCCTCCCAACCACCCCATCAGGTACCAGCAAGCTGTAGCTTTAGAGCATAAGGAGAGAGGATCAGCCAGGTCCAGAGGGATCCCTGTGGGCTGGCTGCTTTGCGTGCTTTCTCCGGCTCAGGTCATAGGGGCAGTCCTCAGCTGCCTGCTTCCTGACCTTGAGGCAGTTAGCATGGAGAAACAATGGTTCTAAACGTGGGAGCCTGATAAGGGACACGGCTGGAGTGTGGACTTAACCAGTTGCTCAAGACAGGGACTGACCACCTATTAGTTAGGTCCTCAAAACTGAGTCTAGACAGCACAAAACCAAAACTATATTACAGTTGACCTTCTGTTGTCTTGGCATCAGCTCTCAGCTCAATTGTCTAAATAATTTCAGTAGCCTAGGTAGTAGAGGAAATATCAGAGAGGAGCATATATGTTCCCCTAAATTGCCTAGGAAAATATTTTATTATGAGAGTCAGAAGGAGGAAAACAAGCAGAAGTATAAGTAGGTCAACCTGTAACCAAGCTTCCTATTTGCAAGGCAAAAACTGATCTGAAATTTGGGAGTCTTCCCTGGTGGCTCAGATGGTAAAGCATCTGTCTACAATGCGGGAGACCCGGGTTCAAGCCCTGGGTTGGGAAGATCTCCTGGAGAAGGTAATGGCAATCCACTCCAGTACTATTGCCGGGAAAATCCCATGGACAGAGGAGCCTAGTAGGCTACAGTCTATGGGATCGCAAAGAGTTGGTCACGACTGAGTGACTTCACTTCACTTTAACAATATCATGATGCTGTGAAAGTGCTGCACTCAATATGCCAGCAAATTTGGAAAACTCAGCATGGCCACAGGACTGGAAAAGGTCAGTTTTCATTCCAATCCCAAAGAAAGACAATGCCAAAGAATGCTCAAACTACCGCACAATTGCACTCATCTCACATGCTAGTAAGTTCAGTTCAGTTCAGTCGCTTAGTCTTGTCTAATTCTTTGCGACCCCATGAATTGCAACACGCCAGGCCTTCCTGCCTATCACCAACTAACGGCATTCACTCAAACTCATGTCCATCAAGTCAGTGATGCCATCCAGCCATCTCATCCTCTGTCATCCCCTTCTCCTCCTGCCCCCAATCCCTCCTGTGGAAACAGTGTCAGACTTTATTTTTGGGGGCTCCAAAATCACTGCAGATGGTGACTGCAGCCATGAAATTAAAAGACGCTTACTCCTTGGAAGAAAAGTTATGACCAACCTAGATAGTATATTCAAAAGCAGAGACATTACTTTGCCAACTAAGGTCCGTCTAGTCAAGGCTATGTTTCTTCCTGTGGTCATGTATGGATGTGAGAGTTGGACTGTGAAGAAGGCTGAGCACCAAAGAATTGATGCTTTTGAACTGTGATGTTGGAAAAGACTCTTGAGAGTCCCTTGGACTGCAAGGAGATCCAACCAGTCCATTCTAAAGGGGATCAGTCCTGGGTGTCTTTGGAAGGAATGATGCTAAAGCTGAAACTCCAGTACTTTGGCCACCTCATGCGAACAGCTGACTCATTGGAAAAGACTCTGATGCTGGGAGGGATTGGGGGCAGGAGGAGAAGTGGACGACAGAGGATGAGATGGCTGGATGGCATTACTTACTTGATGGATGTGAGTTTGAGTGAACTCCAGGAGTTGGTGATGGACAGGGAGGCCTGGCGTGCTGCAATTCATGGGGTCACGAAGAGTCAGACACGACTGAGCGACTGAACTGGACTGAACAATATCATGGTCGACTTGTAAGGTGTGTTAATGTCCAAATTATATATTTTTTATAATATTATCTTGTATTCCTTGAGTCAAGGTGGTAGGCGCAGCAGTTTTATAGATGGAGAGTATGAACTGCTTAGGGCTTCCCAGATGGAACAGTGGGAAAGAGTCAGTTGCCAGTGCAAGAGACTCAGGAGATGCAGGCTCTATCCCTGGGTTGGGAAGATCCCCCGAAGAAAGAAATGGCAACCCACTCCAGTATTCTTGCCTAAAAGATCCCATGGACAGTGGAACCTGGTGGGCTACAGTCCGTGGGGTCGCAAAAGTATCACACATGACCGAGCACACACATAGACACACACCTGTATTGCTAGTTCAGTAAGGTATATGTAAAGGTTGGTGGTATTTGTTCATAGCCAAGGAGAAGGGGCGGTTATGGTGGCCGTATAGGGTGGGTGGTTGTGGCGGCAAGCTGGAGGGAGAGAGGAAGTGGGAGAAGGCTCTGCAGAGTGGGAGGTCCAACTAAAGGGTGGACCAATGTGAGGCAGTTACCTACTTGGGGAAGAAATAATTCCTATTAATTTTTAGAATGGCACAGAGAGCAGTAACCTTTATAAGATGTCCCTTTAGGTCCCTTTAGGGCTTCCCTGGTGGCTCAGAGGTTAAAGCGTCTGCCTCCAATGTGGGAGACCCAGGTTCCATCCCTGGGTCGGGAAGATCCCCTGGAGAAGGAAATGGCAATCCACTCCAGTATTCTTGCCTGGAGAATCCCGTGGACGGAGAAGCCTAGTAGGTTACAGTCCACGGGGTCGCAAAGAGTCAGACACGACTGAGCGGCTTAATGGCATTTAGGTCTGTAAGTGTAGCTTTAGAGCAAGGCGCATACCACAGGCTAAGGAAACAGCAAAAGTCAAGAAACACACGGAATCCCAAGTCTCAAAAAATAAATAAACAAATAAAATAAAGGGTTCATATCCGATTGGTTGGCATCTTAGGAGAGTCAGTCGGAGAGTGTTTCTGGGATGGTGGTCTCAGTGTTTGGGAGTTGCTGTCTCTGTCACAGGGTGCAAAGTCATTTCCAAGTCTTAGGCCCAGGTAGTATTACCTAATGTGGTATCTTTTCCAAGAACAAACTCCTAGTCCAGGGCAAAGCAATTTGGGATATGGAACTGAAGTATCTTTATATATGGATACCCACTCAAGTTAATAAGGGTCTTGATTTTGTGGCTCTTTTATTATAGTATTATAATAAGACCAAGCCTCTTGTAAACTATGAAGACAATTTTAATCCTGGGAGCTTGACTTAAAAACATTTTTAAAATCAAGGCTTTGTGGATGAACAGCTAACAAAGATGATGCTTGCCTCAATGAAATTGCCATAATTGAACTAAAGCACCAGAACCCAACTGACATAATTAAATTCGTAATGAAGGGTGGCCAAATCTAAAAGCTCCCACTGTCCAAGAGATTGCCTAGATGGATGATGAATAGGCTTCTATTGCAGACAGGTTTTAAATCACATGACCTATTTGGGGTACATCTTGTTAATGGGTTGTCATGTTTGTAAATTAAAATTGTGGCTGAGTGTGGAGCTCCAGCATTACCCCATAGGCAAGCCCTCCAACTTAGGCAATTACCATGGACCCTTTACCTCAGTTGTTGGTTTGGTGGGTAATGGGCACGTCAGTAAAGACATCAGGTTGTAGGGATGTGGGTTCCAGAAACTGCCAAATTTGGTTGAAATAGTAACTTAGCTGGAGGATTGGAGCCTCTGAATTGCAAACCAATGAAAGCATCCAGACCAATAGCAATAAGATCAAGTTCTGCAGTCGCTCAGTCATGTCTGACTCTTTTGCACCCCATGGACTGTAGCTTGCCAGGCTTCTCTGTCCTTGGGATTTTTCCAGGTGAGAATACTGGACTGGGTTGTCATTTCCTTCTCCAGGTCAACAGAATAGTATGTGACTGCACTTGAAAGACTTGTTGTTTGATGTAGATTTTCCTCTGGCATGTATAATTACCAATAAGGGGTTGTCTGATTTCATCATTATGGGATATGATGTTGGTTTTATTATTATCTCCTCATGTTATCTTCATTTTATTTACTAACTCCAGTTTTCTCCCTTTTGGTAGCCCACACTATCTAAGGGAATGTTGCCAGGGAAATAATTTTAATTTTCTGGAAGAAATCAGCTGGAGAGCCAAGATTAATTATCCTGAATATTGATGAAGATTCTTGGAGTGGTGGAAGTTTGGGCTCAAATGAGTCCCATGTCAGATGGGCAGGAACCTGGCCCATGAGACAGTCTATAGTGAATGAGTCTATGGGAGAGGAACAGAATTGAAATCTATAACAGCAGGAAAAGACATTATTAAAGGACCTCATATATAATGCATCTTTATATACAAGTAGCCAGACATCTTTCCCTTTAAATAAAGCAAACGTGTAAAGGAAGGATTTTCTGAAGGCTGGTGTGTGGTATGAGTTGGCTAAGAAGCCTTGACTTAAGAGGGATTAATGCCTGGGGGCAAGATAGACACTGTCCAGTGGTATGTCATCTTTTGACTGAACAGAGAGTTCTTTGAGGGGCCCATTAGGCCTTTCAATTAGACCAGCTGTCTGGAACCTACTGGAAAATTGAGTTTTATTGGCTGCCAGTCCAGCAGCACAGCACCGTGTATTCTGAGAAGTGAAATATGTGCCTTGATCACTGTCAGCAGTGTCTGGAATGCCCAAAGGGATAAGGAGTGACCTGCTGGAGCCTTATATTGTGACCTTAATACATGCAGAGATATGTGTGACCTTGATTTCTATTCTGAGCTGTGAGCAAAGAGGTTCACAGAGTTCTTTATCCTGAACAGAGGGAACAACTTTTAGGCAATGACTCAAGAATATGTATATGTAAAAAGAAAAGAAAAATGTATACAGAGTAATTCACTGATGAGGGCATCCAGTACTAAAATGCTTGTCTGAAGTATGGCAAATTTTCTGACTCTTGGGCCCTGTCCTTTATAACAGACTTACCACCTGGGAGATGAGAAGCAGTGCTATACCACTGAAGTGAAGCGAAGTGAAATGAAAGTCTCTCAGTCGTGTCCAACTCTGTGACCCCATGGACTTTACAGTCCATGGAATTCTCTAGGCCAGAATACTGGAGTGGGTAGCCTTTCCCTTCTCCAGGGGATCTTCCCAACCCAGGGACTGAACCCAGGTCTCCTGCACTACAGGCGGATTCTTTACCAGCTGAGCCATAAGGGAAGACCAAAATGCTAGTTGCTCAGTTGTGTCGGACTCTTTGTGACCCTGTGGGCTGCCGGCCTGTCCACAGAATTCTCCAAGCAAGAATACTGGAGTGGGTAGCCTTTCCCTTCTCCAGGGGATCTTCCTGACCTGAGGATTGAACCCAGGTCTCCTGCATTGCAGGCGGATTCTTTACCATCTGAGCACCTGCCCTGATAGCCATACCACTGAGCTTCATCATTTATGATGGTGGCAATGCCACCTAATAGTCTATAAAACTGCACTTCTCTTCCAACAGTTGATCCCAAGGGCCTCTGTTGGTAGCTCAGGTAACTGGGGAAAAGACTGGCTTATCAAGCAGCCTGTCATCTGGCAAGAGACCGAGGATAGGAAAGACCAAGCGCTCCTCGGGTGGAATATCCCAGAAGGCTCAGGTTTGGTTTCATCCCTTAAGAAGAAGGACTAAGTAGAGGTGCTAAGTTTGAGGGGTGCTGCATTTATAAACCAGGGCATAATTGCCAACTGGGTATAGAAGGTCACATGCTTAGGGATCTGTGAGAGCCACCACTTCTAGGAAAGGCCAGTATGTGGCAAGTGATTTTTGGTCTCGTGGTGAACATCAAAAACCTAAGGGCAACCTATGGGCCCCATAAGCATCCTGAAATTCCTGCAGATGTGAGAAGAGGTTGATAAAACCTTTGTAGTGAAGGAGACACTAACAGGACTGCCTGTCAATTTTTTTTTTCTAAATCAGTGTTTCTAGTAAAGAGAAATATGTTTCTGAGAGAAAATAACTAAGCGTGTTGGCTTGCAGTCCTTTCAATGCTACAATCTGATATTTAGCTGAGAATAATTACTACAACTGTTGAGATCAAAACTAGTTAGTGACTCTGTATTAAGGCAGAGATGAAGCCTCACTGGCGCTTCCTTTTAGAAGGGATATATCCACTGAGATGAAAGGCCCAACTCAATTTTTCATGAGATGCTATTACTTCAGATTTCATTTTCTGCCCGTCAGTATCATGCACAATGGTGTTCCCCGTGAGACTATGTTTTATTGCAAACCTTTAGCACCAGCTAGCATGTTTGCACATACACGGGTGATTTTCCTCAAGCAGGGAAAAATATGACTCTTGAGAGCAAGCACAGTTGTGTGGCTTCTACCACCGTTTTGTCTCAGACACTGACGCACACGGGGATGTGAGTTTTCATATGTTTCTTTCTGTCACCTCTGCGTTTGAATGTTTCCTGGCATACTTCATTGTGTTGTTTCATTTTTTGTGGTTTCTCTCCCATTTTTTTGCCACAGTGGCCATCCCTTCTGACGTAAGTAACCTTAATGTAATGATCCACTGTGAGGCATTGTTCTTTTTTTCCTTCAATTATAAGAGGTTTAAGTATAGGTAAAATTTGACTATTAAACAGAGAGGTGGTGGACATAATCACCTAATTAATATAGCCCCTATATTAATTAGGTCTTATACAAAGCTTGAATTTTTTTAAGGCCCTGTTTTAACTCATTGGGCCATCTTAACTATTTTCACTAGGAGGTACATGGAGTCCTTTTACATCAAGTCATTACTTAGCTTCAACTTATTACTCATTGTTTCAGAGTGTCCACATCCAATATAGAATATTTTAGGGCAACAGATACTATGACTATGGGAAACCTAGGCAAGGCTATAACTTAAAATGAAGAATACTTATTTTTTCTCTTTTATAGTTAGTTACTCTCCTAAGGTTAGAGGGGGTTCCATGTTTAAATTTAGTAGGATCTTCCAACAAAACTGGAATATGAGATCCAATGCAATCAAATACATGAAGCTTTGCCAACTGGTGCACTTCAGAACTTGTTAAAGTAAATTTAGAGCCTTTGTTGTAGAGGCACAAAAGGGCCTTTGAATCCTTTTGTTGAAGAAATTACTCTAGTAAATTTTGGGTTTTCAATTGTTTTAAGTTGTGGACCTTTGTTTAAAAATATATACAGTATACTATATATATGTACAGGCTTCCCAGGTGGCATCAGTGGTAAATAAGCCACCTGGCAATGCAGGAGACATAAGAGACACTGATTCGATCCCTGGGTCAGGAAGATCTCCTGGAGAAGGAAATGGCAAACCACTCCAGGATTCTTGCCTGGAGAATCTCATGAACAGAGGAGCCTGGCAGGCTACCGTCCATGAGGTCGCAAAGAGTCGGACATGACTGAGCAACTAACACACACACAGCAGGTCCCCGAAGGTGCAGCCTGTGATATTCCTGAGAATCTACAGAGCACAGTTTCAATGAGATACACAGCAGCAAAGACAAGTAGTTTCTACGCCTACTCAAGCAACACCAAAATGAGACCCAGCTGCCATTTCTCTTTGATGGGGTGGTCTCTCCTATGGGGGAGCCCAATCAACATCTCCCTGCACAGGGGCCCCATGAAACACACAGACCAACCAGAATTCTGCCCCAAACAATAACAAAGAAACTACCACCATCGACAAGAAGAATCCCCTGGAACAGGTCTCTGGTAAACACAGACTGTGACTACAAGCAGACCTGCAGAATCTTCTGGCCTGGAAAGCATAGCTCAAGGGGCCTCGGGCTTCAGGACTAAAGCTCAAGCTCGAATTCCATTCCCAAACTGCTCTCTCCTTGGTCTGGAGCCAATTAGTGGGCCAGGAGTGGTCTCCCAAGAAGTTATCCCAAAGTCAGTGGTTTTGACCACAGCACCAATTGTTTTATAAGACTTGAAGAATTCTTTTGATGGTGGCATACAACACACTGATTCATGCAGATGAAAGGCTGAACACTTTGTTACCTAATGCAGCTGAGGAGAGCTGGCCGCTGGGCAGGGCCACTCAGGGAGCTGCAACCAGCGAGGCGGTGACAGCCATACGGGTAGCTTTGGCAGGCAAGGTAGAGTCAGGTTTCTAAGGCTCGTGAGGATGGGCTGATTTGAATCATGAGCAGAAGGGTTATCCTTTGTTGTCTGGTTGTTGTTGTTTAGCTGCTAAGTTGTGCCTGACTCTTTTGCAACCCCATACACTGTAGCCAACCAGGCTTCTCTGTCCATGGGATTTCCCAGGCAAGAATACTGGAGTGGGTTGCCATTTCCTTCTCCAGGGGATCTTCTCGACCCAGGAATAGAACTCACATCTCCTGCATTGGCAGGCAGATTTTTTATCGCCTGAGCCATGAGGGAAGCCCAGCTGTCTGGTTGTTGTTGCTGTTCACTCAGTCATGTCCAACTCTTTGCGACCCCATGGACTGCAGCATGCCAGGCTTCCCTGTCCTTCACCATCTCCCAGAGCTTGCTCAAACTCATGTCCATTGAGTCGGTAAGGCCATCCAACCATCTCATCCTCCATCATCACTCTCTCCTCCTGTCTTCAATCTTTCCCAGCATCAGGGTCTTTTCAAAAGAGTCAGCTTTTTGCATCAGGTGGCCAAAGTATTGGAGCTTCAGCTTTAACATCAGTTCTTCTAATGAATATTCAGGGCTAACTTCCTTTAGGATGGACTGGTTGGATCTCCTTGCAGTCCAAGGGACTCTCAAGAGACTTCACCAACACCACAGTTCAAAAGCATCAGTTCTTTGGCACTCAGCTTTCTTTATGGTCCAAATCTCACATCCACACATGACTAATGGGAAAACCATAGCTTTGACTATATGGACCTTTGTTGGAAAAGTAATGCCTCTGCTTTTTAATATGCTGTTTGGGTTTGTCATAGCTTTTCTTGCATGGAGCAAGTTGGTACTTGCCATTATTAGGGTGATGCAATGTGGCCCAGACTGTAAGAGCCTGGAAAGGGAAGTTAACTTTCCAGGGCAACAGGGTGGGCTCCAGCAAAATGAGTCCTGCACCCAGAAGCTGACAGCAGCCAGGTTACAAGGCTGAAACAACCTGACCTTGGATAAATATCCAAGTCCCTTCACACTTTATAGGCAGGTCCCATTTTAAAAAAAAGTCTAATGATTGACAAAGGCCTTTTTTTTTTTCCCCACTTCTTGGCACATAAATGGGATGTTTAAATGAGGCACTCAATTTTCTTAGTTACTTTTTAATAAACATGAAATACTGGTTCATTTGACAAGATTCTTTTCAGAATTTTCTAAAATTCCAATAAAATACGGATAAATAATGTCAACTCTTAAAAACCTTCCATCTGAGTGCTCATTTTGAAGTCTTGAGAGAGTTACTGAATTTCACAAAGTGTTATATTTGTAAGAAGCCTGCTGACTAAGGAATTCTTACCACAGATTAATTAAGCAGAGCTAGTCAAAAAAGAAAAAAATAATAATTTTCCTACTCTTGGTCAGTTTTTTGTTGTTTTTAAAAAATTAACAGACACTTCAGCAAATGTAAGTTTTAGAGTTGATAGCATCCAAATTAATATGGCAATGCAATATAACATTAACAAGCTATTATAATGATTTTGTGTAGATTTGTGCAAAGTAGCTTCAATCAGTATGAGCTTTCATACGATTCAGCAGTCCATCTGCATTACTCTAGAAACTTCCTCTCTCAGTTTCCCCAATGATTGATTCAAATTTTCTTCTCTTTCCTGGTATGTCTCCATCTTTCCTATTACATTAGAGGGAGTTTTTCTTTTCCTATCTAAGGCAACTCCTCCCATCTGTGTGTTTAGACCCCATTATAATTTCTCAGGAATATTATCTAACTTCGCTTTCCTTAATATTTAACCATACCTTCTCAACTAGAACTTTTCCATCAACATGGAGTCATCCTAGGCTTCTATCATATAATATCCTGACTTACATTTCTATCTCTCTGCCACTCCACCGTTGGTCTTTAAAAGAAATTACTTGTTTTGCTGTCTTCATTTTCTCATCTCCTATGCATCTACTAGCATACTTTATGCAACATAGCTATGTACCATTTATTTATGGAACAATTCTTCTTAAGGTCATCAAGGACTTCCATTTTGCCAAATCTAGGGGATATTTTTAGTGCTCGTTTCATCGATTTCTCAGCAGCATCTGGCACTGTTAACTGCTTACTCTTTCTTTAATTGCCCTCTTACTTGTGCTCCCATGATGCAATGCTCCTGTACAATGCCAGAATTAAAGTACCTGAGTGAAAGAAACATCAATAGGAATGTAAGATTAAAGAACAAAGAGAGATAAAGCCCATCACCAGTAAACCCAATTGCTCAAAAATTATGTGATTGCTGCCAAGACCATCCACCAAAATATCTTCTCCCTTCTTTAATAGCAACTGGATATAAGATACCTAGTTACATTACATTTTTCAGCCTCTCTTAAAATTGGCTGTGACGACTTGCTGAAATTCCTCGAAAGCTAAGTAAGAAGCACTACAATGGTTCTATGAATGACACATCACCTCACTCTGGTCAGAATGGCCATCATCACAAAATTTACAATCAATAAATGCTGGAGTGGGAGTGGAGAAAATGGACCCTCTTGCAATGGTGGGAATATAGATTGATAAAGCCACTATGGAGAAGTATGCATGCATGGGTGCTAAGCTGCTTCAGTTGTGCCTGACTCTTTGGGACGCTATGGACTGTAGCCCGCCAGGATCCTCTGTCCATGGGATTATCCAGGCAAGAATACTAAAGAGGGTTTCCAGGACCTCCTCCAGGGGATCTTGCTGACCCAGGGATCGAACCTGTGTCTCCTGCATCTCCTGCATTGCAGGCAGATTCTTTACCATCGAGCCACCAAGGAGGCCCAGAGAATAGTGCAGAGGTTCCTTGAAAAGCTAAAAATAGAGCTACCATGAGACCCAGTAACCTCACTCCTGGGCATATAACCAGAGAAAACCATAATTCAGAAAGACCCATGCTCTCCAATGTTCATTTCAGCACTATTTACAATAGCCAGGATACGGAAACAACCCAAATGTGCATCAACAGAGGAATGGATAAAGAAAATGTGGTGCATATACACAATGGAATACTACTCAGCCATAAAAAGGAATGAAATTGGGTCATTTGTAGAGATGTGGATGCATCTAGAGACTCTCATACAGAGTGCAGTAAGTCAGAAAGACAAAAACAAATATCATGTATCAGCACATATATGTGGAATCTGAAAAAACTAGTATGAAGTGAAGTGAAGTTGCTCAGTCGTGTCCGACTCTTTGCGACCCCGTGGATGGTAGCCCACCAGGCTCTTCCATCCATGGGATTTCCAGGCAAGAATACTGGAGTGGGTTTCCATTTAAAAACTAGTATAGACTATCTTATTTACAGTGCAGAAATAGAGAAGAAACATATGAATACCAAGTGGGGAAGGAGGAGGTGGGATAAATTGGGAGATTGGGATTGACATGTATATGTTATTGATACAATATATAAAATATATAACTAAGGATAGTTCAGGAATCTCCACTCAGTGCTCTGTGGTGATCTAAAGGAGAAAGAAATCCAAAAAAGATGGGATCTGTATACATGTAGCTGATTCACTTTTCTTTACAGTAGAAACGAGCATAACACTGTAAAGTAACTATGTGTGTGTTCAGCTGCTCAGTCATGTCCAACTCTCTTGTGACCCCATGGATTGTAGCCTGCCAGGCTCCTCTGTCCATGGAATTTTCCAGGCAAGAACACAGGAGCAAGTTGCCATTTCCTACTCCAGGGGATCTACCCATCAGAGGGATCCACCCACATCTCTTGTGTCTCCTGCATTGGCAGGAAGATTTACCACTGCGCCACCTGGGAAGGCAAAGGAACTATAATCCAGTAAAAATTTAAAAAAGATGACACCTAAAAAAAAAGAGAGATAAAGAAACTTCCCACAAACTCTGCTCTGTGTTCTTACCCATTTCATGAGGGCAAGTTGAAGATGGCAGAGATATAATCAACTTGGGTCTCTGAATGACTTAGTAAGGCAGAGATATCCCCTTTCACTATTATAAACATATATCTCCCTGGGTTGGAAAATTGTCCCACAGATTTTAATGTACATCAGAAATATCTGGAAATTTTACATATATTGCTGGCCCTCTAGACGAGAGTTTATGATTCAGTACATCTACAGTGGGGCTTCCCAGTGGTAAGGAAGCCAACTGCTATTGCAGGATACATAAGAGACACAGGTTTGATCCCTGGGTTGGGAAGATCCCCTGGAGGAGGGCATGGCAACCCAACTCCAGCATTCTTGCCTGAAGAATTCCATGGACAGAGGAGCCCGGCAGGCTACAATCCATGGAGTCCAAAGAATCGGACACAACCGAAGTGACAGCGTGCAGAGAGGGACTCAAGAATCGACTTCCCTTACAGTTCTCATACTTTGAGAAGTGCTGTCCTAGACTATTGTGCAGAAAAAAAACTAATTTCTTTATATCTCTTTATTCAGCCATTACATTCAAGGTCTACTGTTAAAGCACTGTAGCCTCCCCTATCTAACTCAGAAGTGACTATGGAAACATGGTCAAAATCATCATATTTTCACGCTGATACAAATAGCTAATCTGACACAAACTATAACGCAACCTTGTAAGCACACTGCGTGATTGGGAAACAGGTCAAACTAAGTTCTCTAGCTTGCCATCTTTCTACAGATTGTCCTATTTCTCCTACAACTGACCCCAGCTTCTAGGTCACAGTATTGTCCTTAGATGCCCAATGTGTGAATAATTGAGTTAAGGCTTAGAACAGAAGAAACGCAGAGACAAGAAAACGGAATGGGAAAGGTACTTCACAAAGCAAAACAACTGTGAACTTTGAAAAATAGAAAGATAAAATTATTCCAAAGTTTATTTTATAGTTTGGGGTGAGGGGTCTGGAGTAGGGGGAAGAATGTGTATGCTATTTCAAGCCAAGTTTAAAAGGACAAACGCTCTCCAGAAAGAATGGTTGTACTGGATAAGAGTCAGCAGAAATGGTCACTGATCCAAATTCTGTAACTTATCAGATGAGAAATCTTGGATGATAGAATTCAACCACGAAGGGAGTGATCTAGATGAGCCCTAAGATCCCAACCAGATGTGACAACCTGACTCTCGCTGAATGGCTTATTTTATAACAGGGAAAAGAATAGACCTTTATCATTCTATAATGACACATATATAGTAGGCTCAAAACATTTTGATGGACAAATATGCTTTTCTCGACATTTAACGAGAATAGAGAAAATTCCATCCTTAAATCTGACATATTTCGATTTAAATGCCTTGGATTTTTTTTTTTTTTCCTATTTTGGTTGGGGAATAAGATTTAAAGCAAGAAATGAAAAGTTGAGACATACAGGCTCTTAAAATTTCCAAGTAATACAGGATAAGGAAGAGAGCTATCCTTCTTAAAAGCTATTTTTTATAATATCTTTCCTAATATTTAGTGTTTAAATTTGTCTCAGATTTAGGGGATGCTTTTATTTATCTTCTAAATGTCCTTAGGCCACTCAATGACTAAACACAGGCTTTACCCTTCCCAATATTATTTTCTATCTATTTCATATAACCATGATTAATTTAAATTGACAGTCTTTTACTGGTTGACATTCAAGACACCTTAAATTTTTCAAGAACCATTTAGAAAATAATGTTTCCTTTACTCCCTCTCTCCTTCGACTAGAAGCATAAACCCTAAAGAAACACAAATACTGTCTTTGTGTTTTCAAAGATACTCCAAATTTTGCTCCTGGAAATACATTTTATAATTTCTTATCATCCCATGTCTCTCTCCTACTTTACTATTACGTGAAACAATGGAAAAGTTTCCAAGCAAGAACAAAGTGTGGCAACTTACACAAACCAGAAACTAAAACAATAAGATGAAAAAAACACCTACCAAGGAAATCTAAAGTTAATCTGATTCTGTAAGGCAGGAATAGAATTGAACAATGATCACTAATATATATCACTGTGTGCTAAGCCTCTTTAGCCATGTCCGATTCTTTGTGGCCCTATGGACTGAACAGTGGCTCAGCTGGTAAAGAATCCACCTGCAATGTGGGAGACTTGGGTTCGATCCCTGGGTTGGGAAAATCCCCTGGAGAAGGGAATGGCAACCCACTCCAGTATTCTTGTCTGGAGAATCCCCATGGACAGAGAAGTCTTGCAGGCTACAGTCCATGAGGTCACAGAGTTGGACATGACTGAGCAACTAACACATACCACCTGGGAAGCCCCAAATCACTGCATTTTATAATATATTATAGAGGCACATTCAATGGAAAGAGATGAGAGGCTAAATTCTCATGTTAGGGTGATTTCTGAGGATATTAGATATCAGGTTATGTATGCTATGACGCAGAAAACCTGAATGTAAGATGGGAGGTCTGCTCTCACGGGCTAACTATCCCACCCTAAATCATTTGAGGTTAACTGGTTTATTGAGTGGATTAAATTTGACGGAAATGTGTTCTGGAAGTCTATTTTTAACCAAGTATTCCACTTATCATTCCTTTTTGATCAACCTTCCCTGCTCCCTGAGAGCACATTATGCAAATCTCGTAACTTCCAAGTGACTTCTATTTCCTCTTCAGTTATTATGACTCACTCTCAGTCAACTTTCTTCAGAAGTTCAAATCTAGTCTAAATCACAGCTCCAATCTCAAATTCCATTCAGAGCTTCTTTCTTCTCCACAATTCAAGACTGGCCCACAGCTCAAAAGCTTCCTATGAGAAAGGGCATTTTTCACTTACCTTTCACTTTCCCTCATCCTTCTCCTCCTTCCTTTCCTGCTTCGTCTTGGACTGAGGTGAGAAAAGAGGAATTGAATGAAAAAGGGCAAAAGTCTTTTCTCCTATTTCTGTCGTTTAGCCTTTGTTTCTTTCATGACAGCATTCCTATATGTTTGCTGTCTTCAGACACATCGTGTGGATTTTTTCAGAGGGCTTGGAGCAGAGTATGGATTGCCACAATGCATAGGATTATATTGTGGGTGCTAGGCTCTGGGGATCTCTTCTTGGCAGCTTTCCTCTTTCATCTGCTTGTGCTGTGCTTAGTCACTCAGAGATGTCCGACTCTTTGCGACTGCATGGACTGCAGCCCACCAGGTTCCTCCACCAGGCAAGAATACTGGAGTGGGTTGCCATTTCCTTCTCCAGGAGATCTTTCCCACCCAGGGATCAAACCTGGGTCTCTTGCTTCACAGGCGGATTCTCTACCACTGAGCCACCAGGGAAGCCCAAAGCTTTCGTTACATTCAGGCATCTACCCTGCAGGGATTCAATTAAGCAGTGTCTTGTGTTCTACTCCAAGGAAGCCCACAAGATAAGCCTGTGAGTTTCTGTGACTCCTAAGCATTCAACCATGGTGTAGCATGGTCTGTCTTTCTTTAAGGCATTGCCAGTCTCTATATACTTTGCATGGGTCACCTTATCGTAGAGGGAAAGAGCCTCCATCCCCCAGTATTCTCTTCTGAGCTCACGGCTCAACAACCCAGATGAATTATTTGTTTCTAGATCTTATTTAGACTGAACAAGGTGTGAGTGTGAGGGTCAAGAGAACTGTATTAAGTGAATATGAAGAAGCAGATGGTACACCTCCTCCTGTTGTATTTTATCAAAGCAATAACGATGGCTCAGAGAAGGCGAGTCCATTGAAGACAAGGAATCTGACTGGAGGATGACATAACAAATATAAGCCACATGGACATGGTCCTCACTTACCTCCAGAATAGGAGAGCAGTTGCTGTACATTAGTTTGATGGCCTTCTTCTTAAGAATTATTGTCACAGACTTTTCAGCTATCTCACCCTGCTGATACTGATACTCATTCTAAGCTGAAAGCACTATGGAATGATCTTACATCCCAATAAACATTGTTACTGCTGCACAATCATGGTAGAATCACCTTGTTGAAAGTGCTAGGTTCATTTTGCAGAGATGGAAGCAGGGCACTTGAGCGTTGAAGAATGTGGCTGAAAGTCTAATTCATAAAGGGCTGCTATTCTGTTGGAGCAGAGGGCCTCTGGTATGGAAGACCTGTATTTGATGCTGAGCTTGTGAAACCTAAAATGAATAAATATTTTCCCACCAAAAAACCACAGCAAAACAAAACCAGGCACTTGCCATGCCATCTTTTTGTAAGTGCTTTGTGAATTGCTTGTAACTACTTGACAGTCTGAAACATGGGAGTAATTTCTGCCTATGATGATAAACTTTGGAGTACTAAGAGCACAGACACAGAGCACTTAATTCTCTTTTACCAATGATACTGAACAATGTACCTAACCTTTACCTGAGTTCCCCAGCTGGGCTGCTGTATTAATGTCCTATGACCATTATAACAACCTATCACAAACCTCATGGCTTAAAACAATGCAGATTTATTATCTTAAAAAAGTTTTGGAGAAGAGAAGTTTCAAATCAATTTTATTGGGCTAAAGTCTTGGTGTTGGCATGGCTCATTCTTTCAAGAGGCTCCAAGGAATTGTCCATTTGTTTACCTTTTCTAGCTTCTAAAGCCTACCTGAATTCGTTGGCTCATAGCTCTTCCTTACATCACCTCAGCCTCGTTTCCAAATTAAACATCTGCTTTCTCTCAGATCTCCTGCCTTCTTCTTATCAGACCCCTGTGATTACAGCCCATCTGGATGATCCAACATGGTCTCGTCTTCCCAAGGTCCCTAGCTAAAGCACATCTATAGGGTCTGTTTCTGTTATCAGGTGTCCTTTACAAGTCCTGGGGATTAGGATGTGGATCCTTTGGAGGCTAACATTCAGCCTAACACAGTTGCTTTACGGATTATATTAGATCACAGACTTAGATAAGTACCTATTGTAATATCTGGCACATATTAACACTCAGCACATGTTCATTTCCTTCCTTCTACCTCCTCATTATATTTACTAGGTTTTAAGATTTGGGTTAAGACATCTGGCAACTTAAGAGCCCTTGCTACCTCATCTGGAGAACTGGATAGATTTAGAGATAGATATATTTATAATATACCCTTTAGAAATGTAATGATGGATAAGACTGACTCAGCATCTGCTATCCTTACGTTT
Source organism: Cephalophus harveyi (assembly GCA_006410635.1). Lineage (NCBI taxonomy): Eukaryota > Metazoa > Chordata > Mammalia > Artiodactyla > Bovidae > Cephalophus > Cephalophus harveyi. The sequence continues at coordinate 39,933 of SJYT01004480.1, read as the reverse complement.
TGAGATTCACATTCTATTCAAGGGAGCAGACAATAAAATCATCTTATATATGATATTATAACATATATAGTTATATGATATTAATTAGTGCCATACAAGACTTTAGTCAGGGGAGAAAAGATAATGGGGGAAGGGCAGGATCACACAGAGCCTACTCTTTGTATTTATTTAGCCCTGTTAAACCTCACCTCCTTAGAAAGGACCTGATTGACCATGTGATGTATAAGAGTATCCCTGACCCCTCTACCTGTCTTTCTCCTTTTCCTTGAATTAGATTTTAGGGCACTAATTACTATTCTAAATTGTATGCTCCTATTTTATTTACTAATTTAATGCCTCTCCCTCTAGTACAGTGTGAGCTTCTGGACAATGGGGGTTCATTCATCTTGTTCATCATGACACTCATAGAAGAGTCTGGCCAGAGTGGGAGCTCAGTTAATGTTTATCAAGTGAATTGAGAGGCTGTTGAAATCTCATTAAATACTACAGTCCAGGGTGTTGCAGAGTCAGACACAATTGAGCAACTAACACATTCACATGTGGCTGTATATCATCATAACAAACAATCCAATAAAAAAAATGAGCAGAAGATTTAAACAGACATTTCTCCAAAGAAGACATAGAGATGGCCAAGAAACACATGAAAAGGTGTTTAACGTCACTAATTGCTGTTGTTCAGTCGCTCAGTCGTGTCCAACTCTTTGTGACCCCATGAACTGCAGCATGACAGGCTTCCTTGTACTTCATCATCTCCCAGAGCTTGCTCAAACTCTTGTCCATTGAGTCGGTGATGTCATCCAACCATTTCATCCTCTGTCATTCAGCTTCTCCCCCTGCCTTCCTTTCCTACCATCAGGGTCTTTTCTAATGAGTCTGTTTTTCTAATCAGGTGGCCAAAGTTGAGAGCACATTATGCAAATCTCGTAACTTCCAAGTGACTTCTATTTCCTCTTCAGTTATTATGACTCACTCTCAGTCAACTTTCTTCAGAAGTTCAAATCTAGTCTAAATCACAGCTCCAATCTCAAATTCCATTCAGAGCTTCTTTCTTCTCCACAATTCAAGACTGGCCCACAGCTCAAAATCTTCCTATGAGAAAGGGCATTTTTCACTTACCTTTCACTTTCCCTCATCCTTCTCCTCCTTCCTTTCCTGCTTCGTCTTGGACTGAGGTGAGAAAAGAGGAATTGAATGAAAAAGGGCAAAAGTCTTTTCTCCTATTTCTGTCGTTTAGCCTTTGTTTCTTTCATGACAGCATTCCTATATGTTTGCTGTCTTCAGACACATCGTGTGGATTTTTTCAGAGGGCTTGGAGCAGAGTATGGATTGCCACAATGCATAGGATTATATTGTGGGTGCTAGGCTCTGGGGATCTCTTCTTGGCAGCTTTCCTCTTTCATCTGCTTGTGCTGTGCTTAGTCACTCAGAGATGTCCGACTCTTTGCGACTGCATGGACTGCAGCCCACCAGGTTCCTCCACCAGGCAAGAATACTGGAGTGGGTTGCCATTTCCTTCTCCAGGAGATCTTTCCCACCCAGGGATCAAACCTGGGTCTCTTGCTTCACAGGCGGATTCTCTACCACTGAGCCACCAGGGAAGCCCAAAGCTTTCGTTACATTCAGGCATCTACCCTGCAGGGATTCAATTAAGCAGTGTCTTGTGTTCTACTCCAAGGAAGCCCACAAGATAAGCCTGTGAGTTTCTGTGACTCCTAAGCATTCAACCATGGTGTAGCATGGTCTGTCTTTCTTTAAGGCATTGCCAGTCTCTATATACTTTGCATGGGTCACCTTATCGTAGAGGGAAAGAGCCTCCATCCCCCAGTATTCTCTTCTGAGCTCACGGCTCAACAACCCAGATGAATTATTTGTTTCTAGATCTTATTTAGACTGAACAAGGTGTGAGTGTGAGGGTCAAGAGAACTGTATTAAGTGAATATGAAGAAGCAGATGGTACACCTCCTCCTGTTGTATTTTATCAAAGCAATAACGATGGCTCAGAGAAGGCGAGTCCATTGAAGACAAGGAATCTGACTGGAGGATGACATAACAAATATAAGCCACATGGACATGGTCCTCACTTACCTCCAGAATAGGAGAGCAGTTGCTGTACATTAGTTTGATGGCCTTCTTCTTAAGAATTATTGTCACAGACTTTTCAGCTATCTCACCCTGCTGATACTGATACTCATTCTAAGCTGAAAGCACTATGGAATGATCTTACATCCCAATAAACATTGTTACTGCTGCACAATCATGGTAGAATCACCTTGTTGAAAGTGCTAGGTTCATTTTGCAGAGATGGAAGCAGGGCACTTGAGCGTTGAAGAATGTGGCTGAAAGTCTAATTCATAAAGGGCTGCTATTCTGTTGGAGCAGAGGGCCTCTGGTATGGAAGACCTGTATTTGATGCTGAGCTTGTGAAACCTAAAATGAATAAATATTTTCCCACCAAAAAACCACAGCAAAACAAAACCAGGCACTTGCCATGCCATCTTTTTGTAAGTGCTTTGTGAATTGCTTGTAACTACTTGACAGTCTGAAACATGGGAGTAATTTCTGCCTATGATGATAAACTTTGGAGTACTAAGAGCACAGACACAGAGCACTTAATTCTCTTTTACCAATGATACTGAACAACGTACCTAACCTTTACCTGAGTTCCCCAGCTGGGCTGCTGTATTAATGTCCTATGACCATTATAACAACCTATCACAAACCTCATGGCTTAAAACAATGCAGATTTATTATCTTAAAAAAGTTTTGGAGAAGAGAAGTTTCAAATCAATTTTATTGGGCTAAAGTCTTGGTGTTGGCATGGCTCATTCTTTCAAGAGGCTCCAAGGAATTGTCCATTTGTTTACCTTTTCTAGCTTCTAAAGCCTACCTGAATTCGTTGGCTCATAGCTCTTCCTTACATCACCTCAGCCTCGTTTCCAAATTAAACATCTGCTTTCTCTCAGATCTCCTGCCTTCTTCTTATCAGACCCCTGTGATTACAGCCCATCTGGATGATCCAACATGGTCTCGTCTTCCCAAGGTCCCTAGCTAAAGCACATCTATAGGGTCTGTTTCTGTTATCAGGTGTCCTTTACAAGTCCTGGGGATTAGGATGTGGATCCTTTGGAGGCTAACATTCAGCCTAACACAGTTGCTTTACGGATTATATTAGATCACAGACTTAGATAAGTATCTATTGTAATATCTGGCACATATTAACACTCAGCACATGTTCATTTCCTTCCTTCTACCTCCTCATTATATTTACTAGGTTTTAAGATTTGGGTTAAGACATCTGGCAACTTAAGAGTCCTTGCTACCTCATCTGGAGAACTGGATAGATTTAGAGATAGATATATTTATAATATACCCTTTAGAAATGTAATGATGGATAAGACTGACTCAGCATCTGCTATCCTTACGTTTTGAGATTCACATTCTATTCAAGGGAGCAGACAATAAAATCATCTTATATATGATATTATAACATATATAGTTATATGATATTAATTAGTGCCATACAAGACTTTAGTCAGGGGAGAAAAGATAATGGGGGAAGGGCAGGATCACACAGAGCCTACTCTTTGTATTTATTTAGCCCTGTTAAACCTCACCTCCTTAGAAAGGACCTGATTGACCATGTGATGTATAAGAGTATCCCTGACCCCTCTACCTGTCTTTCTCCTTTTCCTTGAATTAGATTTTAGGGCACTAATTACTATTCTAAATTGTATGCTCCTATTTTATTTACTAATTTAATGCCTCTCCCTCTAGTACAGTGTGAGCTTCTGGACAATGGGGGTTCATTCATCTTGTTCATCATGACACTCATAGAAGAGTCTGGCCAGAGTGGGAGCTCAGTTAATGTTTATCAAGTGAATTGAGAGGCTGTTGAAATCTCATTAAATACTACAGTCCAGGGTGTTGCAGAGTCAGACACAATTGAGCAACTAACACATTCACATGTGGCTGTATATCATCATAACAAACAATCCAATAAAAAAAATGAGCAGAAGATTTAAACAGACATTTCTCCAAAGAAGACATAGAGATGGCCAAGAAACACATGAAAAGGTGTTTAACATCACTAATTGCTGTTGTTCAGTCGCTCAGTCGTGTCCAACTCTTTGTGACCCCATGAACTGCAGCATGACAGGCTTCCTTGTACTTCATCATCTCCCAGAGCTTGCTCAAACTCTTGTCCATTGAGTCGGTGATGTCATCCAACCATTTCATCCTCTGTCATTCAGCTTCTCCCCCTGCCTTCCTTTCCTACCATCAGGGTCTTTTCTAATGAGTCTGTTTTTCTAATCAGGTGGCCAAAGTATTGGAGTTTCAGCATCAGTCCGTCTAATGAATATTCAGCTTTGATTTCCTTTAGGATTGACTAGTTTGACCTTCCAGTTCAAGGGACTGTCAAGAATCTTCTCCAACACCACAGTTCAAAAGCATCAATTCTTTGGTGCTCAGCCTTCTTTATGGTCCAACACTCACATCCATACATGACTACTGGAAAAACCATACCTTTGACTATATAGACATTTGTTGGCAAAGTAATGTCTGTGCTTTGTAATATGCTGTCTAAGTTTCTCATAGTTTTTCTTTCAAGGAGCAAGCATCTTTTAATTTCATGGCTTTTGTAGACACTGTCCTCAGTGATTTTGGAGCCCAGGAAAATAAAGTCTGTCACTGTTTCCATTGTTTCCCCATCTATTTGCCATGAAGTGATGGGACTGGATGCCATGATCAGCAGTTTTTGAGTGTTGAGTTTTCAGCCAGCTTTTTCAGTCTCCTCTTTCACCTTCATCAAGAGGATCTTTAGTTCCTCTTTGCTTTCTGCCAAAATGGTGGTGTCATCTGTGTATCTGAGGTTATTGATATTTCTCCCAGCAATCTTGATTCCAGCTTGTGATTCATCCATCTTGGCATTTCATATGATGCACTTACTCTGCAGAGAAGTTAAATAAAGAGGGTGACAATATACAGCCTTGACACACTCCTTTCCCAATTTGGAACCAGTCTATTGTTCCATTCTAGGTTCTAAACTATTACTTCTTGACTTGCACATAGGTTTCTCATGAGGCAAATAAAGTGGTCTGGTATTTCCATCTCTTTAAAAATTTTCCACAGTTTGTTGTGATCCACCCAAAGGCTTTGGCATAGTCAATGAAGCAGTTGTTTTTCTGCAATTCTCTTGCTTTTTCTATGATCCAATGGGTGTTGCAATTTGATCTCTTGTTCCTCTGCCTTTTCTAAATCTAGCTTGAACATCTGGAAGTTCTCGCTTCGTGTACTGTTGAAGCATAGCTTGGAGGATTTTGAGCATGACCTTGCTAGCATATACCTTGATAGCAATTGTCTGGCAGCTTGATCATTCTTGGGCATTGTCCTTCTTTTGTATTGGAATGAAACTGACCTTTTCTAGTCCTGTGGCCACTGCTGAGTTTTCCAAGTTAGCTGGCATATTGAGTGCAGCACTTTCACAGCATCATTTTTTAGGATTTGATATAGCTCAGTTGGAATTCCATCACCTCCACTATCGTTGTTCATAGTGATGCCTCCTAAGGTCCATTTGACTTCATACTCCAGGATGTCTGACTGCAAGTGAGTAAGAATACCATCATGGTTATCCAGGTCATTAAGATCTTTTTTGTACAGGTCTTCTGTATATTCTTGCCACGTCTTCTCTATATCTTCTGTTTTTGTTAAGTCCATATCATTTCTGTCATTTATTGTGCCTATCTTTGCATGAAATATTCCCTTGGTATCTCTAATTTTCTTGAAGAGATCTCTAGTCTTTCCCAATCTATTCCTCTATCATTATTAGAGAAATGTAGATAAAACTACAATGAGATATCACCTTATACCAGTCAGAATTGCCATCATCAAAAAATCCACAAACAATAAATGCTGGAAAGAATTTGGAGAAAGGGAACTCTCCTATACTATTGGGTATGTAAATTTGTATAGCCACTACTGAAAACAGTAGGGAGGTTCCTTATAAAAAGAAAAACAGAGTTACTTTATGATCATGCAATCTTACTCAGGCATATATCTGGAGAAAAACATGGTCCAAGAGGATAAATGAATCCCAATATTCATTGTAACAGTGTTTATAATAACCAAGACATGGAAGCAACCTAAATGTCTATCAACAGAGGAACAGATAAAGAAATTGTGGTACATATATACAAGGGAATGTTATTCAGTCATTAAAAAGAATAAAATAATGCCATTCACACCAACATGGATGGACCTAGAGACTATCATACTAAATGAAATCTTAGAGAAAGAGAAACGTAGTATGATATTGCTTATATGTGAAATCTAAAAAAAATGATACAAATGAACTTATTTACAAAACAGAAACAGACTCACAGATTTAGAGAACTCAACCAAGGGGGATAGTTAAGTGTCTGGGATGGACATATAGACATTGCTTTATTTAAAAGTAAATAACCAATAAAACCTACTACATTAAAAAAATGGAGAGGGAAAAGTGACACATAGATGAGATGAGATTGTTCATGTGTTGATAATTCTTGAAGCTAATTAATGGACTTGTGGGGATTTATTACACTACTTCTTTCACGTTTGTGTATGTCCGAAATTTTCCACAATAAAAAAGGTTTTGAAAAAAGATGTTCATCATTTACACTGATGTCCTCATTAATGAATTATTGATTAAAAATAAGAACACATGGTATTTACTGCTTATTTCAACTAATCATTATATATGTATTATTGGAAAATCAAAAGGATATGCAGGAAAAGGCAACAACAAACAGTGTCTGGAGTTCTAATGAAAATCACATTAATAAGTACACAGAAAGGAAGCAGAAATGAGATGTGTGAGAGACAGAGGGAAGGACAGGAAAGAGACATAATCCTCACATGCAGAAGTCAGCAGGCAACGTCTAAAACAGAAAAATCATAAAGTAACAACATAATCGTTATTTACAGACAGGAAGGTAAACTCAATGTAATTCTTGAAAAAGAGGTGAATGTCATGGTATCTGGGAGGAAAGTTAAGGACTCTCCCCTTCTCCCAACAAACGTGGAGAACTGCCTGACTTTAAAAATACAGCATTTTCCCCTTTGGTGGTATTACATATTCTCAGCCTCAAGCAGTAATGCTGCCTTTCATAAAGACTGCTTAAGAATAGAACCATGTTATTTTATCAGGACTAGCAAATTCTCCAGTCCCAAACAGGAGGAACTCAATGTGGTTTGCAATAGTCTCAGTGTTACAGTAGTCTCACCAGTGATTGTTCGTTTGCAGCAAAAATGTGGGTTAAGAAAAATAAAAGCCCTATTTTTCTTATTAAAAATGTAGACTAATAGTCCCATGCTTAAACGACGTTTGTGTGCTGGCTTCCATAAAACATAACTAATGGAGAGGAATTCTTCAACAAATATAAAAAAGTACACAGAAATGACTCATAAGACAGGGCCATGCAGACATAATTCCCTTATAATTCATACTTGCTAGAAAATGGAGTTTGACATCATGATGTACAATTACACCCACATTCATTGAGGCTGATATCACAGGTATAAGGGAATACTATGACTGTAAAATGTCTCTTCATACTTGCCAAAGAGTTTTAGCTATAAAGGCCAGGTACCAGCGCCAAAATTGTTCTTAACAAGTAGAATTTTTATGTCCATTCAGTCGAAGAGTCTCTTCATCTTTCTGGGCCTATTCATTTGCAGACAGGAGAAGAAACTGTAACCAGGTTCTTCATACCATGCATTCACACGTGACACCCACTCTTCATATGCTGTCCAATTTCTTTAAGATAAAAGGAGCTGAAAGGAAAATAAACCCAGAATTTGTTCTCAGATCCAGATCATCACAAGTTACATTATGGAATTACAGGACTGGGAGATAAACTTTATAGTTCAACACATTTTTCAAACAACGATGGCTAAGCCTTGGCCTGTGCGCCCAGCAAAAGCAAACTGCTGTCTTTCAAGGGAGCCCGTCCCACTGTCGTGCAGCTACAAGTATTATAAAGTTCACTCTTACACTATATAAAATCTTTTCTTCACGTAGTTCTTCTCTTAGGACTTAAAGAAGAAATCTAAACCTCCTTCAAATGATAAGTTTTTACTTTGTGATGTTACTGTCAAAGGAACAAAACTCTAGAAGAAACAAAATGGCATTTCTCACTTAAAAAAATGCATTTGAAAGGCAGAGAGTGGGGGAAAACACTGAAGTAGGGATCCAGAAAGCTAGACACATATGTTCGTTCCCCCACTGGTTAGTCATATATTATTTGTGTGCTTCAGGTCACATCTGATACAGTCCTATTTCAGTTACTTTGAGTAGGGTGGTGTAGATAAAAATGTCTAGCACACAAGGAAGTGCTGTCATAGGGATCTAAAGAAGTGATATTATTGTCTTGTGTAACAGTGCTGTGGCCAAAATAAGCATGGGAAAAGATGCTCAGCATCGTTGATCATTAGAGAAATGCAAAACAAAACTACAGTGAGATATCACTTCACATCCACGAGGATGGCTACTGTCAAAAAACCTGGCAAGGATGTGGAAAAAAGATGTGTATAAGAGACAGTTATATATGTATTATAAATATAATTTTGTGTAAATAAGTACACTTGTCAATAATAAGACTCTAGGTTTGGACACATCTTTAAGCAAAAAAAAAATATTCAAAAGAAAACATGTTGTTTGTTTAAAAAATCTCATTTGAAAATCCAATTTCTTTGCAGAATTGAAATTGGTAACTCTTATCTTCATAAAATTAAAATATATATGTTATCTGATCTACAAAATTTAAAAGCAGAGTTCACATACCATTTAAATATATACTGCTATCCTAGACATTCCCACTAGTTTCAACCATCTACATTATAATCTGCTTAGTTGTTTTGAGAGTTGGCAAATATGAGCACTCTAAAATGGCTTACAAGCTACATTTCTTGATAAGCTCAAACAACATATTTTCAGCAAAAAATACTAGTGGCTTCTTGATGGGTACCACTCAGTGTGTACAGTCTTTATAGCATCCTTGGTTCCCTCAGGATTGATGTGTCAGAAGGTAGTAAACAAATAGATTCTACTTGTGTGGGAAGAAGTCCTGCCAGGTTTGAGACAGCAATGAGTGGTGGCTTCACCCAACTTCTCACTCTCCCATCACAAACTAAATATGACCACAAATGCTTTGGCACTCTCCCCATTAAGAACCAGGATCTCATGGCCCTGCCCCTTAATTTGGGGTGGAGATGACAACTGACAAATAGAATTTGGCACAAGTGAAATTATGCTAGTTCTGGGCTCAGCTTTTAAGACTGTGGGCAGCTTCCACTGTGGTCTTTGGGAGCCCCATACATCCATGTAAGTAGTCTAACTACCTGGTAGAGATACAGAGATACCGTACGGTGAGGCCCTAAAACTACACAGCAAAAGAAAGGAAGAGAAACCCAGCTAAACCCAGCACTCCCCACCAAGCAATAAGGCATGTAAGTGTAACAGTCTCAGACCCTCCAGTTGGGCTCAGCCAACTGGATACTGACCAGTGATCCAAACCACTGCCATGGGGAGCAGGACTGTCTAGATGAGCCCTACCTGAATTTTTAACCCTCAAAGCGGGAGATATATTAAAGTGGTTGTTATTTTAATTCACTAAGCTGTAGGGGAGTTTATCAGGGCAACAGGTAACCATAACAGCTCCTAAGTCAGTCATCCTGACTTTAGCAAAATTAACCTTATATGTTTGAAAACAGTCTTTGTCAAGCTTTGTTACCAGATTAAGCCCAGAACAGGACACACTGTCTTTACATCACCCATGCTATCCTTCTGCAGTGGCCACAGTGATGAATAGAGGAGAGGACTGTCTCTCACTTGCACAGTAAATCAAAACTATGCAATGTTATAACAAGCATGCAAAATCACTCATGTTCTGCTTGACAAGGTCTAGGAGAAAGTGAGAAGGGCAGAAATGTCATCCTTTAAAATCAGTGGCTCTAAAGCAGATCAGTTAGACTTTCCTCTTTGCAAAAGAGCAAACACTGATTGTTCAGTCAGATTCAAGACATCAGAACCATTTTCCACTACTGTATTGCTCAAATAAAATTAATATCAGAGCTCTGTAACATCTAACATTTAAAAAGTGTATTGTATTATATAGGCCTTAGCCCCATTTATGGGTTTGAGGTCTTTTCCTTTTCATAGTTTCCCAAATTCATTCCACTAGTATTTTTATGATTTCATTTTCTATCTTAAAAACTGTCAGTAATTTCTAACTATTTTGCTGTTTTTCAGTTGCTCAGTCATGTCCAACTCTTTGCGACCCTATAGACTTCAGCACGCCAGGCTTCCTATCCTTCAACACCTCCCGTAGCTTGCTTAAAATCATGTCCATTGAGTCAGTGATGACATCCAACCATCTCATCCTCTGTTGTCACCGTCTCTTCCTGTCTTCAGTCTTTCCTAGCATCAGGGTTTCTTTCTAATGAGTCAGCTCTTGGCATCAGGTGGCCAAAGTACTGAAGCTTCAGCTTCAGCATCAGTCCTTCCAATGAATGAAAATGAAATGAAAGTGAAAGTCACTCAGTCATGTCTGACTCTTTGAGACCCCATGGACTAGACAGTCCATGGAACTCTCTAGGCCAGAATACTGGAATGTGTAACCGTTCCCTTCTCCAGGGGATCCTCCTAACCCAGGAATCGGACCAGAGTCTTCTGCATTGCAGGCAGATTCTTTACCAACTGAGCTATCAGGGAAGCAATATTCAGGATTTATTTCCTTTAGGATGGACTGGTTTGATCTCCTTGCAGTCCAAGGGACTCTCAAGAGTCTTCTCCAACACTACACTTTGAAAGCATCAGTTTTTCGGCGCTCAGCATTCTTTATGGTCTGACTCTCACATCCATACATGACCACTGGAAAAACCATAGCTTTGACTACATGGACTTTTGTTGGCAAAGTAATTCTTAACTATATGTGATATTAAAAATCAACTTCTCATTCTTGTTTTCCTGTCCTTCCACAGTTCTAGAGTATTTTCTGCTGTCTAATCTAAAATTACTTTAAAAAAAACTCTGCTGATCAGTATATCTAACTGTAGAAAATAATATCCAATTCTGAGAAGGAAAAAGTTACATTCTTACTTCGCTAGAGAGAAAGCTGAGGTGAGGCTCACATCGATAGACATTATACATTATTTTAAATTAAGCTTTAAATGTTAAAGAAAATGTTTTACTTCACCCATGTTCTAGAATTTTTGCCCAGATTGAAGGCAGCATGATGGAGCTGAAAAGATAAAATGTGCTCATGTCCACTGGCGGCTTTCAGATGGTGGGTATGGGGTTTAGGTCAAATGAGAAACTGCTTGATGGGCCCTTTAAAGAGTAATAACTCATACGTCACAATAGTAGATTTAGATCAAAGAAAACTAGAGGTGACATTTCCCTGTGGTTAATGGTGGTTCAAATGGTAAAGAATCTGCCTGCAATGTGGGAGACCTTGGTTCGATCCCTGGGTTGGGAAGATCCCCTGGAGGAGGATAAGGCAACCCTCTCCAGTATTCTTGCCTGGAGTATCCCCATGGACAGAGGAGCCTGGCAGGCTACAGTCCACGGGGTCACAAAGAGTCGGACATGACTGCAAGACTAAACACATACACTAAGAGCGCATAACCAATCAGTAAATACCTCCTGCTTCTCTCACTCTAACAATCTTAACTGATAATCTGTTTTGTACAACTCATTTTAAAACCACTCAAACCAATCTCCAGTACCCTGTAAAAGCTTCTCATTATTTCCTCAGATTGAGAAAGTCCCAAGGCTGGCCTGTGGAGTGTTCTCCCTTGCTGTTGCTGCTGCTGCTGCTAAGCCACTTCAGTCGTGTCTGACTCTGTGTGACCCCATGGACGGCAGCCCTCCAGGCTCCCTCGTCCCTGGGATTCTCCAGGCAAGAACACTGGAGTGGGTTGCCATTTCCTTCTCCAAGGCATGAAAGTGAAAAGTGGAAGTGAAGTCGCTCAGTCGTGTCCGACTCTTCGCAACCCCACAGACTACAGCCTACCGGGCTCCTCCGTCCATGGGATTTTCCAGGCAAGAGTACTGGAGTGGGGTGCCATCACCTTCTCCCCCTCCCTTGCTAAACCAAGCTAAATAAACTTGACATTGTATGACTATAGATGTGTCCTTGGTAGCCTTTGGCCAATGGGCTTCAGAATTACCACTAACAAAACATGCAATTATGGCCTAGTTACATAAAATTCACGAAACTCACGTCTCTTTCTTTGTATAATACTAATAATACTTAACTTGTAGTTTGCAGTGAGGTTTGGGCTTCCCAGGTGGCACTAGTGGTAAGGAACTCACCTGCCAATGCAAAAGACGTAAGAAACACAGGTTTGATCCCTAGGTCGGGAAGATCCCTGGGAGGAGGGCATGTCAACCCACTTCAGTATCCACACTGGAGATTCCCATGGACAGAGGAGCCTCTGGGCTACAGTCCATGGAGTCTCAAAAGAGTCGGATATGACTAAAGTAACTTAGGCCATGTACACACGTGGTGAGGTTTAGGGACAATATGGGAAAAGTATTTAGTGTTATACATACTAGATAGTAAGCATTAGTAGATACTGGGTAATTATTGGTATATTTAAGTTGTTTTTAAAAATACAAATTGCACCTAATAGAATTGGCAGTGCTCCTGATAGAACTCCTGGTTCATTTCTTTTAAACTTAATTTTCATAGTAGCCTATGTCTGGGAATATAAATCTGCATGAACTGTCAGACAGGGACACTTTGAACAGGGATGACTAATGCTAATTTGGAAGACTGAATAGAATGTTCATAGTCTATTGGCTTTTGAAAACTAGAACTGCAACTGGATTCAATGACCTTTCAAAATTTTCTGTCCTTATTAAATCATGCATCTAGAAAAGAAAAAGTTGGTGCCCTGTACTCTTGATGTGATCAAAATTTGATCAAGATTGCTAAAGAAGAGAAAGTGGGAAGTGGTATAAGACTTTTTCAGACAATGAGCAAAGTAATTTAATAAAATGATGGTAAAGTAATGAGAAAATGCAGAGATTTCCCAATTTCCTGTTAGAGTGTATGCATTTTCAAACTATAATTAATTAGAGAGGAGGCCAATGCCAAGGTCAGTGCCCTCGGAGGCAGACTCTGAGACTGACATTTGTCTACACGTGGCATATTGAATAGTACTCTTCAGAAAAACACCAGAAAGAGAGGCAAGGAGGCAGGAGTGGGCAGAAGGAAAAGTCAGACTATGAAAGGGTGACCACAGAGGACTGATCTGATTCCCTGGGGAGTTCTGGGGCTGGCATTCTACCTAAGAAACTTCCCAAATTGAGGCAAAGGGGCTCAGGTTTTGTTCCCCTTTACTCTTCCACCTGTTCTGGAGAGAAAGTTCCCTTTGGCAGAAGACAATTCTTGGGGAAGGTTGTGAGCCAGAACTCCCCCATCTGCAGAAGAAACTTGTGCATTACTTCTAAACAGGTGGTCTATCTGGTATACCTCAACATCCACTGATGGAAGAGCCTGGTGGGCTGCAGTCCATGGGGTCACTGAGGGTCGGACACGATTGAGCGACTTCACTTTCACTTTTCACTTTCCTGCATTGGAGAAGGAAATGGCATCCCACTCCAGTGTTCTTGCCTGGAGAATCCCAGGGACGGGGGAGCCTGGTGGGCTGCCGTCTATGGGGTCGCACAGAGTCGGACACGACTGAAGCGACTTAGTAGTAGTAGTAGTAGAGTCAGGAAGAAGCTGCACATTTATCTACTTTTGTGTTTTAGGACATGTTACCTGATTATCTTCTATTTGTCCTTTGAAGAAATAAATATTAATTTAAGATTTATTAAGGAAACAAGTTTGATTAAGTGTATATTATCAAATCCAATAATGAGACATTCTTAAAATAACCACCCCCCTCACCCTTTTAGCACATAGATTGTTGTACTGCTATTTAGCAATTATTTTCACCTTACTCTCTTTTTTTAAAGATTTTTTTGATGTGGAGCATTTTGAAAGTCTTTATTGAACGTTTCAATATTGCTTCTGTTTTATTTTGTGCTTTTTTGGCCACAAAGCATATGGAGTCTTAACTCCCCGAAAAGGAATTGAACCCACATCCCCTACATTGGAAGGCAAAGTCTTAACCAGAGGACCACCAGGGAAACCTCCCACTTCATTCTCTTGTCTGTATTTATTCTTTGAAATATTAAACTAGGCTTATGTGTGGTGGAGATGACAGTCTTCAGAACTGGGTTGCTCACGCCTTTGTTCTTTAATCACATTTTTGGTGGGTCTCTACTTATTATTTTGTCAATGGCATAATAGTTGAGTTCTAATTTTGCTTCTCCTCTTACACAAAATTGATGGAGGGCTGCATGAGACAAAATGGTTTGCCAAGTGCAGCCACTGAGCATTTAATCATTAGTGCATGGGAGAAAGAAGTGGCTTCAGAGTGTTGGTGTGAGACATATATCAATTTATGAGCTGAAACTTTCCCCAGACACATTTACTTAGTTTCTATATGCGACTGTTTCCATTTGATTAGTTTTTTTACACAGTGATGTAAAGTAATATAATCATTTGTGATATTTGTATCTGGTTTTGTTTTTCCTTCATTCAGTTTCTGAATGTCAGCTCAATGCTGGCCTATGCTAATCTATTTCCTATGGCAGTTCCCAGATCCATAATATGTCTAGTACTTCATCGAGCAAACAGAACAGTTAATAAATTATTTTCAAGTGTGGATCACATGACCAAAAATCAACTTATTTTAAAATAAGAAACACGAGTCAATAATGTGGTCCATCATGCTTAGATTTTTTTTTTTCCTTCTTTCAGGCACTGGTGTCTATATATTGAAGACCTGATGAGAAGAGTTGACTCACTGGAAAAGACCCTGATGCTGGGAAAGATTGAGCGCAAAAGGAGAAAGGGGCAGCAGAGGATGAGATAATTAGATAGCATCACCAACTCCAACTGGACATGAATTTGAGCAAACTCTGGGAGAAAGTGAAGGACAGGGAAGCCTGGTGTGCTGCAGTTCATGAGATCACAAAGAGTCGGACGTGGTGACTGAGCAACAACAAATATTTATGAGGAATGTTAAACAGGTAAAGATAAAATGCCTCCCTGCAAATATTTAAAGTAGATTTTCTAAAATAAAACACTTTCCCTAGTAAGACAGTAGAACAGGGACATACTTGAAGACAGAGAGAATAAAATATGAGGCTAACATTCAACTAAGAATGATGGCTGGTTCTGCTTGAGATGACTGATATGCTCTTAGCATGTAACCTATGCTTCATTCTGCCCCGGGCACTGCCATTATTTTATTCCGTCCCTTAGAGTCTTTAAATTTACTGTGGAAATTTCAAAGACCACTGTAACTTATTGGTAGGGATAGTGTTGTTCATTTTCCATTCTCTATTGAGACTCTCAAAACCTCTCAATGAGCACTTTATTTTGTGATCTCACTGAGCCTAAGACATCCTGATGAGTAATCTGTAGTACCTGTGGAACAGCTTTGTCACCTTTTGTAAATCTCTGAAGGGTAAAATCACACTAGAAATGAGAAGAATGTCCCCACAAGTGGTTTGTACTATTTGTGATGCATAAGACTCTCATTGTAAAATGAATTACCCTTGCTCATCCTCTTTCAGATAAACAGAGGTAAAGACATTTTCTTTTCTGTCACGCCTTGTTTTTGAGTGTGCTGTTTGGATCTGTCAGTCAGAAGTTAAAGATAATAGAAGTAAATTGACATGTCTTGGGAACTTCTCTGATTCGATATGTTTGATGAATAAAAAGATGTGATGACTAAAATTTTCAAGTTATTTAAAAGCTATTTATCTTCTCATTCTCTATAATGTGTATGTAGTATGTTACAAATATACAACAAATTTGGTTGTTATTATTAAAACTAAAAATTAGTGTTTTAAACGTTAGTATCTCAGCATGCTCTTTTAGAGGTAACAATAATAGGATACATCATTTCACTAGAATCTTAAGAAAACCTCAAGAGGCATCCAATTTACTTAGGAGCCCTCAGCTCAGACAAGGTGAGTAAACTGCGTGAGTCCATAATACACGACAGGGCCAGAGCTTAAACTTTTGATTCCCAATCCAGTTTCTTTACTCTTAACCACAGTACCTCAATTTATTGAAATGTACATAGTGCACTGGTCTACATGAAAGATCCTTGTTGATGAAAACGTAATTTAAAATTTCAGCTTATATAGCAATGCTGAGAGCTAAAGAAGGAAAAATGTTAAGTAGTAGTCAATAATTGGATTTAAACATGTGCAGCAGCAAGACCTGTTTAAGAATTACATTTCTAAACAAGTGCAGACAATCTCACACTCTAGCTTCTTCAAAGATAGCTTACTTGACACGGAGAAAGTGAACATGAAACAGACTATTGCAATGTTTCATAAGCCGAAGGACTTTGTTTGCGGTTCTATCCCTCATACATAAAATAGTGCTTGCACATAGTACACTGAATGAATGAAAGAACTAATGGTTTGTAAGCAGCCAACCTATGGAATGATTTATAAAAAATAGTTCCTTAGCAAATATGTGATTAGATCCTTGAGCAGGAGGGTAAAACAACTCTACTAGTTTGAGATTACTCACTGAAGGCTGAATTTGATCATAAAATACATCCTTTTGTTCAGAAAGTTTAACTCTTTGATTGATGCTTCATAAATAAATATTATAGAACTAAGTTAATAAACTGTGCAAACTGGAGAATCTATCAATGAATATGGAATGATTTCTTTTCATCTCTTACTCAGAAACAGTACAAAACTAATGCCTCTGATTTTAACTCAACATTTCTTCTTTATGGTTTATAATTAGGCTAAAGAGGCCACCAGGAAAGTCCTTCTTGGGGGGAGGCAAACATTGCAGTTTATTCAAACAAAAACATATTATTGATGTTACCTTATTTGTAAGTAGTTATTTCTGAGGCTTAAAATTCTGACCTTTAGAAATGTTTACAATTAATGAACTAGCAATGCTTTAAAATAATTTTATTTTCATTTCTGAAATATTTCCCAAACTCATTTTGACAGAAAGCCATTTGATAATCTTCTGTGTGACATTTTTACCATTAGCTTCAATTACATCTGAAGAGTGAGTTGTCTGCCTCATCAGGTAACAGGCACAAAGAATTACAGAATGTTGACCTGAGGTGGACCTCAGATACCCTGGTACAGTCATTTGGCTTTTGCAAATGAAACAGAAAGAGATCCAGAAAGATGATGCGATCTTCCTGAGGTAACCAAGTGAGATGTTATCAGCACCACGATTGACAGGCAGAAGCCCAGCCCATTTTGCTGCAGGGGACTCCAATGCTACAGAAACATGGTCCTTAAAAAGCTGTGGAATGCTTTTTCTCTAGATTTAACCCATTTTGGACAATTTACAGGTAGCGCTGTGCCACTAAGTGTCATCTCACCATAATCATGAAAGCATGAAACCCCGTTTTCTCTAATCAAGGTATATGCTCTGCAGTTTCCTCTGGCTCCTCTTTCTTTCAAGTACTACATTCATCTGGTCACCGCCTCCTTGGGGGCTACTTTTTTGTCTACCCTGAATTCATTTTCTTTCCAGATTCACCCACCTTGATCCAAATAGCAGTTGGCATCCAATCTGTCTATTGCACTAGCCCTGCTCTAGCTGGTCTCCCCACTTCTAATCCTACCTCCCTATGTCTAGTATCTAAAACAAGGGATGCAGAAGCCCAGCCCATTTTGCTGCAGGGGACTCCAATGCTACAGAAACATGGTCCTTAAAAAGCTGTGGAATGCTTTTTCTCTAGATTTAACCCATTTTGGACAATTTACAGGTAGCGCTGTGCCACTAAGTGTCATCTCACCATAATCATGAAAGCATGAAACCCCGTTTTCTCTAATCAAGGTATATGCTCTGCAGTTTCCTCTGGCTCCTCTTTCTTTCAAGTACTACATTCATCCGGTCACCGCCTCCTTGGGGGCTACTTTTTTGTCTACCCTGAATTCATTTTCTTTCAAGATTCACCCACCTTGATCCAATTAGCAGTTGGCATCCAATCTGTCTATTGCACTAGCCCTGCTCTAGCTGGGCTTCTAATCCTACCTCCCTATGTCTAGTATCTAAAACAAGGGAAGTCAAGAGGGTTGTACAAGCCTGAAAACCTTTCTCTGATTCTCCATCTTTCCCTGAATCTAAACCAAAGTCCCTACTGTAACCTCCAGGCTCCATATTAATATTCCCTGAAAATTTAAGTCAAAGAGAGATCCATTTTTCTCTCTTCTCTGTGTGTGTATGTATGTGTGTGTGTGCATTTACACACGTGCACATGCTCAGGAGTTGCCAAGCTCTACAGTCTCAATAGAACAGCTGGGGCATATAACCAAATTCACTACTTGCAAAAGAAGTATCATGGAGTACTTTTCCTGGTGTTTAAGAGTCATAGCCTGAATATAGATCAAGGAAAGTTTCAGATCCTTAGTGGCCAGGAATAGGTATTCAAGCCAGTGAACTGATATGGGTCTATTGTGAACTAACTGTTCTTTACATCTCAATCCTGTGTCTCCAATGAGGGCAGCAGCTTTTTCCATGAGATTAAATCATTTAATATCCCATTCAAGAATGTTATCGAAAATTAAGGGTGAAAGCAACCTACAAAATGGTAGAAAACATTTGCAAATCAAATACCGATAGGGGTTAATACCCAAAAAATATATAAAGAATTCACACAGTTCAATAGCAAAAAAAAAAAAAAATAGCAAACAAAAATGATTCAAAACTGGGCAGAGGAACTGAATAAACATTTTCCAAAGAAGACACACAAATAGCCAACAGGTATATGTAAAGGTACTCAACATCACTAATCATCAGGAAAATGCAAATTAAAACCACAGTGAGATACCACTTCACAACTGTTAGGATAACTGCCATCTAAAAGACAAAAAATAACAAGTGCTGGCAAGGATGTGGAAAAAACGGAACACTTGTGCACTGTAGGTGGAAATGTTAAGTTAGTGCAGTCATTATGGGAAACATTATGGAAGCATCTCAAAAATTAAAAAAAAAAAATTATCATATGATCCAGCAATCCTACTTCCAGGTATATAGCCTAAGACAATGTAATCAGAATTCTGAAGAGCTACCTGTATTCCTATGCTCACTGCCATTATTTACAATAGCCAAGATATGAAAACAATCTAAGTGCTAAGTGTCTGTCAAGGGATGAATTAAGACGATGTGACACACATATATGTGATGGAATATTAGTCAGCCATGAAAAGGACATCCTTACATTTGTGACAACATGAGTAGAACTTTAGGGCATTAAGTGAAATAAGTCACACAGAAAGACAAATGTTACATGATATCATTTATATATGAAATATGAAACAGCTGAACTCACAGGGGCTGGGCATGGGAAAGAAGAGATGTTGGTCAAAGAGTATAAACATCCAGTTATGAGGAGGCTCTAGGGATCTAAAGTACAATATTGTGATTATAGTTAATAATACTGAATTAAGCACTTCAAAGTTGCTGAGAGAGTAGATCTTAAATATTTTCATCATGCATGTGTGCATGCTAAGTCACTTCACTCATGTCTGACTCTTTGTGACCCTATGGGCTGTAGCCCTCCAGGCTCTGTCCATAGGACTCTCCGGGCAAGACTATTAGATGACATAATGCAGGTGTTAGCCAACATGATGGTGGTGATCATTATGCAATACATCAGTGTATTATTTTTATCTCAATTATATCTCAATAAATCTGGAGAAGTTAAATGGGCAGTCTTTTTTCCCATAAAACAGCCTCTGGAGGGAAAAACCAGTTGAAAAATGTGAAGTCAGATCTGGGTTGTATCACCCATGTTAGCCAAGACTTAGCACACTTATGGGGAGGCTGGGCAGGGATGCAAAGCATTCTATAAAGTCTCTCACTTCTTTCCTGTCGTTTCTACATATCTGTATGTGCTATATATGTGACTAACACAAAGAAAACTATAGTGAAGCCTTAAAGTAGAAAATGCAAATGATAAATAGAGGTGCAAATCAGGGCAAAGTTGCTGTGAGGAGCTCATTCCCACAATATTTAAGAATTATGCGTGTCTTTGGTTTAAGTGTTTCTATTTCTAGTTGAGTTCTATTTTGGTGTCAATACTCCCTCAGAAAAGCATTGCACAACTAAAATGTTATCTGAATGTCTTTATCCAGACATCAAGAAAGAAGAAAGTATCCAAAACATGGGGGTAGGGAGGTACTGGATGAGTGGGATGAGAAGTGAAGGAGAGTGGGTAGTTTGGAAGGGAGGTAGCTATTATTTGACCTACAGTACAGTCTGTGTACTGAAGTTGAGAAGCTATTCCGCCAGTCGGCTAAGTGGTGAAGTCTAGACATGCACTTACCTATTTGTTGCAGTTTAGTTGCTAAGTCGTGACCCCATGACTGTAGTCTGCCAGGCTCCTCGGTCCATGGGACTTTCCAGACAAGAATGCTGGAGTGGGTTGCCATGCCCTCCCTCCAGGGGATCTTCCTGACCCAGGGATTGAACCCAGATCTCCTGCACTAGCAGGCAGATTCTTTATCACTGTGCCACCTGACTCCAGAGCTACATGATGACTCGCTAGACTGCCTACCTGTCCTTTGCTCTTTCTCGTCTATAGGAATAATGTCCAAATACAATGTTATAAACAAGTCACAGCAGATAATTGTGAAAGTGAAAGGCAGTATGGCCTGGTAGCTTACAGCGCTAAGTAATCTTGGGCAAGTTGTCTCTGTCCCTCAGTTCCCCCATCTGACAAAAATGAGATAAAAATACTTACATTCCAGGGTGGTTGTGAGAATCAAATGAGGGCTTAGAATACTGCCTGGCACGCAGAAAACATTCAGGGAAGGTTTTGCTATTATTGGAGTTATTGGCTTCATTTTGAATCTACATCTTACTTTTTTCCCAACTGATCAGAATGTCTTTAGTTTGAAAGGAATTTTAGCTTGGGGGTAGTTTTGTATTTTTTAAAATATTACATATTTGCTTAATAAAAGGCAAAACTGTTTAAATCAGAAAATTAAAATGCCTACATTCTTCCTCGAAACCACTTCTCATTCAGATATTACTGTTTATATGCATATATAATGGCTTCCCTGGTGGCTCAGAGGTTAAAGCCTCTGCCTGCAGTGCGGGAGACTCAAGTTCGATCCCTGGGTCGGGAAGATCCGCTGGAGAAGGAAATGGCAACCCATTCCAGTATCCTCACCTGGAGAACCCATGGACCAAGAAGCCTGGTAGGCTACAGTCCACGGGGTCGCAGAGTCGGACACGACTGAGCGACTTCACTTTTACTTTCATAATATATACCACTTTTTAAGTCATTTCCATTTCTTTTCTTGAGTTGTGATTTTGCCCTTCACAATTTCCAGCTATCAGTGGCCATGAAAATGAACTCCAAACGTTGCTCCTCTTAAAACAAACTAGCTAGTGGCAGATTTAAATGTGTAAAGACGCCACTTGGAGCAGACAGTGAAGTGCCTGGCGCACCGCTCTGCAGCTGCAAACTCCCATGTCATGATGAAAAGCAAGGTGTTTTTCATGCTAGCCGAGGATCACAAAAAGGGGTAAAATAACGCCAGATTGTGAGCCCATCACTGAAAATCTCATCTGCAAACCCTAGGTCCTCACTCTCCGCATCCATTTTGCCCTTCCTCCACCCCCAGACACGTGCTAACCCAGGTGCAACCTGATTAAAGTCAGTTCCAAGAGCAGAGGCAGTAAGTGAGAAGTGGGGAGTAGGGGGAGTGGGTGGCAACCGGGGTTGTTGGGATGCAGAGGGGGTAGGAAAGGAGGAGGCTGTCTGGGTTGCCTTGGCAATACACAGAAGAAAGTCAAAAGGGCGGGATTTATCTGCCGATGCTAATTGCTTTTGCTAATTGCATCTATTGTGCTGACCTGCCCGCTTCCCCGGTGCTTCTTTCTGAGTCATGAAGCCTCTTTCCCAGAGCTTCCCTAAGCAAAGTGTCTCCTTCCTAGCTTTGTCGTCCCTCTCCCCGGCCCCAAGCTGGGTAATCAGAGTGCTACCTTTGGCAACGCGCTGGGGAAGGTTCTGTTGACTCTGCAAGGTTTTAGAAATCTTGCAGGGAAATGCTTCCCTGTGGAGTGTGCTGGGAACTCCAGCAAAGCAGTTGCTTTGCTGCTCAACCGAAGCATGGATTTACAACTAAAAAAAGCAGCTGAAAAAAAAAAAAAAGAGAGAGAGAAAATAAATCTGAAAGAAACTTCCCACAGTAAAATGCAGGCTGCAAATGATTCTCCGAGGTGGGGGGCTGGGGGGAATACTGAGCAGTTCCCTCTGGAATCGAGTGTACCTTCAGCTGGAAAGTTGTCTGGACTGGGCTTTGAGACGTGTTCGCTTGCTCCCCCTTGTGGGAGTTCCATTTAATTACAACAAGAATCTGAGCAGTTAAGCACATCTGAATACATCAGTAGCTACTCGTGAATACTGCTTTCTTATGCCTCATCACTGAATGCAAATATTAGCTTCCATCACTTCGTGCAGGTGGTAAAAATCACCAAGACATGACAAAGCATGAAGTTTCAGTGGATATGTGAACACAAAGTCATGCAATATATTTAAATATTTCAAAAGTAATACATATATGATCATGGCTACCTAGATTGTGCTGGTGATAAAGAACCGCCTGCCAGTGCAGAAACATATGTGGTTTCAGTTCCCTAGGTTGGAAAGATCCCCTGGAGGAAGGCATGGCAACCCACTCCAGTATTCTTACCTGGAGGATCCCATGGACAGAGGAACCCGGCAGGCTAGAGTCCATAGGGTTACACAGAGTCAGATACAACCTATGCATTTTAACACACATGCACATATGAGATCTAGGTTAAAGTAAGTTGTTTTTCATTTCTAGACATATTCACTTTTCCCTTTGATCTTTATTTACAAGCAGAGCCTAAGAATTGGCAAGGTCTTTCTTCAGTCTATTTTTGTTTCCCTTAATTATTTTTATCTCCCTTGATTTAAACATTTGCCCTCCCAGGTCATTCCATCTCTACTAATTTTCTAAGAGCACGATTTTGCTATTTTGTTCCAACTCCTGCATTTTAACAGCAGACCTCCTCTGAATTCTCACCTGGTGTTTCTATACTTCCCAGGCACTGAGGCTCTTCACTGCTCAGAGCTCAATTGGCTCTTGCAAGAATGTAAAAGACAGGTCAGGCCTTCTCTAGGCTGTTCGGTGTCTATCATCCCGTCTTGCATTTGGTCATAGAGTATGGCAGATTTATCTGAGTGGAAAATTTTTTCCTATGGAAAAGTTTAGTCACTGTACACGTTGAAAAAACACTGCCTGCTGAAGAGCAGACGCCATGCCATTCTGAGTCCTTGGTCTCACACCAGTGTTTTTCCCTTTTCAGTAAGTGAGAAGTGGGGAGTAGGGGGAGTGGGTGGCAACCGGGGTTGTTGGGATGCAGAGGGGGTAGGAAAGGAGGAGGCTGTCTGGGTTGCCTTGGCAATACACAGAAGAAAGTCAAAAGGGCGGGATTTATCTGCCGATGCTAATTGCTTTTGCTAATTGCATCTATTGTGCTGACCTGCCCGCTTCCCCGGTGCTTCTTTCTGAGTCATGAAGCCTCTTTCCCAGAGCTTCCCTAAGCAAAGTGTCTCCTTCCTAGCTTTGTCGTCCCTCTCCCCGGCCCCAAGCTGGGTAATCAGAGTGCTACCTTTGGCAACGCGCTGGGGAAGGTTCTGTTGACTCTGCAAGGTTTTAGAAATCTTGCAGGGAAATGCTTCCCTGTGGAGTGTGCTGGGAACTCCAGCAAAGCACTTGCTTTGCTGCTCAACCGAAGCATGGATTTACAACTAAAAAAAGCAGCAGAAAAAAAAAAAAAGAGAGAGAGAGAAAATAAATCTGAAAGAAACTTCCCACAGTAAAATGCAGGCTGCAAATGATTCTCCGAGGTGGGGGGCTGGGGGGAATACTGAGCAGTTCCCTCTGGAATCGAGTGTACCTTCAGCTGGAAAGTTGTCTGGACTGGGCTTTGAGACGTGTTCGCTTGCTCCCCCTTGTGGGAGTTCCATTTAATTACAACAAGAATCTGAGCAGTTAAGCACATCTGAATACATCAGTAGCTACTCGTGAATACTGCTTTCTTATGCCTCATCATTGAATGCAAATATTAGCTTCCATCACTTCGTGCAGGTGGTAAAAATCACCAAGACATGACAAAGCATGAAGTTTCAGTGGATATGTGAACACAAAGTCATGCAATATATTTAAATATTTCAAAAGTAATACATATATGATCATGGCTACCTAGATTGTGCTGGTGATAAAGAACCGCCTGCCAGTGCAGAAACATATGTGGTTTCAGTTCCCTAGGTTGGAAAGATCCCCTGGAGGAAGGCATGGCAACCCACTCCAGTATTCTTACCTGGAGGATCCCATGGACAGAGGAACCCGGCAGGCTAGAGTCCATAGGGTTACACAGAGTCAGATACAACCTATGCATTTTAACACACATGCACATATGAGATCTAGGTTAAAGTAAGTTGTTTTTCATTTCTAGACATATTCACTTTTCCCTTTGATCTTTATTTACAAGCAGAGCCTAAGAATTGGCAAGGTCTTTCTTCAGTCTATTTTTGTTTCCCTTAATTATTTTTATCTCCCTTGATTTAAACATTTGCCCTCCCAGGTCATTCCATCTCTACTAATTTTCTAAGAGCACGATTTTGCTATTTTGTTCCAACTCCTGCATTTTAACAGCAGACCTCCTCTGAATTCTCACCTGGTGTTTCTATACTTCCCAGGCACTGAGGCTCTTCACTGCTCAGAGCTCAATTGGCTCTTGCAAGAATGTAAAAGACAGGTCAGGCCTTCTCTAGGCTGTTCGGTGTCTATCATCCCGTCTTGCATTTGGTCATAGAGTATGGCAGATTTATCTGAGTGGAAAATTTTTTCCTATGGAAAAGTTTAGTCACTGTACACGTTGAAAAAACACTGCCTGCTGAAGAGCAGACGCCATGCCATTCTGAGTCCTTGGTCTCACACCAGTGTTTTTCCCTTTTATGCTGCTGCTGCTGCTAAGTCACTTCAGTCGTGTCCGACTCTGTGCGACCCCACAGATGGCAGCCCATTGGGCTCCGCCATCCCTGGGATTCTCCAGGCAAGAACACTGGAGTGGGTTGCCATTGCCTTCTCCAATGCATGAAAGTGAAAAGTGAAAGTGAAGTCACTCAGTCGTGTCTGACTCAGCGACCCCATGGACTGCAGCCTACAAGACTCCCGTCCATGGGAGTTTCCAGGCAAGAGTACTGGAGTGGGGTGCCATTGCCTTCTCCCTTTTATAAGCCTATGAAATTTCTTGCAGTCATCAGCAATGATATAGGGAAAAGGAGAAAGAAGGGGACTTTGGCTGGGATCCCTGATCATTTTGACGGATTTGCTATACCTATGTCTGAAACCTAGCCCCATTGCTGGCTGTGTGATCCTGAGACCACGTTCATTAGTTTGCCTTTGTATAGTGTCACAATAAATAACAATAGCAGGTGGTTTGTCATGCTGAAATTGTTAAGGGGAGCAGAATTTATCACCCCAAACTATGCCTTCTTGAAATAAAGGTTATTCTAGCCTGATTATTTTTAAGAACCAGCAGACATAGGAAAAGCTCTGAAAAATGAGTGGAAATTACCCTTTCGTAAGAGAACTTTACATTTATAAGAGAAATCTCTAAATCTGCAGCAATTCTTATCAATGAAAAAGGCAGTGACCTAAACCTACTTAACTACCATTCCCTTCATAGCCTTGCTGGCTGTGTTTCTCCCGGTTACCTCCCATAACTGGCCTCCCCACTCCCAATATCTTTCCTTTGTCTTTAGCTGGAGAAAGTATTTAATGGGCTGGTTTTGGCCATTCTGAACACTCAGTTTTCCCAGTTATTTCCCATGTGTACAGGAGATATATATGTTATAAATTTTTGTTTTTCTCCTGTTGAACTTTTATTATGGAGGGGATGTTCCAACCATGAACTTAGAAGCATAGATGGAAAATTATTCTTCCTACCCTACAATTGCCATTTTCCATGAGATTTTAACACAGGGTCTGAATCTGCCTGGACGCGATGTTTGTTTGTTTTCTTACTGACACAAAATTTGGTGGGTGGGGAACACCTCAATTGTATTCCAGGCTTGGGAAATGGAAGAGACATGTTCTCCCAACCACATCAAAGCCTCAGTTAAAAGAAAAGTAACGTGATTTTGAGAAAAGCGAGAAACAGTCACTAAATCTAAATCTCACTCAGGGTTTCATGAATTTGTGCTTGACTCCTAAGAGGGATGAGTATAAATTTTAAAAGTATCAGGAAATAAATAATTTCTTCTCTAAAAAAATCTGCAGAGGACTGGAATACAAGATGTTATTGTTGTTACAAGGTATAATTCAGGAGTGAGTGAGGAGTCTTTTCTCTTTCTCTGTATATTATTCAATGGAATGAGTCCACACAGAATGTTTTAAAGCACTCAGCACTTTCAGAGCAGCAGCAGGACATTCGGTGGCAGAGACCAGCAAAGGTGCCTGGTAAGTTACTTCAGTCATGTCTTGACTCTCTATGACCCCATGGACTGTAGCCCACGAGGCTACTCTGTGCATGAGATTTCCCAGGCAAGAATGGGTTGGAGAACCTCCTGGAGCGGGTTGCCCATCCCTTCTCCAGGAGATCCTCCTGATGCAGGGATCAAGCCTGTATCTCTTACATCTCCTGCACTGGTAGGCACGTTCTTTCCCAGGTACTTTACCACCTGGGAAGCAATAGTGCCTGAAAGGAAAAAAATGGAATTTGACTTGCTGAGAGCTCGGAGCACAGTGGCAGAATCCATTCACACAGGTCCTTTAGTGGCAAATTATCCACAGAGGAGAGGAAAGGGAACAGCAGGCATATGGTAACTGACAGGAGAGGTTCATGAGCACACGTGCAAATCCCTTAAGACCTCCCAAAAATAATGGAGGAAGACTGTTTTAGGGAATGAAGGTCCTATATTAGTAATTTAGGATGACATGTTAACTAATTTCTATTAATGGTAATTAATTTGTACTCCCCAGGGAACCGGAATAGCAGAAAAGTGAGTTCCCTATTTTCAAATATAAAGTAACAAATGTTTGTTAATGAACATTTATTTTGTTTCACCTCTGTTCTAGGAAGCTTGTAATGTTGCAGTAAACACGACAGACTTGGTCCTTACAGATGGTAAACAAATTTTAACAGAAAATAGGTTAATTATAAGTGGGATAAGGGATATAAATAAAAAGGACATAAAAAATATATTTGGGGGAAACCAATGCAGGTCTCAAGGGCCTCCCTCGTGGCTCAGATGGTAAAGAATCTGCCTGCAATGCCGGAGTCCTGGGTTCAATTCCTGAGTCAGGCAGATCCCCTGGAGAAGGAAATGGCTACCCACTCCAGTACTCTTGCCTGGAGAATTCCATGGGGAGAGGAGCCTGGTTGGCTACAGTTCTAGGGGTCGCAAGGAGTCAAACACGACTGAGTGGCTAACACACACAACGCGGGTCTCAGGTGATGGGATGTGAGGTGGGTAGGGGAAACTTCACTGGGAAGCAATATTCAGTTGTGATTTGAAGGAAGAACGGCAAAAAGTCGGATAACTGAGAGGAGTCTGAGCTGAAGGATCACTCTGGGCAGAAGAAATGACACCTGTGATGAAGCCAAAGGAAGGAATTACGCAGTTCAGAGAGAATGGGAAAAGTTGGTGCTGACGGCAGTCATTAACGCAGGCAGGTCCAGAGAACATCAGACAGGTTAAAAACTAGAGGCTTTTTGTAAAATAGTGATGTCTTCATACTAAATATGCATAAGTATTCATACCATTTATTCCCTCAAATATTTATTCTGAAATACCATGTGTCAGGCTAGATCCAGGCTAGACCCTACATGGAAAAAATGACTCACCGTTTACCATGTAATCACATTGTCTTTAAAATATGAGAATAAAGTGTTGTAAAAATATATGAACTAACACACTGTAAATCAATTATACTTCAAAATAAAATTTTAAAAATTAAAAATCTTAAAAAACTAAATAACATAAACTAATTAAAACTAATACAATGGTACATGTCAATTTATATCTCATTTTTTAAAAAAGACAAATATAGGATAATTTATGATTTGAGAATTTTCAGGAATTTTCTGAGCAAACAAGAAGATGCGATTTCTCCTTTAACCAGAGTTTACATTTGAGGAGGGAAGTTATAACTAGTAAAAAATATGCAATCAAATTAATAGTTTATTAATGGAGACAATAAATCAGGTGACATGATAGAAACTGAGTAGAAAGGGCTTCATGAGATAAGATGGTCCTGAAATGCCTCTTTGAGAAGACACTAGGGCTAAGTCCTGAAACTGAGAAGAAGCCAACTATTCAAAGCTCCAGGAGAAAAGCAGCCACCACAATCTTGAGACGGACAAGAGCCTGTCCTCTTTGATGACACTGGGAAGATTAGTGTAGCTTAAAAACGGTGAGCGAGCAAGTGGGATTATTAAAAGGCAGGCCATGGAAAAGATTATGGCTTTTATTCCAGTTGGAGTGGGAAGTCATGGAAAGGTTCTAGTGAAAGAATAACATTGCTGCTGTTTCGGTTGAGGTCATCTAGTACTTCTCCAGTGCTGATAGAGTAAGGATGAAAAGGGAAAAGAACAGAAGCAGAGAGTCAACATAAAGGCTATCACATTGGTCTAGGAAAGTGAAATCAAGCAAAAATTAAGACTGATGGTGAAGATGGAGAGAAGCACATGTGTTCTAGCTAAATTCTGGAGATTAGAAATGGCATAACTTATTGATGTGTTGGGTTACGGGAAGGAATAGAAAGAAGATGATGAAGATAGAGGGCTAAACTGATAATGATGCCATTTCCAGAGATAGGAAAATTTAGGGGGACATAGTAAGAGCTCTGATTGGACATGTTAAGCAGGATGACTTTTAGGCATTTGATGAAGGTGTCTTAGGAGTAGCTGGACATAAATCTGAAGCTCAGGAAGAAGATGACAGTCAAGAGTCAATAAATTTATGGACGAGTGGTCTATGGGCAAAATTTGATCCAAAGATATGTTTTATGGATCTATATATCATTTTATTTTGTTTGAAAATGGTCATCAACATTTAAAAATCAAGGGAATTCACATAAATTGGATCTGGTAATAACAGCTCTGCATTCTCACAAGACTCCAGTGACCTGGAGCCGAGTAATGCCTGTGCCTCTCCTATAAGGCTTTTGTCCTTCCATTTGCCACACTCCCCACCACTCCCCATTGTCTCTTACACAATGAGTCTGAGTGTCAGTTTTCACTGGTAAAATTTTTATAGTAGAAAAGTATTTCTATTATGCAAAAGTATTTCCATTTACTCATGTCTGAACCACCCAGGGAGAAAGCAGTAATCCCCAAGACCCTGTTTTGTTTGTATCCAGCCTGCATGATTCATCTTATTCATCTATGTTTCCTGTGAGGCACTTACTGGCATTGAAGGCTGTGATCCCTTCACATAGATCAGATTCCACAGCATGCAAGAGAATGGGAATGTAGATACAGGGAAGAAGAGGGCCCCATCACAGAGTTCAAGGGCCTGCCACTTGCAAACATGTGACTCTTCCTTTCAATCCTATCAGGAAGGGGACCAGTGGAAGATGAGAAGAGAATGCCAGAGAAAGCAGACATCAAGAAGGCAAGGGGAAAAATAGCAGAGGAAGAGCAGTGTTAGAATTTCCCCAGAATGAAAGGAAAAAGATGAGGTCTCTCTCTCTCTCTCTCTCTCACACACATACACACACACACACCACACACAGTAAATAGTCCCTCAATGTCTACCTGAGATTACTGAAGGAGAGCCACAGTATGACTTTGTCATGGTTACTAAGATCATTGTAGAGCTCGTGCTATTATAGCTGTGAGTACTAATAAAATTTATGACAGTTTTAGAAAAATTAGTCTTCTCCTTTCTGACATAATGAAGGAATGTGGTGTTCTGGTTAGTCAACTATCCTAAGGAATAAAGAGGGCATTTCACCCACATTGATACATCATATATATACCACAGATGTATTTCCACACTGCAAAGTTACCAAAACGATGACTAGTCTTATGCAGAGGAGGTGGCTGCCTCCATCGTATCCATGTCTTAAAATATTTTCATCACCAGGCTGTCTTAGGCATCAAAAGTCTATTATTCCTTAGACTTAAAGTACCCTAGCCAAAATAAAGTGTAAATATTCTACACTGACATTTCACACACTTTCAATATCATACAACTATCAATTGTCATAGTAACAAAAATATGTGCAAATGTTCAGTGATTGGATATTTCCAGATGGTAAGATAGCGGGCAATAGATGCCTTTGCATATACTGTTTTGTGAGCATGCGTGCTTTGTGTATTATGTAAGAAGCTAGAAGTGTTCATTTATTAAATGCCTATCAGAAAAAAATACACTCAAGCAGTAGAAGATAATGGCTCAGATCTGATTCAAAGCCCAGCTGACCTGGCCACCACCCTATCAAGAGATAGAATCTGCTTCCCCTCCCCCTTGCACCTGTGCAGTCCTTAAGATGGCTTTGACCAGGAGCACACACTGGGGAGGATTCTGTGTCCCTTCTGGGCACAACCCTGAGCTGGGGTTGACAGCTCCTCTTTCATGGAAGTCAGCCACCACATAAGAAAAGTGAGTACCCTGAGATCACCATGGTGCAAGATGTCAGCGTCTCACTGTGATGCCAGATGGAGGCAGGGAAGCCAAAGGGCACCCAGAGAGCAGACCTGTGAATGAAGAAGTCATGCTGGAAGAGGATCATCTGGTCCCAGCTGCTCCACCTGATACCAAGAGGGTCAGAGACACACCTCTCAGCTGAGACTTTCCCAATTCCTGATGCACACAGTTAAGTGGAGTGCTATAAATATGATACCTCATGTGCCCTTAATAGGGCTTCCCTGGTGGCTCAGATGGTAAAGAGTCTGCCTGCAATGCAGGAGACCCAGGTTCAGTTCTTGGGTCAGGAAGATCCCCTGGAGAATGAAATGGCAACCCACTCCAGTATTCCTGGGAAATCCCATGGACAGAGGAGCCTGTAGGACTACAGTCCATGGGGTCACAAAGAGTTGGACGTGACTGAAGCGACTTAGCATGCACAGAGGCAGCACTAGTGGTAAATAATCTTACCTGCCAATGCAGGAGATACAAGAGATGTGGGTTTGATCCCTGGGTCGGAAGATCCCCTGGAGAAGGAAATGTCAACCTATTCCAGTATTCCTGCCTGGAGAATCCCACGGACAGAGGAGCCTGGGGGCCACAGTCCATAGGGTCGCAAAGAGTCGGAGATGACTGAAGTGACTTTGAACGCGTGCATGCTCTTAATAAATTGTCATAACCATAGAAGAGAACAATTATTTGCATAGTTCATTACAGTTTATAAAATATTTAAATTTAATCCTTAAAATTTCTGAGGGAAAACTGCCACTTTTGTTTTATCAATGAGAGTTTAGAGTCAGAGAAGATAAATCATGGCCCCAAGATATCACAGAGCTGTGCCAGAAATAACACCTGGTCTTCTAATTCTAAGCCAGATGCCTAGCCACAGCTGTCTTCTACAAAAAAATTATTTTCTCTTCAAGGCATTGATTAGACTATGGGATCATCTACACTAGGAGGAAAGAAGTTAATCATCTCTCTTCCCTTTTGCACAGTATCTGATTTTACACTGTAGGGAAAGGATTTCTGAGAATCATCTATATGATTAATCCATGAAGCCCTGAACTAGCATTTATTTCCATAATAAATAGAAAGTGAATCAAGGACATTTTCTTCTGTGCAATAAAGCACTTTGTGGTATGATTGAAACCAAGTCAAGTTTCTAATTAGGACCAATCATGACTAAATTATAGTAAGATAAAATGGATTTATAAATATATATATTCACATACATATTTATATTCATTTAAAGTTTTCAAGAACAAACTATGCTTTTTCTCATTATGTGTTTATTTAGTTTCAGCTTGATTCTAAAACTTCTTGAAAAATTTGCTTAGTCATCATTTGAGATTCAAAGACCATGCATGCGCAGTAAGTCGCTTCAGTTGTGTCCAACTCTTTGCAGCCCTATTGACTGTAATCAGCCAGGCTCCTCCATCCACAGGGATTCTCCAGGAAAGAATACTGGAGTGGGTTGCCATGCCCTCTTCCAGGGGATCTTCCTGACCCAGGGATCGAACCCACATCTCTTATGTCTCCTTCATTGGCAGGCAGATTCCTTACCACTGAACCACTAGGGAAGCATATATATATATATATACACACACATTTATGAAATATATAGGAAGATTTCTAGTTCATGCACTAAAAACTGAATGCCAAATTTCCCCCATGAGTTATATTTCAAGATAGGACAGGTATTATAAATGATCATGAATTTTTTTTTAAAGGCATCTTTATGTGACTAAAGCAGTAGGTATTACTCCTTTCAAGTATCAAAAAGAAACTTCACATCTCCCTGGCATGAAGTATGATGCAGTTAGGGAAAAGAGACAGAGGAAGGAGTGATTAAGCATTAGTGAGCTCTCTAAAAATAATCTCAGTTTGAAAAGACTGCAATACTTTGTTCTAAGGCTACATGAGTTATAGTTATTTGATCGTTGTATTTAACCAAACAAAATATGTATTTTACAACCTCACTGTATTAAATAGGGCTAATACAACTCATATGCCACCCTCTAAATAATTACATTTGAACCAATACTTTTAAAAAATATATTACCTTTTTAACAAAATATTTTCCTCTTCTGGGAGAGCATTTTTTTTTTTAAATCCACCTCCCTCCTCCCCACTTTCCAGCCCACACACATGCATATCCCAAATAGGAACTGAGATATTTACCACCCCTTGCGTTTGCAATTGCTTCCCTATCCTTTCTTTGGTGTTTTTTCCCCGATTCTTCCACTTTCTAATATTCTTTAAATCTCAAAACCTCAGATTTGTTTGCTCAGTTGTAAGCCCATTCTCTATAATTCCTACACAGGTATCAGTTCAGTTCAGTTGCTCAGTCGTGTCTGACTCTGTGACCCCATGGACTGCAGCACGCCAGGCCTCCCTATCCATCACCAACTCCCGGAGTTTACTCAAACTCATGTCCATTGAGTCAGTGATGCCATCCAACCATCTCATCCTCTGTCGTCCCCTTCTCCTCCTGCCTTCAATCTTTCCCAGCATCAGAGTCTTTTCAAATGAATCAGTTCTTCACATCAGGTGGCCAAAATATTGGAGTTTCAGCTTCAACATCAGTCCTTCCAATGAATATTCAGGACTGATTTCCTTTAGGATGGACTGGTAGGATCTTCTTGCTTCTTTCCCCAACACCACGGTTCAAAAGCATCAATTCTTCAGCGCTCAGCTTTCTTTATAGTCCAACTCTCATATCCATACATGACTACTGTAAAAACCATAGCTTTGACTAGATGGACCTTTGTTGGAAAAGTAATGTCTCTGCTTTTTAATATGCTGTCTAGGTTGGTCATAACT
Organism: Cephalophus harveyi; assembly: GCA_006410635.1. Taxonomy (NCBI): domain Eukaryota; kingdom Metazoa; phylum Chordata; class Mammalia; order Artiodactyla; family Bovidae; genus Cephalophus; species Cephalophus harveyi. Next base: position 6,327 of record SJYT01004480.1, on the reverse strand, counting down.
TTCCTTCCAAGGAGCAAGCATCTTTTAAAAATTTCATGGCTGCAGTCATCATCTGCAGTGACTTTGGAGCCCCCCAAAATAAAGTCTGTCACTGTGTCTACACTGTTACCCTATCTATTTGCCATGAAGTGATGGGACCAGATGCCATGATCTTAGTTTTCTGAATGTTGAGTTTTAAGCCAGCTTTTTCACTCTCCTCTTTCACTTTAATCAAGAGGCACTTTAGTAGCCCCTTTAAAAAATAACCTATGTGGAAAAAAGGCATCCTTTTGGTTCTTATCCTATATACATATATATATGTAGGTTATACATATATATGACCCAAACTAAGGTTCTTATGCCCAAAGTACTCATGCTCACAATAGCTGGTAGCAACACTACCCTTAAAACAAAAGAGGACAAAAATAGTTTAAATCATGATTTTTGTATTCCTATTCCTGTTTTTGTCATAGTGGAATGAATACTAGGGACCAAGGCCATTAAACCCAACCTACTACTTACCTACAGAAAAGCAAGCCAAATCCCAGTTATATAAATAAAGTGAATGTATATTGTATTTTGAAGTCAAACATAACAAAAAGGAAGTAATTCCAAGTCAAATAATGAATGTCAGTTTTTTTTTCTAATATGTGCCTGGCTATGAGATTGACTTTATCATGTGTGTACTTTTCTGGGAGCTCCTTTGAAAGAGAAAACCAGTGAGTTCTAGCCTGGACCATTAGTTGGCATCTTGTCTCCTCCTCGGCTGATAAAGACCTATGATCACTGAGGGTGTAGCAGAGGCCTTTAACCTTGGCCGAGTCACCCGAGGATCCTTTAACATTTACTGGTGACCGAGGCCCTCCCTAGATAAGTTATATCAGAAACTCTGGTGGCAAGATCTGACCATAGTGAAAAAACTTCCCAGGGCTAGATCTGCTGTAGCATTATCATTCCATTATTAGGAGAAAAAAAAAAAAAAAAAAGCAAAAATGATTATTGCCAAGGCCACACACTTTGACATTCTAGGCCTCTGGATTCAATATATAAAACTTGGTGATTTGTCCCACAGCTGCTGTAGTGAATGCTCTATAGTCTGGTAGGGATTATGAACTTGAAACAAAACCACGGCACAAAGATAATCCTTTTGAGACTCTTAAGAAATGAAACCCATATCTAGATTTCAGCTGTCAGTCTGTTTCAAGCTGGTATGAAGATGTCAAAGGTTAAGCAGCCCTGAGGAACAGCTCTCACCTCAAATATAGGTTCAAAAGAGTAAGCACAATGAACAGAACTCAAGTGGAAAATGAAGTCTCTCAATCAATAGATCGTACTTTCAGATAAATCATCACCATAGTTGAGTATCATGATGTGGCCTGAATGGATTTTGAAGGATAGCCAGACTGCAGATATACAGGTCCTGGAATATGTAAAGAGCTGGGCAAGGGAACCCAGAAGAGAGATACTGGGGTTCCATTACAATGGTTTCCCTACATTAACAGTTTTTTCTAAGCCTAATTTTATATTCTGGAAAGAAAAATCATTAATCATTCTGAAGTAGGACTAAGGATCTCTGATTTGCCAGGTTATGGATACTTTAAATGTTCAGGTTTTGACCTAATTATAAGTGTCTAAAGTTAGTGTCTTAGTTCAGAAAGGAAAATATAACCTTATATAAAAATGTAGTCAATCAAACTTAAAACACTTAATTTGCCTATTCCAAAAGTCTTTTTCTAGCAGGCATAATAATATTTGGTTCCATTAAGAATCATTTGTGAAAAAACAATTTTGCCACAGTTACAAATGTTCTAAATGGCATGGAACAACTGATGCTTCTAATTTTGGTTCAGTAAATGAACCTTCTCAAAGGAAATGATGGCAGTGAATTAAAAGAAATCAAGTAAAATGTCTTTCTTGAATCAAATTAAGCATAATCTTTTTGAGTTTTAATAAATTTGTAATAGCATGAATAGTTCATATATACTAAAATGCAATAAGCAGTTTGCTCTCTGTACTTTGCTACAAATTCCTTACTACTTGTATCCTCACTAGGAACAGTGAGCCAAGGATGTGTCTTGATGTACTGGAGAATGTCCTGCTTTAGAAACCAGGACATTTGGATCCTGGTTCTGCTTGTGCTCTAATATATTCTATGACTTCCAGTAAACCACAAAACCCACTACTCTTTAAATTTCTCCATCTCTTAAAAGGGAGCAATATACTTTATTTCTTCTGAAGACTTTCTCTGAGACTAGTAGATTTCAACAAGATAAAGAACACAAAGCATCTTAAATATGTATAAAACTACATTATGTTGAGCAACTTTTGGTATAGTGTGGATGTACAGTTTGTGAAAGCAGCTTAATGGGTACAAAGATGCATTAATTCCTTCATCTGTGAATTATTCACCTCTGAATAGAAAGACATGCTTAACCAAAATGTATGGCTGTGAAGGGAGGAGGAAGAGAGGATATAAAGGCTTGTGTCCCGTAGTGGTAGTGTCCGGTTTCACAAAGAGAAAAATAGATGAAGGAATGATGATGAAGCTCCTCATTGTCCAAGGGTAAACATGGAGGTGGACAGAATCAGAAAGACCCAGCCACAACGTCAGGCTCCAGCAAAAGTGATTCTGTAGAAAGCATGAGGGTATCTATTGAAATGGGTCAGCTCTTAGGGTTTTCCCCAAGGACAAGGTTTTCCTTCCTCCCAGTTATTGAGCGAATGTTTTCTTCTTTAATTAGTGTTACTGGAAGGCTTGTAAACAATATTTGATGCAGTCACATAGGCAATTATAACAGACTGTCCTCACTCAGTTGGGAAACTAACCACATTTTTAGACTACACTAGGCTTAGTTTGCAGAGAAGGCAATGGCACCCCACTCCAGTACTCTTGCCTGGAAAATCCCATGGGTGGAGGAGTCTGGTGGGCTGCAGTCCATGGGGTTGCTAAGAGTCGGACACGACTGAAGCGACTTAGCAGCAGCAGCAGCAGCAGGCTTGGTTTGAAAAACACTAAGAAATTAAACTTATTTAAGAGGAAAAATACATTGTTTACTTAAAAAATATTCATACTTTGTATGAAGTGGCATGTTTAATCCAATTTTTATTAAAGTTTTTCCATCTATGTACTTCTAGCTATCTATTCATGTGTTCTTCTCTTAAAATATATAAGAGGGATACATGGAAATATGTTAATCTAACTTTTAATAGTATTTGCTTGCACATATAAGGTGATCTTTTACATTTTTCTTCTGGATTTAATGCACTTTTAAAAATAGCAAGCATGCACTGTTTTTAGAAAATAAAAAATTCATTTCTTAAAACATTATTCAAATATTTAAATATAGGCATAACAGTTATAGGGGAAATTCTCAAGAATCTACTAATGTGTGGTAGATTTGTTTGTTTCAATCACAGTGAGAAAAATGTAAAAAGTCAGATTTTATCACTGACAATGATTTATGGTCTCTGTCATGATCCTCTCCACATTTCTATGCAAATTTATTATCTGTGACAGTGCTGGAAACTTTGAATGAAATATACTCACAAATAAGAACGTGACTGGGTAACGAATTCAAGATAGTAGAACAAATTCTGTAACTGCTGCTTTGAAGCTATACCTATTTTTTCATTACTTTAGTTGGCATTGAAAAAAAAATTGGTATTATTATCACACTGCTGCTGCTGCTGCCATGTTGCTTCAGTTGTGTCTGACTCTTCGCGACCCCATGGACTGCAGCCCACCAGGCTCCTCCATCCATGGGATTTTCCAGGCAAGAGTACTGGAGTGGGGTGCCATTGCCTTCTCTCATTATTATCACACTATCCAATTATTAAAACAATGTTTTATTTTTTTTCCAATTTCTGCAATTCACTCTGCCTAAAGAGGTTGGAGAAAGACTCTTAAGAGTCCCTTGGACTACAAGGTACTTAAGAGTGGGTATCATGTCTCATTCAATTTTATCTTTTCTCCTAACAGAGAGCTAAGACCCTGTAAAGCATGGGGGGAGATCAATGAATCTCTGAAGAATGAATGGGAGAAGCGTGGCTCCTGCTTTCTTGCATTAAGAGTCCCTTGGACTACAAGGTACTTAAGAGTGGGTATCATGTCTCATTCAATTTTATCTTTTCTCCTAACAGAGAGCTAAGACCCTGTAAAGCATGGGGGGAGATCAATGAATCTCTGAAGAATGAATGGGAGAAGTGTGGCTCCTGCTTTCTTGCATTCCTACTAGGATAAGAACAGCAAAATGGACTCTACTGACCTCCTATGTGATAGAGAGAGCATGATTTCTGAATCAGACAAACCTGGACTTGAATCTTGATTTTCTCATTTAATAATACTACTGAGTTTCTCTAAGCTCATGTTTCTCAGCCTACCAAGCAGCCAGTAACCTTCTTTTTTGTGTAGGATTGTGTGAAGATAAAATGAAATTGAGATGCAAATCCCAAATAGCTCTTGGCACAAAAATTGCCAGATGGAATAATTTTTTTTCTCTCTTTGTTAAGCCATTGAAACGAAGAATGACTGACTGAATGATCTGGTTTGCAAAGCTAGATGAATGTGGACAATATAACTAAACCGAGAGTAAACAGGTTTCAGGTTTGAAGGTGGGGAGGGGGAGGAATGGTAGATAGAGAGTCCAGACTGGGATGACTTGAATTTTAAATGTCCACGAGACTTCTGGATGGTCTAGCTCATGAAAGTCTTTATTACAGACACAGATTCAAACATTACTAGACTCTGGATACTAGTGAAGTCTTGGATGTGATGTGCTCATCCATGGAAAGACTTAACTTTCTTCAGCTTTTCCGTGTTATTTACTTCTTTGAGAGACTGGTAAATCTATGAAAGCCTTAAGCAACCTCTTTTAAAGGTGTAGAATTAAATACACAGGGTCACAAAGAAAACCATTTATTAAAACACAACTCCTAAAATGTTGGTAAAACACATTTGAATGATCATACTTCCACCTCTTCACTAAAAAATCAATAACGAGATCCTGTGGAAAACTAAGAACTACTATAATTTAAAAGTAGTGATGAGTATAAGTGATATATTGGGTATCTATAATAACTGTCATGTGATATAAAATGATTCAATGTCTGTTATAGTCACAAAGATACAGGTACTGTTACTACTAATGTGGGTTTCATCTACATTCAAATTTTAAATGAAAGGTTAATGAATATAATTGTAATTCTTTTTCTTATCCAAGTTCATACATCCCCCCCTGAGTTAAAATAACAGCTTTGAGGTGTGTGAACTTCAAGTTAAGAATACCTACCTGACTTGCACTGACAGAACCCTGGGGAAAACTGATCATTAAAGGGGACACAAAGGAGAAGCAACTGCCAGCTAAAGAACAGGAGGAAAAGGACTTAAGAGGGGGAAAAAAGAATCAAGAAAGAGTGATTGTCTTCAAGTCAAGGTAGAATACAGTAACTACCAATAGGTGGTGGTCAATGCAATGTAATGCCTGAAGGAGATCAAATCAAGTCTGAGAAACAAACAAGGTTAGTAAATAAAAAGTCATTGGTATTCCAATGTTCCAGCCTCCCTTAGCTATGCTGACACTGAAGAAGAACTCAGTGCCTATACTGAACACAAAATAGAACTTGAGATACTTAATAAAACAATAACCCAGATAATTTTGACCACTACCTTAGATATTGCAGATATTTCAGAATAAGCTAAAATTAAAATAATTCAGAAGTTAACAGATGGATATTTACAGAGCATTGTGTTCTATATTAGGTCATACCACCTCAACATTACAGTTGCTTTGTATTTTTAACTGAATTAATTAAATGTATAATACATGAACATGAAAAAAATAAATCCACCACTGAAAAAGAGGTCAAACATAAGGATCTCTTCTGAGGTAATAAATTATCCTCACAAAGGCTATGTCAGTTAACCATCTGTGTACTCTTCAAGAAATTTTCTGTGCATATCAGTTCAGTTCAGTTCAGTCTCTCAGTCGTGTCTGACTCTTTGCGACCCCATGAATCACAGCACGCCAGGCCTCCCTGTCCATCACCATCTCCCAGAGTTCACTCAGACTCATGTCCATCGAGTCTGTGATGCCATCCAGCCATCTCATCCTCGGTGGTCCCCTTCTCCTCCTGCCCCCAATCCCTCCCAGCATCAGAGTCTTTTCCAATGAGTCAACTCTTCGCATGAGGTGGCCAAAGTACTGGAGTTTCAGCTTTAGCATCAGTCCTTCCAAAGAAATCCCAGGGTTGATCTCCTTCAGAATGGACTGGTTGGATCTCCTTGCAGTCCAAAGGACTCTCAAGAGTCTTCTCCAACACCACAGTTCAAATGCATCAATTCTTCGGTGC
>SJYT01004472.1:31671-73352 GCA_006410635.1 Cephalophus harveyi | reverse complement strand
GATCCCATTTGTTTATTTTTGCTTTTATTTCGAGTATTCTGGGAGGTGGATCATAGAGGATCCTGCTGTGATTTATGTCGGAAAGTGTTTTGCCTATGTTCTCCTCTAGGAGTTTTATAGTTTCTGGACTTACATTTAGATCTTTAATCCATTTTGAGTTTATTTTTGTGTGTGGTGTTAGAAAGTGATCTAGTTTCATTCTTTTACAAGTGATTGACCAGTTTTCCCAGCACCACTTGTTAAAGAGATTGTCTTTACTCCATTGTATATTCTTGCCACCTTTGTCAAAGATAAGGTGTCCATAGGTGTGTGGATTTATCTCTGGGCTTTCTATTTTGTTCCATTGATCTATATTTCTGTCTTTGTGCCAGTACCATACTGTCTTGATGACTGTGGCTTTGTAGTAGAGCCTGAAGTCCGGCAGGTTGATTCCTCTAGTTCCATTCTTCTTTCTCAAGATTGCTTTGGCTATTCAAGGTTTTTTGTATTTCCATACAAATTGTGAAATTATTTGTTCTAGCTCTGTGAAAAATACAGCTGGTAGCTTTTAGGGATTGCATTGAATCTATGGATTGCTTTGGGTAGTATGCTCATTTTCACTATATTGATTCTTTTGATCCATGGATATGGTATATTTCTCCATCTATTAGTGTCCTCTTTGATTTCTTTCACCAGTGTTTTATAGTTTTCTATATATAGGTCTTTAGTTTCTTTAGGTAGATATCTTCCTAAGTATTTTATTCTTTTCATTGCAATGGTGAATGGAATTGTTTCTTTAATTTTTATTTCTATTTTCTCATTGTTAGTGTATAGGAATGCAAGGGATTTCTGTGTGTCGATTTTATATCCTGTAACTTTACTATATTCATTGATTAGCTCTAGTAATTTTCTGGTGGAGTCTTTAGGGTTTTCTATGTAGTGGATCATGTCATTTGCAAACAGTGAGAGTTTTACTTTTTCTTTTCCAATTTGGATTAGTTTTATTTCTTTTTCTGCTATGATTGCTGTGATCAAAACTTCCAGAACTATGTTGATAGTAGCGGTGAAAGTGGGCACCGTTGTCTTGTTCCTAACTTTAGGGGAAATGCTTTCAATTTTTCACCATTGAGGATAATGTTTGCTGTGGGTCTGTCATATATAGCTTTTATTGTGTTGAGGTATGTTCCTTCTATTCCTGCTTTCTGGAGACTTTTTATCATAAATGGATGTTGAATTTTGTCAAAGGCTTTCTCTGCATCTATTGAGATAATCATATCGCTTTTATTTTTCAATTTGTTAATGTGGTGTACTACACTGATTGAGTTGTGGATATTGAAGAATCTTTGCATCCCTGGGATCAAGCCCACTTGGTCATGGTGTATGATCTTTTTAATGTGTTGTTGGATTCTGATTGCTAGAATTTTGTTAAGGATTTTTGCATCTATGTTCATCAGTGATATTGGCCTATAGTTTTCTTTTTTTGTGGCATCTTTGTCAGGTTTTGTTATTAGGGTGATGGTGGCCTCATAGAATGAGTTTGGAAGTTTACCTTCCTCTGCAATTTTCTGGAAGAGTTTGAGTAGGATAGGTGCTAGTTTTTCTCTAAATGTTTGGTAGAATTGAGCTGTGAAGCCGTCTGGACCTGGGCTTTTGTTTGCTGGAAGATTTCTGATTACAGTTTCAATTTCCATGCTGGTGATGGGTCTGTTAAGATTCTCTATTTCTTCCTGGTTCAGTTTTGGAAAGTTGTACTTTTCTAAGAATTTGTCTAATTCTTCCACATTGTCCATTTTACTGGCATATAATTGCTGAAGGCAATGGCACTCCACTCCAGTACTCTTGCCTGGAAAATCCCATGGATGGAGGAGCCTAGTAGGCTGCAGTCCATGGGGTCGCTAAGAGTCAGACACGACTGAGCGAGTTCACTTTCACTTTTCACTTTCATGCATTGGAGAAGGAAATGGCAACCCACTCCAGTGTTCTTGCCTAGAGAATCCCAGGGATGGGGAAGCCTGGTGGGCTGCCTTCTGTGGGGTCGCACAGAGTCAGACACGACTGAAGCGACTTAGCAGCAGCAGCAGCAGCAGCAGCAGCAGTCCCTTATGATCCTCTATATTTCTGTGTTGTCTGTTGTGATCTCTCCAATTTCATTTCTAATTTTATTGCTTTGATTTTTCTCCCTTTGTTTCTTGATGAATCTGGCTAATGGTTTGTCAGTTTTATTTATCCTCTCAAAGAACCAGCTTTTGGCTTTGTTGATTTTTGTTGTTGTCTCTTTTGTTTCTTTTGCATTTATTTCTGCCCTAATTTTTAAAATTTCTTTCCTTCTACTAAGCCTGGGGTTCTTCATTTCTTCCTTTCCTAGTTGCTTTAGGTGTATAGTTAGGGTATTTATTTGATTTTTTTTCTTGTTTTTTTGAGGTATGCCTGTATTGCTATGGACTTTCCCCTTAGCACTGCTTTTACAGTGTCCCACAGGTTTTGGGTTGTTGTGTTTTCATTTTCATTCATTTCTATGAATATTTTGATTTTTTTTTTATTTCTTCTGTGATTTGTTGGTTATTCAGTAGCGTGTTTTTCAGCCTCCATATGTTGGAATTTTTAATAGTTTTTCTCCTGCAATTGCCATCTAATCTTACTGCATTGTTGTCAGCAAAGATGCTTGGAATGATTCCAATTTTTTTTTTTTTAATTTACCAAGGCTAGATTTATGGCCCAAGATATGATCTATCTTGGAGAAGTTTCTCTGAGCACTTGAGAAAAAGGTGAAATTCATTGTTTTGGGATGAAATGTCCTATATATGTCAATTAGGGCTAACTGGACTATTGTATCATTTAAAGTTTGTGTTTCCTTGTTAATTTTCTGTTTAATTGATAAATCCATAGGTGTGAGTGGGGTATTAAAGTCTCCCACTATTATTCTGTTATTGTTAATTTCCCCTTTCATACTTGTTAGCATTTGTCTTACATATTGTGGTGCTCCTCTGTTGGGTGCATATATATTTATAATTGTTATATCTTCTTCTTGGATTGATCCTTTGATCATTATGTAATGTGCTTCTTTGTCTCTTTTCACAGCCTTTGTTTTAAAACCTATTTTATCTGATATGAGTATTGCTACTCCTGCTTTCTTTTGGTCTCTATTTGCATGGAATATCTTTTTTCAGGCCTTCAGTTTCAGTCTATATGTGTCCCTTGTTTTGAGGTGGGTCTCTTGTAGACAACATATATAGGGGTCTTGTTTTTGTATCCATTCAGCCAGTCTTTGTCTTTTGGTTGGGGCATTCAACCCATTTACATTTATGGTAATTATTGATAAGTATGATTCCTTTGCCATTTAATTTATTGTTTTGGGTTCGGATTTATGCACCCTTTTTGTGTTTCCTGTCTAGAGAGTATCCTTTAGCATTTGTTGGAGAGCTGGTTTGGTGGTGTTGAATTTTCTCAGCTTTTGTTTGTCTGTAAAGCTTTGATTTCTCCTTCATATTTGAATGAGATCTTTGCTGGGTACAGTAATCTGGGCTGTAGGTTATTTTCTTTCATCACTTTAAGTATGTCCTGACATTCCCTCCTGGCCTGAAGAGTTTCTATTGAAAGATCAGCTGTTATCCTTATGGTAATCTTCTTGTGTGTTATTTGTTGTTTTTCCCTTGCTGCTTTTAGTATTTGTTCTTTGTGTTTAATCATTGTTAATTTGATTAATGGGGCTTCCCCGGTGGCTCAGAGGTTAAAGTGTCTGCCTTTCATGTGGGAGACCTGGGTTCAATCCCTGGGTTGAGAAGATCCCCTGGAGGAGGAAATGGCAACACACTTCAGTATTCTTGCTATGTGTCTTGGGGTGTTTCACCTTGGGTTTATCCTATTGGGACTGTCTGTGTTTCTTGGACTTGGGTGATTATTTCCTTCCTCATTTTAGGGAATTTTTCAACTATTATCTCCTCAAGTATTTTCTCATGGTCTTTCTTTTTGTCTTCTTCTTCTAGGACTCCTATGATTCGAATGTTGGGGTGTTTAACATTGTCCCAGAGGTCTCTGAGATTGTCTTCATTTCTTTTAATTCGTCTTTTCTTTTTTCCTCTCTGATTCGTTTATTAATACCATTTTATCTTCTACCTCACTAATCCTATCTTCTGCCTCTGTTATTCTACTATTTGTTCCCTCCAGAGTGTTTTTGATCTCATTTATTGCATTATTAATTATATATTGACTCTTTGTTATTTCTTCTAGGTCCTTGTTAAACCTTTCTTGCATCTTCTCAATCCTTGCCTCCAGGCTGTTTATCTGTGGTTCCATTTTGTTTTCAAGATTTTGGATCATTTTCACTATCATTATTTGGAACTCTTTATCAGGTAGATTCCCTATCTCTTTCTCTTTCGTTTGCTTTGGTGGGCATTTATCTTGTTCCTTTATTTGCTGTGTATTCTTCTGTCTCTTCATCTTGTTTATATTGCTGTGTTTGGGGTGGCCTTTCTGTATTCTGGCAGTCTGTGGAGTTCTCTTTATTGTGGAGTTTCCTCACTGTCGGAGGGGTTGTACTGATGGCTTGTCAAGGTTTCCTGGTTAGGGAAGCTTGTGTCAGTGTTCTTGTGGGTGGAGCTGGATTTCTTTTCTATAGAGTGCAATGAAGTATCCAGTAATGAGTTATGAGATGGCAATGGGTTTGGAGTAACTTTGGACAGCCTGTATATTGAAGCTCAGGGCTGTGTTCCTGTGTTACTGAAGAATTTGCATGGTATGTCTTGCTCTGGAACTTTATGGGCCTTGGGTGGTACTTGGTTTCAGTGTAGGTATGGAGGTGTTTGATGAGCTCCTGTTGATTAATGTTCCCTGGAATCAGGAGTTCTCTGACATTCTCAGGATTTGGATTTAAGCCTCCTGCTTCTGGTTTTCAGTCTTATTTTTATAGTAGCCTCAAGACTTCTCCACCTATACAGCACCATTGATAAAACCTCTAGGTTAAAGATGAAAAGTTTCTCCACAGTGAGGAGCACCCAGAGAGGTTCACAGAGTTACATGGAGAAAAGAAGAGGGAGGAGGGAGATAGAGGTGACCTGAATGAGATGAGGGGGAATCAAAAGAGGAGAGAGCATGCTATCCAGTAATCACTTCCTTATGCACGCTCCACAGTCTGGATCCCTTAGAAATGTTCACAGATTTACACGGAGAAGAGAAGAGGGAGGAAAGAGACAGAGGTGGCCAGGAGGATAAAAGGGGGAATCAAAAGGAGAGAGAGATCCAGCCAGTAATTAGTTCCCTAAGTGTTCTCCACCGTCCTAACATGCAAAGAGATTCACAGAGTTGGGTAGAGAAGAGAAAGGGGAGGGAGGAGATAGAGGTGACCTGGTGGAGAAAAAGGAGAGTCCAAAGGGCAAGAGAGCAGTCAAGCCAGTAATCTCGCTCCCAAGTAAAAATGGGTACTGAAGATTGGGTTCTTAAAGGTACAAAATTGATAACAAATACCAAAAAGCAAAGATTAAAAATCTAGAGTAGAGGTTGGATTTTCAGAAATATAATATTAAAGAAAAAAAAAGTCACAAAAATTATAAAAATATATACATACATGAAGTTTGCTTTAAAAAAAAGGGTCTCTTTTTTTTTGCAAAATAATAGTTGGTTATAACAATGAAAAATTAAAGGAGTAATAGAGGACTTAAAATTTTTTTAAAAATTAAAAAAATAAAGAATGATCATAAAAATAGTAAAAATATATTTAGGACTATCTCTGGTGTTGTTGTGGGCAGTGTGGGGTCAGTTCATTTTCAGATAGTTCCTTGATCTGGCTTATATTTCTCAAGATATATAGGCCTCTTTCTACATAGTCGGTACTAACTACAGGGTTTTAATCTATTGCACTTGTCACTTCCAAGGAGGTTCCCTCTGTTTTAACTTCTGTTTGCTGGTCTCTTCGGTATCTAATTTCCACCCTGACACAAGGGGTTAGTGGTGGATATTTTTTAGGCTCACCTGTACCAGATCACCTGACCTGCCTCTTGATAAAACTACATACAGGTCAAGAAGCAACAGTTAGAACTGGACATGGAACAACACACTGGTTCCAAATAGGAAAAGGAGTACATCAAGGCTGTATATTGTTACCCTGCTTATTTAACTTATATGCAGAGTGCATCATGTGAAATGCTGGGCTGGAAGAAGCACAAGATGGAATCAAGATTGCCAGAAGAAATATCAATAACCTCAGATATGCAGATGACACCACCCTTATGGCAGAAAGTGAAGTGGAACTAAAAAGCCACTTGATGAAAGTGAAAGAGGAGAGTGAAAAAATTGGCTTAAAGCTCAACATTCAGAAGATGAAGATCATGGCCTCTAGTCCCATCAGTTCATGGGAAATAGATGGAGAAACAGTGGAAACAGTGTCAGCCTTTATTTTTTTGGGCTCCAAAATCACTGCAGATGGTGGCTGCAGCCATGAAATTAGAAGGTGCTTACTCCTTGGAAGGAAAATTATGACTAACTTAGATAGCATATTGAAAAGCAGAGACATTACTTTGCCAACAAAGGTCCATCTAGTAAAGGCTATGATTTTTCCTGTGGTCATGTATGGATGTGAGAGTTCGACTGTGAAGAAAGCTGAGCGCTGAAGAATTGATGCTTTTGAACTGTGGTGTTGAAGAAGACTCTTGTCAGTCCCTTGGACTGCAAGGAGATCCAACCAGTCCATTCTAAAGGAGATCAGTCCTGGGTGTTCTTTGGAAGGAATGATGCCAAAGCTGAAACTCCAGTACTTTGGCCACCTCATGTGAAGGGTTGACTCATTGGAAAAGACTCTGATGCTGGGAGGGATTGGGGACAGGAGGAGAATGGGATGACAGAGAGTGAGATGGCTGGATGGCATCACTGACAGAATGGACGTGAGTCTGAGTGAACTCCGGGAGTTGGTGATGGACAGGGAGGCCTGGCGTGCTAAGATTCATGGGTTCGCAGAGAGTCGGACACGGCTGAGCAACTGAACTGAACTGAGCTGAACTGTTCAGTCATGCTGTGGAGAGGGATGCCACCAAGAGTTATCACTGGCGTGTGCTCGCAGTGACTTGGCCACACTGGGTTTGCCCCCACTCTCAGCATGTGTGCTTTCCATGTCTACACTGCTTAGGCTCTATGTTGCTCTGCTGGGAACTGTCTGAGGCTGGCCCAGGGTTGTATGTACTTCCCAGGTCTAAGCTGCTCAGGTTCAGGTACTCGGGTAATCCTCAGAAGCCCAGACTCGGTTTGGCCTGCATTTTGGGCCCTTCCTAGGTCTGAGCAGCTCAGGTGACCAGGTGTTTTGCGAGCACAATTGCTGCGACTTATCGCCTCCCCTGTCCCTTCCACTCAGTTTTCTGGGTGTACAACTGGTGCACCTTCTCAGATGGATGTTGACAGTCCAGAATCTCAAGAAGTCTTATTTAGCAATGAAGCTTGCTTGCAGTTTGGTAGATAATACCTCTGGGGCCACGATTGCCCCCTTCTGGTTCTGGCTGCCTGTCACTGGAGGATGATGGTCTGCAGCCGGCTATCTCTGCTCATTCCTTTGTTCTGTGAGCAGGGCTGATGGTGTCTTAGGTTAGGGCTTTTTGCGTGGTAGCTATTCCACAGTCTGGTGTGCCAGCCCAGGTTATTTCCCTCAGATTGCCCTTGGGGCATTCAGGCCCATGTTCCTTACTCTAAGCAATGCAGCCGACACCTGGCCTCCATGCCCAGCCCCCACTTGCTAGTGGCGGATGCAGGCATCTGTGCTGCTTCTCCACTGGGGGAATTAATGTTGGGCATGTAATCTGTGGGGTTTAATTATTTATTTATTTTTCCTCCCTGTTATGTTGCTCTCTGTGGTTCCAAGGCTCGCCACAGACTCAGCAGTGAGAGTATTTCCTGGTGTTTAGAAACTTCTCTCTTTTTTAAGACTCCCTTCTGGGGCTTCCCTGGTGGCTCAGAGCTTAAAGCATCTGCCTTGAATTCAGGAGACCTGGGTTCGATCCCTGGGTTGGGAAGATCCCCTGGAGAAGGAAATGGCAACCCACTCCAGTACTCTTGCCTGGAGAATCCCTTGGAGGGAGGAGCCTGGTAGGCCTCACAAAGAGTCGAACGATTTCACTTTCACTTTTCCCAGGATGGAGCTCTGTCCCTACCTCTTTTTCCCTCTTTTTGTCTTTTATTTTTTTTCCTACCTGTTTTCGAAGACAATGGGTTGCTTTTCTGGGAGCCTGATGTCCTCTGCCAGCATTCAGAAGTTGTTATTTTGGAATTTATTCAGCGTTCAAATGTTCTTTTGATGAATTTGTGGGAGAAAAAGTGGTCTCCCCATCCTATTCCTCTGCTATCTTAGGACTGCCTCCCAAATTGGACTTTCTAACCAAATAGTTTTGTTAAACATGCGTTTGATCTCAAATTTTCTCAATTCTCAAGGCCACGAACATTTCTTTAATTCCTTTCTTGATAGTTTTCTCTTTTTGCTAACTTCCCATACAGATGCATCCCACAATGCTTAAACTACTGCTTAGATTTCTAGCTTCTCAATTTTAATGGGAGAAGATCTCTAGCTTTTATTTTTGACACAGTCATAAGTTTCAAAGGTGAATTCTTAACTACATTTCCTGTAACATTTTTCTGTATCTAAAGTGTAGAGAAATAGCTTCTTCCCTAAATAACTCACAGAATTATAAGATTCAAATCTTAAAATAGATGGAAACTTTGAAAAAAGTAAAACAGTAAGCAAATGAAGCAGTCTAAATTCAATTTGATATACATACCAAATGATGAATACAGTCTTGACAATTTAATAAGATATTCTTTAGTTAAGATTTTACACAACCCTGGGGTTCTCCACTATTATTAAAGGTAAAGCTTTTGGGAAAACATTAAAATCAAGAAAGTGAAATTGCATGGGCTTATATTCTGGCTTTGCTAATAGTGAGCATTTGGCCTCAATATTTTATTTAATTACACTAACAGCAGTCTAATAATTCTTTTATTAGTTTACAATTTCACATTTTCATGTGCCTAACAAGATGGAAAGAATGGCAGGACTGAAAGGAAGTTATGTGAATGGATTCACAACAATTGAAGTGGAAGACCATGTGTGGGAAATTATATCTTCTCCTTTCCATGATCCTACCCAAATGTGAGGAGCCTAAATGATTACAAGATACCATTTATTTAACCAATAATCAATAACTATTTGTTGAAATAACTTCAGTTGTTTTAAAATGGTATATAAAGTATTCATATCACTGAAGTTATCAGCATCACATTTATTACAGGAAATACAGGTGGAGAGCAAGGTACATAGAGAGAAAGTAAACAGACTCAAATTTTGAGGTATCTCCTTTCAACTTCTTGTGGCCTGCCTAGAGTCTTTGGTTAACTTAATTCTTGAGCCATCTTTTCTTTCTTTTTTTTGTCAGGATGGGGGATCATCGATCATGACAATGGGTACTGGAAGGATCTTCTTTTTCTTTTGGATTTGATTTTTCTCACTTTCTTGGTAATCTTTTTTTTTTTTTTCTTAGTGACTACTTTGCCCATTTTATACCAAAAGTCTTAATACTATTTTCTTCTTGTTCAGCAAAACATGATTTCCCTATCACTGATTTTCCTTTGGAATGTCAGAGCACACTCAATGGGCAATTCCTGAATTTATTGCTACTCTAATCACAAAGCAAATTATAAAAATCATAGATGATACCTATACTTAACTTTAACTAGCAGTCAATCTGTTATTTATGTAGTAAAAGGAAAATATATTCAGCTATCACACAGTCGGCCAGGATCATGGAAAGGAGGAGAAGTCATTCACCATACATGTCTTTCCACTCCAATTGTTGTGAGTCCATTCATATCACTTCTTTCAGTCTTGCCATTCTTTCCTCACTGAAATTCTGGTCATTCACCTACTGTTCAGAGTATTTCATTTCGTATCTTGAATTCACATACCTCTCAATATTATTCATTAGCCATTTATAGAAAAATAAAAGTGTCATTGTGGAGATACTGTCACTCCACCAGTGTTCACACAATGAGAGGACATACCCTCAGAGGAACAGTTTGAAGAAAGTGGACTAATGTGAATATCCACAAGAGTCTAATCTCCATCTATATTGTCATCTCTAAGGTTATTCCCCACGATGTTCAAGTTCACATAATAAACAAAAATGAAGTGTACATTCTAAAACTATATATATCTCATTCCAGAACACTATTTTTTGCAAGTTGTTTGCATTTATATTCCCGAATCATGAGCTCACCAGGTGGATTTCCTCTAGATCCAAGTCATCAGATCCACTGAAGTGAATATCAAATCTGGATTATAAATAGTATGCAAGCCACCATAAGCTTTTGTGTGTGGTTTAGGAAGCTCAGTTATTAGACATTCATTCCTTCTGGGCCTCAGTGACTGAATTCCCTTGCACTTCACTCAGAGTTTTGTGATATAATCAACATTGTGGGGCTTTTGCCTTGAGGGGCTTATCCTTTCCATGATTTCTGTAATCTGAGTGAGCAAAAAAGGACGGCTCTGATACTAGGGTTTACTCCCAGGATCAGAAAGATCCCCTGGAGGAGGAAATGGCAACCCATTTGAGTATTCTTTCCTGAGAAATCCTATGGACAGAGGAGCCTGGTGGGTTGCAATTCATGGGGTCACAAAGAGTTGGACATGACTTAGCACTGAGCTGAGCTAAAACTTACGGCAATTAATAGTCTTCATCTCTCCTCAAAAAGATTCTCTTCCCTGAGAGAGTTAGAATGTGTTTTACTTTATTTTCAAGTATTGATTTCCTAGAAAATTATAAAGTAATAAACCATGGTATTATTTTTAAGAATTTAGAAAACTTCCAAAAAATAATATAAAAAATTTTTCAGTTGAACATGTTTTAATTTTCACCCAAACATATCATTTCCAAATGCCTTTCTTTCCTTTTTTCCTTCCCCATGTGTGTCTGAAGATTGTTTGCCTTCCAATGTGCTATATGAGCAAACTAAATAATAGCAAATGCCTAGTGAATATTTACTATGTGTCATATTCTAAGGGTTCTCTTTCATCTTAACACGGTCCTAGTGAGAAAGGCACTCAGTTCAGTTCAGTCTCTCAGTCGTGTCCGACTCTTTGCGACCCCATGAATCGCAGCACGCCAGGCCTCCCTGTTCGTCACCATCTCCCGGAGTTCACTCAGACTCACACCCATCGAGTCCGTGATGCCATCCAGCCATCTCATCCTCGGTCGTCCCCTTCTCCTCCTGCCCCCAATCCCTCCCAGCATCAGAGTCTTTTCCAGTGAGTCAACTCTTCGCATGAGGTGGCCAAAGTATTGGAGTTTTAGCTTTAGCATCATTCCTTCCAAAGAGCACCCAGGACTGATCTCCTTTAGAATGGATTGGTTGGATCTCCTTGCAATCCAAGGGACTCTCAAGAGTCTTCTCCAACACCACAGTTCAAAAGCATCAATTCTTCAGCGCTAAGCCTTCTTCACAGTCCAACTCTCACATCCATACATGACCACAGGAAAAACCATAGCCTTGACTAGATGGACCTTAGTCAGCATAAGTCTCCTAAATTTACCTATGAGTAAAATTAATAACAGATAAGTTAATTTATAATTTGCCTAATGTTTCTAGGTGTTGGTTGGCAAATTGACCCCCATGTATGGAAGCAGGAAGAGACTGAAAAAAGAGGCAAGACCACTCCATATTGGAAGGTGTCACTTTTAATAAACAAGGGGACTTACATGGGGGTCTTGTCATGGATGGCTATAAGGCAAGCAGATCATTGCTTCTTTATGTCAGAAAATTTAAGATCATATAGAGGCCTTTCCTGGGTTCATTCACATACTCAGTCCAGATGTTCTCAACAACACTTTATTATCTCAAGTCTTCATCCTTGAAAACGTCTCCAGCTATAGGGATGATGTTGTTTAGTCGCTCAGTTGTGTCTGACTCTGCAGCCCCATGGACTGCAGCAAGCCAGGTTTCCCTGTCCTTCACCATCTCCCAGAGCTTGCTCAAAATTACTTCCATTGAGTGGGTGATGCCATCCAACCATCTTGTCCTCTGTCATCCCCTTCTCTTCCTGCCTTCTATCTTTCCCAGCATCAGTCTTTTCCAATGAGTCAACTGTTTGTATTAGGTGGCCAGATTATTGGAGCTGCTGCTTTAGCATAAGTCCTTCCAATGAATATTCAGGGCTGATTTCCTTTAGGATGGACTAAAGAGAGTGATCATATGGCTTGCAGCCTTGTCTAACTCAATGAAACTATTAGCCATGCCATGTACAACCACTCAAGATGGACGAGTCATGGAGGAGAGTTCTGACAAAACGTGGTCCACTGGAGAAAGGAATGGCAAACCACTTGAGCATTCTTGCCTTGAGAACCCCATGAACAGTATGAAAAGGCAAAAATTGGGACATTAAATAGAACTCAAATTCAAGAATGGGTGGACAAATGAGGAAATTCTGATGCCCAGGCCCATCTCATTGCTTTAGCAGTGGTCATGTCCTCTCAATGACTGACACCAGGTAGAGAGGATAGCACCTATAAAATTCAGAAGGGTAGCTAGGTCTAGGGGAAGGAAACAGTGAGAACAGGAAGGAACAGATGATGGATTTTGGAGATGATTATTGTGCTCTATTTCTTGATTCAGGTACAGAGTACAGGTTTATTTCCTTCATAGTTCTGTCTGTCTCTCACTCTTTTTTTGTGTGTGTGTGTATTATATGTCATAATTAATATATGAAAAAATCTGTGAGATGCCTTAAAACCATACATAAGTCAGTGAAACTACCCTAGGCAGAGTGTAAGTTTAGATATGTCTTTAAAGAATTAACTTGACAGCAAATTTAGCTATTTCCTATCTAGTCTTCATGTACAAATATCATAAGTGAATTATTTTTTTAATTCACAGTCTTAGAATTGCCTACTCTATATAACATAGCCACTGTTTATTTAAGCTAATATATTTTTAATCACATAAGTCCCTACCAAATCTCAGTGTGGCCAACAGAATTGTCATTTTTCTCATAATTTTTCAGCTCATCATCTTTGACATTTATAAAGTAAATAATTTGGGTTCTGTGATTTGAAAGTTAATTGAGTTCTCTGATTTCCAAGTCCACTTTTACTTCCACATAGAGGTTTTAACACATTGAGTAGGGGAAATTAATTATACTTCTCTTCTGAAAACATCTTTTGGTACCAAACCCTTCACATGACCTTTTTTATCTCTGTGTTTCTCAGAGTGTAGATTAAGGGATTGAACATAGGAGAAATTATGGTATAAAAGAAAAAATATTTTATCCTCAGGGAAAGTGGTAGGGTGTCTTAAATAAGCAGAGATTGATGGTCCAAAAAATAAGACAACCACAGTGATGTGAGACCCACAAGTAGAGAGGGTTTTGCATCTTCCTTCAGCTGAGTGATTTCTTAAGGTGAATAATATAATGACATAGGTCCCAAACAAGAGAACAGAGGTTACTAAGGTAACCATTCCTGAATTGGCAACCACAAGGACACCAGTGACATATGTATCAGTACAGGCAACTTGCAACAAAGGAAAAATGTCACAACAGTAGTGGTCAGTTTCATTGGGGCTACAGAAGGGTAAACTGATTATCACAGAGAACTGAGAAAAGGCATGGACAGCCCCACCAACTCAAGCTGCCAGGATGAGGAGACTGCACCTTATCCTGTTCATGATAATCATGTAGTGGAGACGCTTGTAGATGACAACCCAGTCGTCAAAGGCCATAACTGTAAGGATGCAGATTTCAATCATTCCTAAGAAGTGCAAGGAAAAGACATGTAATATGCGTTACCATAAGAGATGGCTTTCCTTTCCAGGAGCAAGTCACTGATCCGTTTGGGTGTCACACAAGAGGTATAGCAGATGTCCATAGAGGATAAGTGGCTGAGGAAATAGTACATTTGTTGGTGAAAAAGATGACCACATCGGATGGAGACAAGGGTCAGAAGATTTCCCACCAAGATGGCAACATAACAAAATAAGAACACAAAGCAAAATATTTGTATGTTTTGGTTATAAGAAAGTCCCCCCAAAATAAATTCTGAGATGTTCCTCTGACTTTCTATATATTGTATGCTATCTGCAAATAATTGAGTATCTTTAAAAAATAAAATGAAAGAAAATATTTACAATATGATCACAATCATATAAAAGCTGCTAACAAGCTATTAAAGTTAATTTTAACAAATTACCAAAGCTAGTTAATAAATTAATGATATTATATTTTTCTTAGGAATCATAGTTCATTTCTTCAGTATTGTTTTCAAATATTCTGTTACATAGGTAATAATAAAAACAAATTTTATTAAATTTTCAAGATATAATTGTTTAGGCTTCCCAGGTGGCTCTAGAGGTAAAGAACCCACCTGCCAATGCAGAAGACACAAGAGACACAAGAGACCTTCAGAAAGGTAATTTTTTTTTTAATTAAATGATGCTTCATTCCCCTACCATGATATAGAACACTTTCGTGGATTTCTCTGTAGTCATATGATCATGAAATACAGTGCATGTAATAAAAGTCACCTAAATTCTGAGCTGTGTGATTAGGATTATAAGTGTTGTCCCTTGAAGTACAAGAGTGAGGGTAGAGTAAGTACTGCCTATTGAACTTGGGAAACCAACTGTAAGGCTCGGAGAACCGCACTCTGAAAAGGACACTCAGGGACAGCCTCTAGTGGACTGACAAAGTTTATTATCTAATTGTGTAGTTTTATAATTCTCAGGGAATAGAGCATAAGGCTGACTTGCACGTAGCCATTCCAGATAAACATTAAAGCATTCAAGCATAAAATACAGTTCCTACCACCCAAGCCATAACATAGCTTTGGCGAAACTCTAAAGGGAGTCTTATCATGAAACCACAGTCCTTGCTCTCAGAAACAGGTGGTCAGAAGGAAGCCTTCGGACGCCTCAAGGCCGGGCGTATTGACCCTTCGTCATCCGTTCCCAGCCTTGGGCACTCAGTGAATGCTCATAACCCTTTGTTATGCTCGTCCCAGCTTCCAACCTTCGTCATGAGTGGAGCAAATACATTTTCAGTATTTTCTTAAAGCCTTCCAGCTCCTCCACACCAATCTTGCTAGCTATCTTATAAGACTAAAGTTATTTGAAAATATAGCAAAAATTGTCAGTGATTGACATTTTAAAAAAGAAAATTATATTTCATATTTAAATTTAATGTAAAATAATGGCTTAAGGTGAATTTTATAGTCATTAAAATTAATGGTGCAAATAAAGAGATACATTAATTGAAATGAACAAATAATTTGAATTTGGTACTTGTGTTCTCTGTTGGAATAAATTATGGACAGCAAAAATCAGAAAATGATGTCACTTCAATGTAAATGTAAGGCAAACTTTGTGGTCAAGACATGCTCAGTTGTTTTCTGTTGCATGGTTTTTTAATGGATTTGCATGTAATATATTCTTTTTGATCAAGGTAGGACTTAACACTAAGGTGACGAAAGAATGTACTACTGAGAACACACACTTCTCAGTTTTATTCCAGTCACTCATGAGGAATTAGGTAGTATGCAGGTAGTTGTTTACCTGACTCCTCTGTCTGATGTAGTAGCCATGCTGGGCTCCATAGGTAGATTTTTAATAATACATAATTTTCAATGTAACAAAATGAATAGGTTAACATGTTCACTATTTTCCAAATTGTGTAGCTGTATTGCTAGTGATATTTAATATTATCTTAGCTGATAAACAGAGGTGGCTTTTGTAGTTGTTTACCTGACTCCTCTGTCTGATGTAGTAGCCATGCTGGGCTCCATAGGTAGATTTTTAATAATACATAATTTTCAATGTAACAAAATGAATAGGTTAACATGTTCACTATTTTCCAAATTGTGTAGCTGTATTGCTAGTGATATTTAATATTATCTTAGCTGATAAACAGAGGTGGCTTTTAAACACATTGCAAAATATGTTGAGAGTAATTGTTTTTTGAATTTTAGCTCAATATTTTTGTCTATATTAAAAAGGGAAGTATTAACTTAGTCATATTGTGTCATTATATCCCTAAAACGCTTTTTTTTAACCTGAACACATTATATCCATAGTCTCCTTTTTGTTAACATGAAGACAATAGCGTTGTATCTTTAAAATTATGTACCATTTATATCCTATATTCTATAAAATGGCAATTTATACTATAAACTCCATAAAATTTAATGTTTTGTTATATCTTTAAGTGTATCATCACAATTGCAATTAATAACTAATTTATGAAAAAATATTATATTGCATTCCTTTGAAGATGTGTATAAGAGACAGAGCTATTCCACAGTCTGGTGTGCCAGCCCAGGTTATTTCCCTCAGATTGCCCTTGGGGCATTCAGGCCCATGTTCCTTACTCTAAGCAATGCAGCCGACACCTGGCCTCCATGCCCAGCCCCCACTTGCTAGTGGCGGATGCAGGCATCTGTGCTGCTTCTCCACTGGGGGAATTAATGTTGGGCATGTAATCTGTGGGGTTTAATTATTTATTTATTTTTCCTCCCTGTTATGTTGCCCTCTGTGGTTCCAAGGCTTAGAAGAGGACATTTAAATCTAAAAAGACCTTCCAGTTTAGATTGCATAATTAATCATCCTTTATGAATCTGGGCAATTGTCACACCTTAATCTTGATGCTTTATATGTTTTACCTTCTTTTACTATTTGTAATGCAATCTTAAGTATAAAAAGGACTGTTTTGGATTTACTCATTGACAGAAGTTATTCTTAGTTGTATAACACAATGTACTTTAAACTTGAATTGCAACAACTACACCTGTGATATAGCCACATCTTTCCAGGAAACAATGAGAAAAGAACACATAACTTTATAAAACAAAATCCATACACGACAATGCTATATCTTTCCTTTACATTCTTCTTTCTTTGAATAAAGGCACAGACATACATTTCAATGAAATCCCTTGAAATAAACGAAACCCAAACAAAACCCAAATTGAATTTCTGTTGAAAAAATAAAGTCAACCTGGCTATATCACTGGTTGCCTGCAAAATTTCTTGATATTTAATTTAAAATAAGGAATCCGTTATTTTATGCTACCAATATTAAGTTAAAAAGTTAATTTGCACCTGCTGTAGTAGTGCTTAATTGTCCTATTCACCCTTCATGAGGTACTATCAGTGTTGTGAAACTATTCTTCAAGTCAAGTAGGATCTGAATGTATATGTATGTATGTATGTATGTATGTATATAATCAGCCTGTGGCTAGCCGTACATTTGCTTAACCTGAATCTGATGAATCTATACAATTCTAGGCAAAGGATATTTAAAAAAATAGGAATTTCTTCAAATATTAGAGTTTGGAGGATCACTGATAATCTGAAAAGTCATCATTTTTAAATGTATTATCCAAAGCACACATGCTGTTTGTAATATACTATCAAAACAGAACTCATTTTAACCTTTGCTAAAATGTTTTATATACCACATCAGAATGTATGCCCTTAAAGTAACACAATTAATACCAAATAGAGCTGATGAGCCTAAAACAAGTACTGTAAAGATGATTACCTGCACATAATTTGTGGATGGTCTTCAAGTTAGTTTTAATTTATTCAGGAAAATGTCTTGGTCACACAAGTACCCCCCTTCTCCTGCATTTACACAGTTTTCTAACCATTCACTAGCATTTACATATAGACTTAAAATTAAATGTAAGTCTATAAAGCAGTGATTCAGACAAATCTAGATCAATTCTCTTAAAATATCTTCAAATATTGCTTGAATTTTCAGGATGAAAAATCCTAGCATTATACAAAGTAAGTGGTGGTTTGAATACCATGAAATCTATCTTGTGTTCACAGAGAAACATTTGTTCATTCCACAAGAAGGTGATCTAGGATTTTCAATACTGATGACTCACCAACACCTGCTCAGACTCAAGAGTACATAAGAACCTTTTGAAATATCTGCTAAGGCAGCATTCATATCCATGATCTCAGAGTCATCTTTTTGATACCTGTGCCTGAAAAATACTTGTTCTACATGAGCTAAATATAATCTGAGAGGAAGCCATAAGAATATTTTGACATAAAAAGTTAAAGAAATTGTTTTTCCAAAAGCATTTCTTAAAGATTCTAACCAAGGAACACTAATCAGTTGTCCAAGATTATATTTCATAGCCTTCTGGGAATTCTCAGAATATAAATGTATTTAACTTTTTGTGTTAGCCAAGCTCTGGGCACTGTCTCTAGAGGTCAGTACTGTTATTCAGATCCAAAGAAGCTCAGTAAATTCTGCCAGTTCTGTCTAATTTCCTCCTGTGAAGAGCAGAAGGGAACCTAGGAAACCCTTTGGGAGCACCAAGTTTGCTTTGAAGAAAGCCTCTATTTCCAGACCAAAGGAGAAAAGAAGTTAGAAGAAAATCAGGAAGAGATATTCAGAGTCCCAAATTTTTTTATGAACAAAAGCAACATAATTTACATATGAGTCAGTTAACAATTAAATCAATCACCTGTCACTTCACTACTTTCTGGGACCAACAGCAGCAACCAACAACAATGCAGTACCATGGCTGCAATGAAGCATTGGACTGTGAGAGACAAAGGAAAAAGAATAATCTGTGGGACTTCCCTGGAAGTTCACTGGTTAAGACTGTGCTGCCAATGCAGGAGACAGGGGTCCAATCCCTGGTCGGGGAAATAAGATCCCACAAGTTTCATGGCGTGGCCAAAAATGAAAGTAAATAAATATTTAAAAAGAAGAATATTGTCAAAATAATTGAAATTTAAAACAAAATTCCTATTCTTGTTGATAGGTTGGAATAAGCCCCACATTTGTTTATTGAAGTTTTTAATAGCTTAATGAAGTTAGAAACCAACAAAATATTTGTATTTTTATTCCCATTACTATTGAGCACTTTCCATTCAGTAATGAAAAAGAATAATCTGTGGGACTTCCCTGGAAGTTCACTGGTTAAGACTGTGCTGCCAATGCAGGAGACAGGGGTCCAAATCCCTGGTCGGGGAAATAAGATCCCACAAGTTTCATGCTGTCGCCAAAAAATGAAAGTAAATAAATATTTAAAAAGAAGAATATTACCAAAATAATTGAAATTTAAAACAAAATTCCTATTCTTGTTGATAGGTTGGAATAAGCTCCACATTTGTTTTTTGAAGCTTTAAATAGCTTAATGAAGTTAGAAACCAACAAAATATTTGTATTTTTATTCCCATTACTATTGAGCATTTTCCATTCAGTAATTTTAGTCCTGCAAGGTGTATACACTCAGAATCATCTACACAAATGGATCCCAAGGGCAAAGAAGAAGTCAAAAGGAGATTACAAAGTAGTTTTATATGAATTAAAATAAAAACAAAATATATCAAAGTCTATACAATGCTGGTAAAGCATTAATTTTAGGGGGATTTGCTGCACCAAACATCTATAATGGAAAAGAAAAATATTCTCACATTTGTCCTCAATTTCTCTCATAAAATTGGAAAGAACAAAAAAACAAAGAAATAAAGATCAAAGTGAAAAATCAATAAAAGTAAAGCACAAGAAAGTACAATAGAGAGAAAATGAAAGAAAAATCAGTTATTTGAGAAATACTCTAAAACTGATAACATCTAGCCATGTGAATCAGGAGCAAAGGAGAAATGACACATATTATCAATATCAAAAGTGAGATATGATAGCACTATAAATATACAGATATAAAAAAGCTAATAAGTAAATAATGTAAGCAATTTTATGCCTAAATTTTCAACAATCTGGATAAAAGTTTTAAAAATTAGCAGATGATTTGAAAAGACACTTCACCAAAAAAGATATTTGAATGTCAAATTAGTGGGTGAAAGTTTGCTTAACACCATTAGTTACTTATGAATGCAAATTAAAGCCATAATGAGATAGCAGTTCACCACTCTAATAATGGCTAAAATAGAAAAATGTGACATATCACGTATTGAAGAGCATCTTGAACACTCATAAACTTCTTGTGGGGAAGTAAAGTGGTACAATCACTCACTTTTCTAAAGTAGTTTGCAGTTTCCTAAAATGTTAAAGTGTGCATAAGACCAGCCATTTCACTCCTACATATTTACATTTCAAGACTATATGCCAAATCAGTAACTTGTACATGAATGAACGTAGCAGCGTTATTTGTAATAGGTAAAAACTGGACCTAACCCAAATGTCTATCAAGAACACAGTGAAGAAACAAATTGCAAAATTTACATTCGTGGTATTTGCATTCATTTCTCAATCAATCAAAAGGGATGAACAATTGATGCATGCAACAATATGGATTAATCTTTAAATCATTATTATGAAAGAAACTAGCAAACACAGAATTTGTACTGTATGATTAAATGTATACAAATATCTAGAGAATGCAAACTAATCTATAGAGACAGAAAGCAAATCAACAGTTGCCAGAGAAAAGGGGTCCAGTAAAGGACAAGTGGGAGGGCTACAGTGAGCACAAGGAAACTCTTTGGAGTGATGGGCACTTATTATTTTGATTGTGGGGATGGTTTCAGAGGTGTATACATTTGTCAAAACTGATCAAATTGTGCAGTTTAAATATGTTCAACTTATGATATGCCATTAGAAATGTTGAAAGTAACCTAAGATTGAGGATTAGTAACTAAAGAATGAATATAGAGGAGATTTCTCCACAAAATTGGGAGTCAGCATTAGCACAATTCAAAATTGGAGCACGTGCTGTTGTAGCTGCAGCCAGAAATGCCACCATCACAGAACTACCACCATCACAGAACAAGCAGGAAGTGTCTATAGAGAGTAGAAAGGCTAAGGTTGGCCAGAGGATATGCAGAGAATGAACACAGAGAACAAGCTGGATACAGGGTGTCTGTGGTCTGAGGTGTGTATAAACTTTAAAGAAACTAGGAAAACAACAGCAACAAAAACTTGGACCTAGACTGGAAGCTGTTGACTGGTGAATGCTCAGATAGAGCACATGGATTGGAGCCTTGTTATGAACAGGCAGGCACAAGGTTGGGGATGCAAATGTCTGCTCCAATAGGGTCTAATGGTGCAGCAAGGTGATGGCCAAGTTTGTCCTGGGGCTGTGAACTTGCTGAGAAACTGCGTGCTTGGGAACAGTTTTGGCAAGTGGAGAAGAAAACAAAACAAACACATAATTAGTGGTAATAAGAGGACAATGGAGGATGAGATGGTTGGATGGCAAAATTGACATGACGAAAATGAGTTTGAGTAAGCTCTGGGAGTTGGTGGACTCTGGGAGTTGGTGATGGACAGAGAAGCCTGGTGTGCTGCACTCCATGGGGTCGCAAAGTGTTGGACACAACTGAGTAATCATTTCAGTTCAGTCACTCAGTCGAGTCTGACTCTTTGTGATCCCATGGACTGCAGCACACCAGGCCTCCCTGTCCATCACCAACTCCCAGAGTCCACCCAAAACCATGTCCATTGAGTTGGTGATGCCATCCAACCATCTCATCCTCTGTTGCCCCCCTACTCCTCCTGCCCTCAATTTTTCCCAGCATCAGGGTCTTTTCAAACGAGTCAGCTCTTTGCATCAGGTGACCAAAGTATTGGAGTTTTGGCTTCAACATCAGTTCTTCCAATGAGCACCCAGGACTGATCTCCTTTAGAATGGACTGTTTGGATCTCCTTGAAGTCTAAGGGACTCACAAGAGTCTTCTCCAACACCACAGTTCAAAAGAATCAATTCTTTGGCACTCAGCTCTCTTTATAGTCCAACTCTCACATCCATACATGACCACTGGAAAAACCATAGCCTTGACTAGAAGGACCTTTGTTGGCAAAGTAATATCTCTGCTTTTTAATCTGCTGTCTAGGTTGGTCATAATTTTCCTTCCAAGGAATAAGTATCTTTTAATTTCATGACTGCAGTCACCATCTGCAGTGATTTCGGAGCCCCCAAAAATAAAGTCAGCCACTGTTTCCACTGTTTCCCCATCTATTTGCCAGGAAGTGATGGGACTGGATGCCATGATCTTCGTTTTCTGAATGTTGAGCGTTAAGCCAACATTTTCACTCTCTTCTTTCACCTTCATCAAGAGGCTCTTTAGTCTTTCTTCACTTTCTGCCATAAGGGTGGTGTCATCTTCATATCTGAGGTTATTGATATCTCTCTCGGCATTTTTAAAAAATAGGAATTTCTTCAAATATTAGAGTTTGGAGGATCACTGATAATCTGAAAAGTCATCATTTTTAAATGTATTATCCAAAGCACACATGCTGTTTGTAATATACTATCAAAACAGAACTCATTTTAACCTTTGCTAAAATGTTTTATATACCACATCAGAATGTATGCCCTTAAAGTAACACAATTAATACCAAATAGAGCTGATGAGCCTAAAACAAGTACTGTAAAGATGATTACCTGCACATAATTTGTGGATGGTCTTCAAGTTAGTTTTAATTTATTCAGGAAAATGTCTTGGTCACACAAGTACCCCCCCTCTACACAGTTTTCTAACCATTCACTAGCATTTACACATAGACTTAAAATTAAATGTAAGTCTATAAAGCAGTGATTCAGACAAATCTAGATCAATTCTCTTAAAATATCTTCAAATATTGCTTGAATTTTCAGGAAGAAAAATCCTACCAGTATACAAAGTGAGTGGTGGTTTGAATACCATGAAAACTATCTTGTGTTCACAGAAAAACATTTGTTCATTCCACAAGAAGGTGATCTAGGATTTTCAATACTGATGACTCACCAACACCTGCTCAGACTCAAGAGTAAATAAGAACCTTTTGAAATATCTGCTAAGGCAGCATTCACATCCATGACCTCAGAGTCATCTTTTTGATACCTGTGCCTGAAAAAAACTTGTTCTACACGAGCTAAATATAATCTGAGAGGAAGTCATAAGAATATTTTGACATAAAAAGTTAAAGAAATTGTTTTCCCAAAAGCATTTCTTAAAGATTCTAACCAAGGAACACTAATCAGTTGTCCAAGATTATATTCCACAACCTTCTGGGAATTCTCAGAATATAAATGTATTTAACTTTTTGTGTTAGCCAAGCTCTGGGCACTGTCTCTAGAGGTCAGTACTGTTATTCAGATCCAAAGAAGCTCAGTAAATTCTGCCAGTTCTGTCTAATTTCCTCCTGTGAAGAGCAGAAGGGAACCTAGGAAACCCTTTGGGAGCACCAAGTTTGCTTTGAAGAAAGCCTCTATTTCCAGACCAAAGGAGAAAAGAAGTTAGAAGAAAATCAGGAAGAGATATTCAGAGTCCCAAATTTTTTTATGAACAAAAGCAACATAATTTACATATGAGTCAGTTAACAATTAAATCAATCACCTGTCACTTCACTACTTTCTGGGACCAACAGCAGCAACCAACAACAATGCAGTACCATGGCTGCAATGAAGCATTGGACTGTGAGAGACAAAGGAAAAAGAATAATCTGTGGGACTTCCCTGGAAGTTCACTGGTTAAGACTGTGCTGCCAATGCAGGAGACAGGGGTCCAATCCCTGGTCGGGGAAATAAGATCCCACAAGTTTCATGGCGTGGCCAAAAATGAAAGTAAATAAATATTTAAAAAGAAGAATATTGTCAAAATAATTGAAATTTAAAACAAAATTCCTATTCTTGTTGATAGGTTGGAATAAGCCCCACATTTGTTTATTGAAGTTTTTAATAGCTTAATGAAGTTAGAAACCAACAAAATATTTGTATTTTTATTCCCATTACTATTGAGCACTTTCCATTCAGTAATTTTAGTCCTGCAGGGTGTATACACTTAGAATAATTTGCACAAATCGATCCCAAGGGCAAAGAAGAAGTCAAAAGGAGATTACAAAGTAGTTTTATATGAATTAAAATAAAAACAAAATATATCAAAGTCTATACAATGCTGGTAAAGCATTAATTATAGGGAGATTTGTTGCACCAAACATCTATAATGGAAAAGAAAAATATTCTCACATTTGTCCTCAATTTCTCTCTTAAAATTAGAAAGAACAAATAAACAAATAAAGATCAAAGTGAAAAATCAATAAAAGTAAAGCACAAGAAAGTACAATAGAGAGAAAATGAAAGAAAAATCAGTTATTTGAGAAATACTCTAAAACTGATAACATCTAGCCATGTGAATCAGGAGCAAAGGAGAAATGACACATATTATCAATATCAAAAGTGAGATATGATAGCACTATAAATATACAGATATAAAAAGCTAATAAGTAAATAATGTAAGCAATTTTATGCCTAAATTTTCAACAATCTGGATAAAAATTTAAAAAATTAGCAGATAATTTGAAAAGACACTTCAACAAAAAAGATATTTGAATATCAAATTAGTGGGTGAAAGTTTGCTTAACACCATTAGTTACTTATGAATGCAAATTAAAGCCATAATGAGATAGCAGTTCACCACTCTAATAATGGCTAAAATAGAAAGATGTGACATATCAAGTATTGAAGAGCATCTTGAACACTCATAAACTTCTTGTGGGGAGGTAAACTGGTACAATCACTCACTTTTCTAAAGTAGTTTGCAGTTTCCTAAAATGTTAAGTGTTCATAAGACCAGCCATTTCACTCCTACATATTTACATTTCAAGACTATATGCCAAATCAGTAACTTGTACATGAATGCACGTAGCAGCGTTATTTGTAATAGGTAAAAACTGGACCTAATCCAAATGTCTATCAAGAACACAGTGAAGAAACAAATTGCAAAATTTACATTCGTGGTATTTGCTTTCATTTCCCAATCAATCAAAAGGGATGAACAATTGATGCATGCAACAATATGGATTAATCTTTAATTCATTATTATGAAAGAAACTAGCAAGCACAGAATTTATACTGTATGATTAAATGTATACAAATATCTAGAGAATGCAAGCTAATCTATAGAGACAGAAAGCAAGTCAACAGTTGCCAGAGAAAAAGGGGTCCAGTAAAGGACAAGATGGAGGGCTACAGTGAGCACAAGGAAACTCTTTGGAGTGATGAACACATTATTTTGATTGTGAAGATGGTTTCAGAGGTGTATACGTATGTCAAAACTGATCAAATTGTGCAGTTTAAATATGTTCAACTTATGATATGCCATTAGAAATGTTGAAAGTAACCTAGGATTGAGGATTAGTAACTAAAGAATGAATATAGAGGAGATCTCTCCACAAAATTGGGAGTCAGCATTGGCACAATTCAAAATTGGAGCACGTGCTGTTGTAGCTGCAGCCAGAACTGCCACCATCACAGAACTGCCACCATCACAGAACAAGCAGGAAGTGTCTATAGAGAGTAGAAAGGCTAAGGTTGGCCAGAGGATATGCAGAGAATGAATAAAGGAGATTACAAAGTAGTTTTATATGAATTAAAATAAAAACAAAATATATCAAAGTCTATACAATGCTGGTAAAGCATTAATTATAGGGAGATTTGTTGCACCAAACATCTATAATGGAAAAGAAAAATATTCTCACATTTGTCCTCAATTTCTCTCTTAAAATTAGAAAGAACAAATAAACAAATAAAGATCAAAGTGAAAAATCAATAAAAGTAAAGCACAAGAAAGTACAATAGAGAGAAAATGAAAGAAAAATCAGTTATTTGAGAAATACTCTAAAACTGATAACATCTAGCCATGTGAATCAGGAGCAAAGGAGAAATGACACATATTATCAATATCAAAAGTGAGATATGATAGCACTATAAATATACAGATATAAAAAGCTAATAAGTAAATAATGTAAGCAATTTTATGCCTAAATTTTCAACAATCTGGATAAAAATTTAAAAAATTAGCAGATAATTTGAAAAGACACTTCAACAAAAAAGATATTTGAATATCAAATTAGTGGGTGAAAGTTTGCTTAACACCATTAGTTACTTATGAATGCAAATTAAAGCCATAATGAGATAGCAGTTCACCACTCTAATAATGGCTAAAATAGAAAGATGTGACATATCAAGTATTGAAGAGCATCTTGAACACTCATAAACTTCTTGTGGGGAGGTAAACTGGTACAATCACTCACTTTTCTAAAGTAGTTTGCAGTTTCCTAAAATGTTAAGTGTTCATAAGACCAGCCATTTCACTCCTACATATTTACATTTCAAGACTATATGCCAAATCAGTAACTTGTACATGAATGCACGTAGCAGCGTTATTTGTAATAGGTAAAAACTGGACCTAATCCAAATGTCTATCAAGAACACAGTGAAGAAACAAATTGCAAAATTTACATTCGTGGTATTTGCTTTCATTTCCCAATCAATCAAAAGGGATGAACAATTGATGCATGCAACAATATGGATTAATCTTTAATTCATTATTATGAAAGAAACTAGCAAGCACAGAATTTATACTGTATGATTAAATGTATACAAATATCTAGAGAATGCAAGCTAATCTATAGAGACAGAAAGCAAGTCAACAGTTGCCAGAGAAAAAGGGGTCCAGTAAAGGACAAGATGGAGGGCTACAGTGAGCACAAGGAAACTCTTTGGAGTGATGAACACATTATTTTGATTGTGAAGATGGTTTCAGAGGTGTATACGTATGTCAAAACTGATCAAATTGTGCAGTTTAAATATGTTCAACTTATGATATGCCATTAGAAATGTTGAAAGTAACCTAGGATTGAGGATTAGTAACTAAAGAATGAATATAGAGGAGATCTCTCCACAAAATTGGGAGTCAGCATTGGCACAATTCAAAATTGGAGCACGTGCTGTTGTAGCTGCAGCCAGAACTGCCACCATCACAGAACTGCCACCATCACAGAACAAGCAGGAAGTGTCTATAGAGAGTAGAAAGGCTAAGGTTGGCCAGAGGATATGCAGAGAATGAACACAGAGAACAAGCTGGATACAGGGTGTCTGTGGTCTGAGGTGTGTATAAACTTTAAAGAAACTAGGAAAACAACAGCAACAAAAACTTGGACCTAGACTGGAAGCTGTTGACCGGTGAATGCTCAGATAGAGAACATGGGTTGGAGCCTTGTTATGGACAGGCAGGCACAAGGCTGGGGATGCAAATGTCTGCTCCAATAGGGTCTAATGGTGCAGTAAGGTGATGGCCAAGTTTGTCCTGGGGCTGTGAACTTGCTGAGAAACTGCGTGCTTGGGAACAGTTTGGGCAAGTGGAGAAGAAAACAAAACAAACAAATAATTAGTGGTAATAAGAGGACAATGGAGGATGAGATGGTTGGATGGCAAAATTGTCATGATGAAAATGAGTTTGAGTAAGCTCTGGGAGTTGGTGATGGACAGAGAAGCCTGGTGTGCTGCAATCCATGGGGTCGCAAAGGGTTGGACACAATTGAGTAATCATTTCAGTTCAGTCACTCAGTCGAGTCCGACTCTTTGTGATCCCATGGACTGCAGCACACCAGGCCTCCCTGTCCATCACCAACTCCCAGAGTCTACCCAAAACCATGTCCATTGAGTTGGTGATGCCATCCAACCATCTCATCCTCTGTCATCCTCTACTCCTCCTGCCCTCAATTTTTCCCAGCATCAGGGTCTTTTCAAACGAATCAGCTCTTCGCATCAGGTGACCAAAATATTGGAGTTTCAGCTTCAACATCAGTCCTTCCAATTAGCACCCAGGACTGATCTCCTTTAGAATGGACTGTTTGGATCTCCTTGCAGTCTAAGGGACTCACAAGAGTCTTCTCCAACACCACAGTTCAAAAGAGTCAATTCTTTGGCACTCTTTGGCACTTTATAGTCCAACTCTCACATCCATACATGGCCACTGGAAAAGCCATAGCCTTGACTAGAAGGACCTTTGTTGGCAAAGTAAAGTCTCTGCTTTTTAATCTGCTGTCTAGGTTGGTCATAATTTTCATTCCAAGGAATAAGTGTCTTTTAATTTCATGACTGCAATCACCATCTGCAGTGATTTTGGAGCCCCAAAAAATAAAGTCAGCCACTGTTTCCACTGTTTCCCCATTTATTTGCCAGGAGGTGATGGGACTGGATGCCATGATCTTCATTTTCTGAATGTTGAGCGTTAAGCCAACATTTTCACTCTTATAAACTGTGGACAATTCTGAAAGAGATGGGAATACCAGACCACCTGACTTGCCTCTTGAGAAATCTGTATGCAGGTCAGGAAGCAACAGTTAGAACTGGACATGGAACAACAGACTGGTTCCAAATAGGAAAAGGAGTCCGTCAAGGCTGTATATTGTCACCCTGCTTATTTTAAAATAAGTATAATTTAAAATATTTTTATCTTAATATTCAAAAATCAATATAGAATTGTCTTATTTGTTTTGAACCAGTTTTTTTTTTTTCCCCCTTACAGGTAACCATGTCTAAACCACCATAATACTCCAAAAAACTGATCAAGCTTCCAGCTATTTTGGTATGCACAAATTTAGCACTAGTTTTGATTTTAAATTTCTAAACTTCTGCTCTCAATAATTCCATTCAAATGATGATAGAATATAAAATCTATGAGATAATCTTTTTTTAATTTACATCAAACTCTTTTCTTTTATAAAAATTGCTTACATACAAGCTTCTTCACATTAATTGTGTGCTTTCTTTGAAAATAACCTTTGACAACAAATTTTCCTCATAGCATTTTTCATCTCAGTATTTCTCAGTGTATAGATTAAAGGATTGAACATAGGGGCAATGATAGTGTAAAATAGTGTAAATACCTTATCCTTAGGGTAAGGTAAGAGGTCTAAGGTCTAAGGTAACCAAAGTTTGAAGGTCCAAAAATAAGATGACCACTGTAATATGAGACCCACAGGTAGAGAGGGCTTTGCATCTTCCCTCAGCTGAGTAATTTCTTAAGGTGAATAATATGATGACATAAGAAACTAATAAGACAATAAAATTAACTAAGGAAACATGAGTCTGAGTGAACTCCGGGAGATGCTGATGAACAGGGAGGCCTGGCATGCTGCGATTCATGGGGTCGCAAAGAGTTGGACACGACTGAGCCATTGAACTGAACTGAAGGAAACTATTCCTGAATTGGCAACCAGAAGGACACCAGTGATGTAGGTATCAGCGCAAGCAATTTTAAACATAAGAAAGATAACACGAAAGTAGTGATCAATTTCATTAGAACCACAAAAAGGCAACTAGATTATCATTGATAATTGAGGAAAAGAATGGACAGACAGCCCCACCAGGCCAGGTAGCCAAGACTAGAAGATTACATTTTGTCCTGTTCATGATAATCATATAGTGGAGAGGTTTACAAATGGCAATGTAGCAATCAAAAGCCATGGCAGTAAGAATGAAAACCTCAATACTGCAAAAAAAAATGCATTGCAAAAATATGCAACATGAAATTATCATAAGAAATGTCTTTTGTCCCCCCTAGCAGATCATCAATTAGTTTGGTTATAATACTAGGGAAATAGCAAATGTCTATGAATGATAAATGACTGAGGAAATACTACATTGGTTGGTTAAAAAGAGGACTGCCTAGAATGGACACAAGGATCAGAAGATTCCCTACCAACAGGATAACATAGCAGAATAAAAAGAGAACACAGCAAAATGTTTGTATATTCTGGTCATAAGAAAGTCCCAAAAGGATGAATTCTGAGATGTATCTCTGGTTTTCCATATATTTGAGTTTGGTATATATTATATACAAATGAATTAGGTATCTGAAAAAAAAAAAAAACAACAGAACAAACAAAACATAAATTTGGTGAAAATTAACAATATGAACACTAAATTATAAACTTTACTAAAAACTAGTTTGACATGAATATAACATTATTCTCAACTTATTGAATTAAGCTGCTTTTTTTTACATTTCTTTTTCTTGGGTATGATCTTGATCCCTGTCTCCTGTACAATGTCACGAACCTCCACCCATAGATCATCAGGCACTCTGTCTGTCAGATCTAGTCCCTTATCTATTTCTCACTTCCAATTTATAGTCATAAGGGATTTGATTTAGATCATACCTGAATGGTCTAGTGGTTTTCTCCACTTTTTTTAATTTCTATTTCACCAAACAGAGCTCAAAACTGAAAATTAATGTCTCTTTTATGAACTTGTGGTGGTTTAGTCATTCAGTTGGGCCCGACTCTTCCAACCACATGGACTGTAACCCACCAGGCTCCTCTGTTCATGCAATTTTCCAGGCAAAAATGTTTGAGGGGGTTGCCATTTTCTTCTCCAGGGAATGTTCCCAACCCAGGGATCCAAACCTGTATCTCCATCATTGCAGGTGGTTTCTATACTGCTGAGCTACCAGAGAAGAGATTTATGACCTTACATTTTCTTAATTTTCAATGTGTGTCTAGAGAATATAAGCAATTTGACTTGTCCCCAAGTTTATGAAAATTCTCTTTAGCCTCATAGTTCATTTGGGGTTAGAGAAACTGACACTTACATTTCTTCATTTCATCACCTCTGACATTTATAAAGTGAACAATTTGCATTCAAATCATTCTCAAAGCCATAGAACTCTATGATTCCAAGCCCTCATTTACTCTTACATAAAGTTTTTAACATATAGAGTCCAGTTCAGTTCAGTCACTCAGTAATGTCCGATTCTTTATGATCCCATGAACCGCAGCACATCAGGCCTCCCTGTCCATCACCAATTCCCAGAATCCACCCAAATCCAGGTCCATTGAGCCAGTGATGCCATCCAACCTTCTCATCCTCAGTCTTCCCCTTCTTCTTCTGCCCTCAATCTTTCCCAGCATCAGGGTCTTTTCAAATGAGTCAGCTTTTCACATCACGTGGCCAAAGTATTGGAGTTTCAGCTTCAACATCAGTCCTTCCAATGAACACCCAGGACTGATTGAGTAGAAGAAATCAATTATGCTTTTCTTCTGAAAATATCTTTTGACAACAAACTTTCCTAATAGCCTTTTTTATTTCTGTGTTTCTCAGAGTGCAGATTAACGGATTGAACATAGGAACAATGATGGTATAAAAGAGAGAAAATATTTTATCCTCAGGGAAAGTGGGAGGTGGTCTGAGGTAAACAAAGATTGAAGGACCAAAAAATAAGACAACCACAGTGATGTGAGACCCACAGGTAAACAGGGCTTTGCACCTTCCTTCAACTGAGTGACTTCTTAAGGTGAATAATATAATGACATAGGACCCAAACAAGAGAACAGAGTTTACTAAGGCAACCATTCCTGAATTGGCAATCACAAGGACACTAGTGACATAGGTATCAGTACAGGCAACTTGCAACAAAGGAAAAATGTCACAATAGTAGTGGTGAATTTCATTGGGGCCACAGAAGGGCAAACAGATTATCATAGAGAACTGAGAAAAGGCATGGACAGCCCCACCAGCCCAAGCTGCCAGGATGAGGAGATTGCACCTTGTCCTGTTCATGATAATCATGTAGTAGAGAGGCTTGCAGATAGGAACGCAGTGGTCAAAGGCCATGACTGTAAGGACAAAGACCTCGATGATGCCAAAAATGTGCATGGTGAAGACCTGCAGAATGCAGTTGCCATAAGAGATGGTTTTCCTTCCCAGGAGCAGGTCACTGATCTGTTTAGGTGTCACACAACAGGTATAGCAGATGTCCATGAAGGATAAGTGGCTGAGGAAATAGTACATTGGTTGGTGAAAAAGGACACTGCATCGGATAGAGACAGGATCAGAAGATTTCCCACCAACAGCGCAACATTACAGAATAAGAAGAATACAAAGCAAAACATCTGTATATTCTGGTCAGAGGAAAGCCCCACAAAAATGAATTCTGATACATTCCTCTGATTTTCCATATGGTGAATTTAATGTGTATTATGCAAAAATTGTTGAGTACCTGAAAGAAAAATCAGCACATGCATTTGGATGAAACTCTTACAATAAAATTATAGCAAGTTTACTATAAAATTATAACCATTAACATATCATTGAAGCAAATTCATAAGGTATTTACTGTATTTTTTATGGGAAATTATAGACTTTTTTTGCCCCACAGCTTCCTTTTGTATCAAAATATTCTATTCTATTGATGGAATTAAATATGTATTCTCTTCAGTATTCCTCAGTTTTTAAATTTAATGATTAACATATCACTATTTCCTAAAGGAGAAGGGAACAATTATGGAGAAAGGAATGGCTATCCATTCCTGTACTCTTCCCTAGAGAATCTCACGGGCAGAGGAGCCTGGTAGGCTGCAGTCCATAGGGTCACACAGAGTCGGACACACCTGAAGCAATTAAGCAGCAACCGCATAATATTTAGGGAAAACTAAATATCTATTTACTCATTTCTGGGTCTGTGACATATTGATATATTAAACATGTTTTTTTTTTGGTATTATTTTATATAATGTTTCTTTCTCCAACAGGATATTGTCTACCGCCTGCATTTTCCTTAAGCATAAGTGCATAAACAAATTTATGACATCTTTTTCTGAATTTTGAAATGCTTGAGTGGACAATTTATTTGCAAAACAGCTGATTTTTTTTTCTGCCACTAGTGAAAGAAACATAATCTTATAAGTCAAATAAGTCTTATAAGTCAAATCACTGGAATACATGATCACAAACACTGGAAGGCTGTCAATGATTGACATCCTAAAAATAACTGTAAAACATATGCCTCTCTTCTATTTAACGTTTAAGTGTTAAAGCCTCTGCTTTTGTAGTAAACTGTACATTTGTTAAAATTAGTGGTTTAATAAGTAAAGAAAAAAGAAAATTGCTTATAATTACACAGGTATGTTTAATTCCTGCACCTTTTATGTGTTTTATATATTTATATTTTACTGTTAATTCCATATATATGTGTCAGTATACTGTATTGGTGTTTTTCTTTCTGGCTTACTTCGCTCTGTATAATAGGTTCCAGTTTCATCCACCTCATTAGAACAGATTCAAATGAATTCTTTTGAATGGCTGAGTAATACTCCATTGTGTATATGTACCACCACTTTCTTATCCATTCATATTTTTGCTGATGGACATCTAGGTTGCTTCCATGTCCTGGCTATTATAAACAGTCCTGCAATGAACACTGGGGTACACATGTCTCTTTCAATTCTGGTTTCCTTGGTGTGTATGCCCAGCAGTGGGATTGCTGGGTCATAAGGCAGTTCTACTTGCAATTTTTAAAGGAATCCCCACACTGTTCTCCATAGTGGCTGTGCTAGTCTTCATTCCCACCAACAGTGTAAGAGGGTTTCCTTTTCTCCACACCATCTCCAGCATTAATTGCTTGTAGACTTTTGGATCATAGCCATTCTGATTGGTGTGAAATGGTACCTCATTGTGGTTTTGATTTGTATTTCTGTGACAATGAGTGATGTTGAGCATCTTTTCATGTGTTTGTTAGACATCTGTATGTCTTCTTTGGAGAAAAATCTATTTAGTTCTTTGGCCCATTTTTTGATAGGGTCGTTTCTTTTTTTTCTTTTTCTGGAATTGAGCTATAAGGATTGCTTGTATATTTTTGAGATTAGGTGTTTGTCAGTTGCTTCATTTGCTATTGTTTTCTCCCATTCAGAAGTCTGTCTTTTTACCTTGCTTATAGTTTACCTTGTTATGTAGAAGATTTTAATTTTAATTAGATCCCATTTGTTTATTTTTGCTTTTATTTCGAGTATTCTGGGAGGTGGATCATAGAGGATCCTGCTGTGATTTATGTCGGAAAGTGTTTTGCCTATGTTCTCCTCTAGGATTTTTATAGTTTCTGGTCTTATGTTTAGATCTTTAATCCATTTTGAGGTTATTTTTGTGTGTGGTGTTAGAAAGTGATCTAGTTTCATTCTTCTANTTATGTCGGAAAGTGTTTTGCCTATGTTCTCCTCTAGGAGTTTTATAGTTTCTGGTCTTACATTTAGATCTTTAATCCATTTTGAGTTTATTTTTGTGTGTGGTGTTAGAAAGTGATCTAGTTTCATTCTTCTACAAGTGGTTGACCAGTTTTCCCAGCACCACTTGTTAAAGAGATTGTCACTACTCCATTGTATATTCTTGCCTCCTTTGTTGAAGATAAGGTGTCCATAGGTATGTGGATTTATCTTTGGGCTTTCTATCTTGTTCCATTGATCTATATTTCTATCTTTGTGCCAGTACCATGCTATCTTGGTGACTGTGGCTTTGTAGTAGAGCCTGAAGTCAGGCAAGTTGATTCCTCCAGTTCCATTCTTCTTTCTCAAGATTGCTTTGGCTATTTGAGGTTTTTTGTATTTC
Organism: Cephalophus harveyi; assembly: GCA_006410635.1. Taxonomy (NCBI): domain Eukaryota; kingdom Metazoa; phylum Chordata; class Mammalia; order Artiodactyla; family Bovidae; genus Cephalophus; species Cephalophus harveyi. The sequence goes on along the minus strand of SJYT01004472.1, from coordinate 39,234 downwards.
CATACAAATCTTGAAATTATTTGTTCTAGTTCTGTGAAGAATGAGCTGCTTCCCTTGTGGCTCAGCTGGTAAAGAGTCCACCTGCGATGCAGGAGATCTGGGTTCAATTCCTGGGTCAGGAAGATCCCCTGGAGAAGGGATAGGCACCCACTCCGGTGTCGTTGGGCTTCCCTGGTGGCTCAGCTGGTAAACAGTCTGCCTGCAATGCAGGAGACCTGAGTTTGATCCCTGGGTTGGGAAGATCCCCTGGAGAAGGGAAAGGCGACCCACTCCAATATCCTGGCCTGGAGAACTCCATGGACTGTATAATCCATGGGGTCACAAAGAGTCGGACACGACTGAGCAACTTTCACTTTCACTGTGAAGAATACCGCTGGTAGCTTGATAGGGATTATATTGAATCTGTAGATTGCTTTGGGTAGTATACTCATTTTCACTATATTGATGCTTCTGATCCATGAACATGGTATATTTCTCCATCCATTAGTGTCCTCTTTGATTTCTTTCATCAGTGCTTTATAGTTTTCCATATATAGGTCTTTAGTTTCTTTAGGTAGATATAATCCTAAGTATTTTATTCTTTTCATTGCAATGGTGAATGGAATTGTTTCCTTAATTTCTTTTTCTACTTTCTCATTATTAGTGTATAGGAATGCAAGGGATTTCTGTGTATTGATTTTATATCCTGCAAATTTACTATATTCATTGATTAGCTCTAGTAATTTTCTGGTGGAGTCTTTAGGATTTTCTATGTAGAAGATCATGTCATCTGCAAACAATGAGAGTTTTACTTTTTCTTTTCCACTTTTTTTAAAAAAAAAAAAAAAAGAAAAGCAAATAAACATGAATTCATAGATTCAGAGAATAGATTGCTGATTGCCAGAGGTGGGTGGAAGGGGCATGACAAAATGTGTGAAGAGAGTCAAAAGGTCCAAAGTTGCAGTTATCAAATTTATTTATAAAATAGATAAATCCTTCCTGGATATGCAATGTATAGAATGATGGTTTTAGTTAATAATACCATATTCTACATTTGAAAGTTGCTAAGAAAGTAAATATTGAACATTCTTATAACAAGAAAAAATTGCTAATTTGTTGGGTGATGAATGGCAATGGCTTATTTTAGTGATCACTTAAATATATATATATATATAATTTTATGCACTAAAAATTAATTATGTAGTTATATGTCAATATGCTTCAATTTGAAAAAAGCTGTCAACCTATTACTCCTGACAGCCACTACAAGAAGTACTAAGTAATTTCTGTGAAATATTTTGGTAAAGACTCATGTCTCATTTAGTGGAATTTGTGTTTAAAATTGTATCAGAAAATGTTTTTAGGGCTAGGTCAATACTATTTCAAATAAGAATTTTGATCACTAATAATGCTCTATAAATATAAATTCATACTATTAAGGGAAATATGATAATGAAAACAATTACTTTTTAAAGATGCCAACAAAGGTCCATCTAGTCAAGGCTATGGTTTTTCCAGTAGTCACATATGGATGTGAGAGTTGGACTATAAAGAAAATTGAGCCCTGAAAAATTAATGCTTTTGAATTGCGGTGTTTGAGAAGACTCTTGTGAGTCTTTTGGACTGCAAGTAGATCCAACCAGTCCACCCTAAAGGAAATCAATCCTGAATATTCATTGGAAGGACTGGTGCTGAAGCTGAAACTCCAATAGTTTGGCCACTTGATGTGAAGAACTGACTCATTTCAAAAGACCCTGATGCTGGGAAAGATTGAGGTCAGGAGAGGGGATGACAGAGGACAAGAGGGTTGGATGGCATCACCAACTCAATGGACATGAGTTCGAGTAAACTCTGGGAGGTGGTGATGGACAGGGAGGCCTGGCGTGCTGCAGTCCATGGGGTCGCAAAGAGTCTGACATGACTGAGGGTTTGAACTGAGCTGAACAGAGAGTCCTTTGAAATGAATCTATTAATTAACTCACCTATTGCACTGTTAGTGACAGTTTTGTTTGGTTCTGTTCAGCTTAGTAAGCATCATGCTAAGTCGCTTCAGTCTTGTCGACTCTATATGACCCCATAGGCGGCAGCCCACCAGGCTCCGCCGTCCCTGGGATTCTCCAGGCAAGAAAACTGGAGTGGGCTGCCATTTCCTTCTTGAATGCATGAAAGTGAAAAGTAAGCATCATTGAACGTGACTAAAATTAAATTTGGTGATTTTTTTAAAAAAGCGATAACACAATTTCCCTAGTGGTACAGTGGATAGGAATCTGCCTGCCAAGGTAGGGTACCTGGGTTCGATCCTTGGTCTGGGAAGATTTCACATGCTGCAGAGCAGTCAAAGTCCCTATTCTATGACTATTGAACCCACAAGCCCCAGAGCTAGTGCTATGCAGCAAGAGAAGTGACCACAATCAGGAGCCTGTGCACCTCAGCAAAGAGTAGCCGTACTTACCATAATTGGAGAAAGCCAGGGTGCAGAAGTGAAGACCCAGTGCAGCAAAGTAAATTAAACATTGAAAATTTAAAAATATAGTAATGACAACAATAACACTTTCCTTAAACATTCTTGGATTTGAGATTGTTTATTTTTCTCTAGTTGTTGTTGCCGGCCACACTGACACTTTCAGGAATCTTTGTTCTCTGACCAGTGATTGAACCCAGGGACTCGACAGTGAAAATGCTGAGTATTAACCACTGGACTGCCAGTTTTGCCATTGTTTAATCACTAAGTCATGTTGGACTCTGTAACCTCATGGACTGTAGCCCCCCAAGCTCCTCTGTCCATGAAATTTCCTAGGTAAGATTACTAGAGTGGGTTGCCATTTCCTTCTCTAGGGGTTCTTCCCAACCAACCCAGAGACTGAATCTGCATCTCCTGTTTGGCAGATGGATTCTTTACCAGTGAGCCACCAGGGAATTCCCAAATCTGGAGATAATTTGATTATTTATTAGGAATTTTTGGGATGGTAAGTTGTGCAGTTCCTCTTTGCTTTAAAAAATAATACTTAATTTTACCTTTGTTATCATTTTTTCCATCCTTTATAATTCCCTGTGGGCTTCCTAGGTGCTGCCAGTGGTAAAGAACCTGCTTGCCAATGCAGGAGATGTAAGAAACACAAGTTAATCCCTGAGTTGGTAAGTCCTCTAGAGGAGGGCATGGCAACCCATTCTACTATTCTCTTGCCTGGAGAATCCCATGGACAAAGGAACCTGGTGGGCTATAGTCTATATGGTCACAAAGAGTCAGACACAACTGAAGCAACTTAGCACACACATGCATACTTCCTTATATAGCATCTTTAGAATGATTGTGACTCTTGGAATTTTTAATTTTTATACAATTTTAAAGGCTACTTTCATTTACAAAGTCATGGCTATACTCTCCATGCTTTACAATACATCCCTTAACCTATCTTGCATCCAATAGTTTATACATCCCATTCCTCCACCCCTATTTTGCCATCCCCCAATGGTAACTATTAGCTTTTTCTCTATATCTGTGAGTCTACTTTTTTATGCTATATTTACTAGTTTGTCATAACTTTTAGATTTCACATTTAAGATGTATCATACAGTATTTATCTTTCTCTGTCTGATTTATTTCACTTAGCATAAAGCCCTCCAAGTCTATCCATGTTCCTGAAAGTGGTAATATATATCATTCTCTTTTTATGACTGAGTAGTATTCCCCCGTGTGTGTATGTGTGTGTGCACATGCACCACGTCTTCTTTATCAATTCATCTGGTAATAGGCACTTAGGCTGCTTCCTTGGCAATTATAATAATGCTGCTATTGAACATTGTTGTTGTTTTTCAGTTGCTAAGTCATGTCCAAGTATTTGCAACCGTGTGAAATTCAGCATGCCAGGCTTTCCTGTCCTTCACTCTCTCCCAGAGTTTGCTCAAATTCATGTCCATTGAGTCAGTGACGCCATCCAACCACCTCATCCTCTGGTGTCCACTTCTACTCCTGCCTTTAATCTTTCCCAGTATTAGGGTTTTTGTCAATGAGCTGGCTTTTCATATCACATTCACATAGCCAAAGTATCAAAGTATCGGTGCTTCAGCATCAGGGTTGATCTCATTTAGAATTGACTGGTGTGATCTTTTTGCTGTGCAAGGGACTCTCAAGAGTCATCTCCAACACCATATTTCAAAAGTATCAATTCATCAGCATTCAGCGTTCTTTGGAAAAACTGTAGCTTTGACTATATGGGTCGGTGATGTCTCTGCTTTTTAATAAGTTGTCTAGGTTGGCCATAGCTTTTCTTCCAGGGAGCAAGTATCTTTTAATTACATTTCATTGAAAAATGAGGGAATATACTTTTTTCAATTAGTATGTGTGATTTCATATATATATGTGTATATATATATATATATATATAACAAGTGTCCTTTAATTTCATGGCTGCAGTCACCATTGTAGTGATTTTGGAGCCCAAGAAAATAAAATCTGTCACTGTTTTCCATATACATATAAATATGTATATATACATATGTATATATTTATATATATGGATAATTGTTGGATCATATGGTAGTTTTATTTTTAGTTTTACTACATTTGTACATTCTAAAGTATTTTCAATACTTTATTTTCCTTTTCATAGAAACTATAAGAGACAGTTATTTTCCTTTTCATAGAAACCTGTTAGTGTTTTCTCTCTAATGATATTTGCTGTTTTTTGTTTGTTTGTTTGTTTGTTTTGTTATTTAAATCCTATTAAGCATGCTGAAATGACTTTCATAAAATTCTCTTCTGGTTTATCTATAAAATCTTTCTCAGAATTCTCTTCTACATTCTATTTTCAAGATAAGTTGATGTATCTATTTGACATAATGTATACTTTTAACTAATGAATTTTACTTTGTAAGGCAGTTTTAGTTTTAGTTTGTAAGGCAGTTTAGCAAAACCATATACCCCTATCCTCACACAAGGACAACCTCTCACACCAGAGTGGTGTATTTTTTACATTTAAAGGAATCCACATTGACACAACTTCATCACACAAAATTCACAGTTTACATTAGGGTTCACTCTAGGTTTTATACAGTTTTTTGGTTTTGACATACATCATGACATTAGCTTAGACACAAAATATATCACGGAAAATGCTGGCCTGGATGAAGTACAAGCTGGAATCAAGAATGCTGGAAGAAATATCAGTAACCTCAGATATGCAGATGACACCACCCTTATAGCAGAAAGCAAAGAGAAACTAAAGAATTTCCTGATGAAGGTGAAAGAGGAGAGTGAAAAAGTTGGCAAAAAATGAAGATCATGACATCTGGCCCCATCACTTCATGGCAAATAAATTGGGAAACAGTGAGAGAATTTATTTTCTTGGGCTCCAAAATCAGTGCAGATGGTGGCTGCAGCCATGAAATTAAAAGATGCTTACTCCTTGGAAGGAAAGGTTATGACCAACTTAGACAGCATAATCAAAAGCAGAGACATTACTTTGCCAACAAAGGCAAAGCTATGATTTTTCCAGTAGTCAGGTATGGATGTGAGAGTTGGACTATAAAGAAAAGTGACCACCAAAGAATTGATGCTTTTGAATTATGGTTTTGGAGAAGACTCTTGAGAGTCCCTTGGACTGCAGGGAGATCCAACCAGTCCATCCTAAAGGAGATCAGTCCTGGGTGTTCACTGGAAGGGCTGATGTTGAGGCTGAAACTCGAATACTTTGGCCACCTGATGTGAAGAGCTGACTCATTGGAAAAGACCCTGATACTGGGAAAGATTGAGGGCAGGAGGAGAAGGGGATGACAGAGGATGTGATAGTTGGATGGCATCACCGACTTAATGGACATGAATTTGGGTAAACTCTGGGAGTTGTTGATGGACAGGGAAGCCTGGCATGCTGCGGTTCATGGGGTCACAAAGAGTCTGACATAACTGAGTAACTGAACTGAATGCATTTAAATTTCTTGTAGTGATGAATAGTATTCCATTGTCTAGAAGTACCACAGTTTATCTATCCATCTACAGAAGGTCATCCTAGTTACCTACAAGATTTGACAATTAACAATAAAGTTGCTATTAATAGCCATATGCTACAAAAATGCACTCATTTGTTTCTTTGTTTGACTTTAATTGTATATTATTTGTCTTTTGCTAGCTTTTCGCCCCTCATTGTAGCATGAAAGATCTTCAAGTATTAATCCAATCATGATCCAATTACTTATCATTTTAGACAGTTAAGGGTTTGTTAACACCTACATTTTTTTTTATTAATCATTTCTGTAATTTTATGGGAAATGCTTTATATTCTGATCTATAGGTGGAAAACATTAATTGTGGTTTTAATCTTCCTGAATTACTGATTCTTAGTTTGTCTTTACTAGATATTATTATTTTTTAATGTGAAGTCAGGTGACTCTTTGGAAGCAAGTTAAAACAGAGTCTGCCATACTGATCTTTTATTTTACTGATTTCTGAATGCTAATAAAAGATAAGCATGTGAATATTCTTTCACAAATCTAAGGGTATTATTTTATCTCATATTTCAACTTTTCTACTGCCATATAATATGAGCCACCATATGGTCTGGCCCATAGGCCCAGAGTTTTTAAAATAGTTCAGCTCAGTTCAGTTCAGTCACTCAGTCGTGTCTGACTCTTTGCGACCCCATGAATCACAGCACGCCAGGCCTCCCTGTTCATCACCATCTCTCGGAGTTCACTCAGACTCACATCCATCGAGTCAGTGATGCTATCCAGCCATCTCATCCTCGGTCGTCCCCTTCTCCTCCTGCCCCCAATCCCTCCCAGCATCAGAGTCTTTTCCAATGAGTCAACTCTTCGCATGAGGTGGCCAAAGTACTGCAGTTTCAGCTTTAGCATCATTCCTTCCAAAGAAATCCCAGGGCTGATCTCCTTCAGAATGGACTGGTTGGATCTCCTTGCAGTCCAAGGGACTCTCAAGAGTCGTCTCCAACACCACAGTTCAAAAGCGTCAATTCTTCAGTGCTCAGCCTTGTTCACAGTCCAACTCTCATCCATACATGACCACAGGAAAAACCATAGCCTTGACTAAACGGACCTTAGTCGGCAAAGTAATGTCTCTGCTTTTGAAAATGCTATCTAGGTTGGACATAACTTTTCTTCCAAGGAGCAAGCATCTTCTAATTTCATGGCTGCAGTCACGATCTGCAGTGATTTTGGAGCCTAAAAAAATAAAGTCTGGCACTGTTTCCACTGTTTCCCCATCTATTTCCTATGAAGTGATGAGACCAGGTGCCACGATCTTTATTTTCAGAATGTTGAGCTCTAAGCCAACTTTTTTCACTCTCCTATTTCACTTTCATCAAAAGGCTTTTCAGTTCCTCTTCACTTCCTGCCCATAAAAGTAGTGTCATCTGCATATCTGAAGTTATTGACATTACTCCTGGCAATCTTGATTCTAGCGTATGCTTCTTCCAACCCAGTGTTTCTCATGCTATACTTTGCATACAAGCTAATTGAACAGGGTGACAATATACAAACTTGACGTCTTCCTTTTCCTATTTGTAAACAGTCTGCTGTTCGTTGTCCAGTAATGTTTCTTCCTGACCTGCATATAGGTTTCTCAAGTAGCAG
>SJYT01004472.1:3386-31114 GCA_006410635.1 Cephalophus harveyi | reverse complement strand
GTATGCAGCTAACAAAGATTTTTAATTGACCAAAGTAAAAAAGTGCTTTTCCACATATTTTAAATACATATATATCAAACACATAAAATTGACCTTCTTTTTTCTGTTTGTCCAAATTCTCTGTATTATCTGAGAGTGAATCATCAGGAAATGCAAATGTATTTAAGCATCCCAACCTAAATTGGAAAATTCTTACAGAGTGTGCTCTTTATGGCTTATATGCAAAAATGTGGCAAATGAATCATGCTAAACCAGAGTGATTGCTATAATATTAGAAAGTAAAGAATGTTTGAGCGCTACTCAGCAAAGGAAAGAATGCATTTAATGATAGATATTGTGAAAAAAATAAGAAATCCATTTATCCTATTTATAATTCAAGTGAAAGGCAATTAAAAATATTACTGTCATTGAAGTTTGTGATGGCAATCATTAAAGCATAGATGAAATAAACTACCCACATATTTTTGAATTTAGCATATGCTATGACTTTCACTAGAAATTGGATATGTTTTATTTGCAATCTAAAAAACTGGTATAAACCAAAAGAGATAATACAGAAGACAACTTTAGACAAAATTTGTGGTCAGATACACATGGTGGTATTTGAGACATTGATATTAATAAATTAATTAATTCATAGTTATACATGTTATGTAACTAACACATAATGTTAAAGACATTAAATTGAGCAAAACAAAGGCTAGAGACAATGCACCATGAGTGTCTCACCCATTGATGATGAATCAGCTGTCCTAAGTAGGTTTGCAAAAGCTAGTACATCTACCTTAGTCTGCATCTGATGTTACAAACAAATCTGTGCCCCAGATGTCTACAAAGAATTCTTTCATAGCAAGGATATATTGAAACCATCAACTCTACTTGAAGAAGGAATTCATGGGGCCTAGACCCCATCTTAGGCCTGCTGATCATGCTCGGCCACCTCGCCAATGAACTCTGGGCTCTGTGCTTAGTGCCTATGGAAACTACAATAGAAGGATAAGACCCTCTCTGGACAGGGGAGTCTTGAAGATCACATCCAGGCTACTCATCGCCTAAGAGAAAACATACTCTAATCACCCCTGCCTCCAGACAGGTCATAAATTCTTTCTGTATCTGTTGGAGTGTAACCTCAGGCTTATTGATTATTAACTTTTTGAACACCTAACACTTGATAACACTTGAATAATGGGGTTATTGTGATTATATTTACCCTTCCTTTATTTTATGTAAGTCTCAAGGAAATTGAGGTGGTGGGTTCGGATATGTTCACATGGGGTATAAAAGATTTTCACTAATGCTGGCCAGGGTCCTTGGCTAAGAGGAGACTCTGCCCTGGGCCCGCTGGTGTAATAAACTGCACTCCACTATCTGCATTGTCCTTCTGAGTGAGTTTGTTTTCCAGAAAGCGTGGCTATAACATAGTAACTGTCAAAATCAATACCTATGTGTTTTACAGTCTTGGAAACTCTTATACATGCCATAGAATCAACAGGTAGACATTTAAAATATCTGTACTGTGGAACGTCAACTCTATTTTAAACTATTCAAAAGTCTAAATTTTCAAAGGAGACATTTTCAGTTTGTTCCTACGTTAAGGATAATTATCAATCACAGAATGTTTTCCAGTTAAACTTAACTAATGATAATTGAAAAATTTTATGTGGGATAGGATTCTATCTATCTTCAACTTATTGTTACTTTGCAGGGGATGTGGGTTCAATCCTTTGTCAGGGAACCTAATGCTGCATAGCAACTAAGGCTTCCCACAGCTGCTACTGAACCTGCACACCATAGTGAGAGGTACTTGTGTGCCTCAATGAAAAGATCCTGAATGCTGCAGCAAAGTTTACACTGACACAAATAAGACCTGATGTGGCCAAATAAAAAGATAGAAATAAAAAATCAGCTCTCATACTTAAAACAAAACAAAACAAAAAAACAAACAAACAAACAAACAAAAAACAGAATCTAACTTCTCCGTGTTGGAGAATAATATGATTACATAAGGAACAAATAAGAGAACAAAGGTAGCTAAGGGGAAGCCATTCCTGAAGGAACAACCACTGTGAATGTTCAGAGACAAATGTGCTCATTCTTCTTCATCTGGGGCTTCATGTCACACTTGAGAGCTGAGAAATGCAGGAAAACAGTGAAAGCACTCTTTTGAATTCTCATCTGAGTAGAAAAAAACATTCACGATGATGAGTTCTGTTCAGTTCAGTTGCTCAGTCGGGTCCGACTCTTTGAGACCCCATGAATCGCAGCACGCCAGGCCTCCCTGTCCATAACCATGTCACGGAGTTCACTCAGACTCACATTCATCGAGTCCGTGATGCCATCCATCCATCTCATCCTCTGTCATCCCCTTCTCCTCTTGCCCCCAATCCTTCACAGCATCAGAGTCTTTTCCAATGAGTCAACTTTTCGCAGGAGATGGCAAAAGTACTGGAGTATGATGATGAGTTATTAGACACCAATTTGTTTTCTGAATATTTACATGTGTAAAGAGAATGGGATAGTTAATGCAAACATGTATTCCATATACATCTTTTTTTTTTTTTTTACTGGAAATTTTTCCAGTAGTTATGTATGGTTATGAGAGCTGACCCATAAAGAAGGCTGAGCACCGAAGAATTGATGTTTCTGAACTGTGATGCTGGAGAAGACTCTTGAGAGTCCCTTGGATTGCAAGGAGATCCATCCAGTCCATCCTAAAGAAAATCAGTACTGAATATTCATTGGAAGGACTGATATTGAAGCTGAGATTCCAATACTTTGGCCACCTGATTTGAAGAGCTGACTCCTTGGAAAAAACCCTGATGCTGGGAAAGATTGAAGGCAGGAGGAGAAGGGGACAACAGAGGATGAGGTGGTTGGATGTCATGTCTATGGACATGAGTTTGAGTAAGCTCCAGGAGCTGGTGATGGACAGGTACTGCAGTCCATGGAGTTGCAGAGTCAGACTCTACTGAGTGATTGAATTAACTAACTAACTAATCTGATCTTACTATTAATTGAGGGGAAAATTGAAAGGGAAAGCTCAGATGAGGATAATTATTGTCATATAAACTGTGTTCTGACCACAGAGGTATTAAGGAAAACTCTCAAGTAGAAATTAGTCAAAATGGATGAAATAAAAGAGTATTCAGCAATCTCTGAATACACACAGCAGTGGTGACAGGGAAAGAGGCAGTAATGTTAACGAGTGGCTATAAACAAACAAACACAATAACTGACCAGTGTCACCCTTGAGCTAACTTCTTACTCTTTTTAAACCTCATCTTATTCATCTTATACCTATGATATCATGCCAGAATTCAGATTTCTAATGAGGAGTTCATGAGGTGATTTGAAATAAACCAGTGACAAAGTGATATTTAAAACACATTTTCCTTTTACAGTCTTTTCTCTTTGAGTGATTGGTTTAGAAACACAGAATTATCCTGTACATTTATGCAAAGTTGAATGGAAAAACAAAGACAAAAATGAAAAAATTCACAACATGCAAGTGATAACTATGATGAGGTAAACTTTAATTTTAGCTCTATATTACTGAAAACATTTAAGCTATTTTAATAAGGTTGTTTCTCATAAGGAATATTTAATTCTACTCACTAACCTAATATTTTGCACTATAAAAATATTGTTATCAATTTACTTTACTCTTAGGTAGTACTGAATAAAAATAATAACTTTCTGTGCCCTTTCTGTTATGTTATTAGCATAAGGGTAAGAAGTGGGAAATAGATGGAGAAACAGTGGAAACAGTGTCACTTTATTTTGGGGGAGCTCCAAAATCACTGTAGATGGTGACTGTAGCCATGAAATTAAAAGACACTTACTCCTTGGAAGGAAAGTTATGATCAACCTAGGTAACATATTCAAAAGCAGAGACATTACTTTGCCAACAAAGGTCCGTCTAGTCAAGGCTATGGTTTTTCCTGTGGTCATGTATGGGTGTGAGAGTTGGACTATAAAGAAAGCTGAGCGCCGAAGAATTGATGCTTTTGAACTGTGGTGTTGGAGAAGACTCTTGAGAGTCCTTTGGACTGCAAGGAGATCTAACCAGTCCGTTCTAAAGGAGATCAGCCCTGAGATTTCTTTGGAAGGAATTATGCTAAAGCTGAAACTCCAGTACTTTGGCCACCTCATGCAAAGAGTTGACTCATTGGAAAAGACTCTGATGCTGGCAGGAATTGGGGGCAGGAGGAAAAGGGGATGTCAGACGATAAGATGGCTGGATGACATCACCGACTCTATGGACGTGAGTTTGAGTGAACTCCGGGAGTTGGTGATAGATAGGGAGGCCTGGCATGCTCTGATTCATGGGGATGCAAAGAGTCGGACATGACTGAGCGACTGAACTAAACTGAACTGAAGAAGTTATTATACTTAAAACTTCCACTGCATACTCAAATCTTTCTTTAATGTATCAAAATGTAGCATCGTATAAACTTACCTTAGTTGATTCAGGTCAGATTAGTCTACGGTGAGATGCCAGATTTTGAAATTTTCATGACTGTAGATATTGAAGCATAATCTAGTATAAGTCTTAATGGTAATATGAAGGAATGCATATAAACATAAAAATAGGGCACAATGATATTCACTGCCAATTATTAGAAAATGTTTTAACTTTGTATTATTTTAATAAGAACCTTGCTTACATGTAATGCACCATTAAAACTGAGGCATGATAAATCATTTTATAGTAAACAAATTATCATATACTGCAAAAGAAGTTATAGGCTTTAGAATGAAATTATATACAATAAATATAAAGAAGATATAATTAGCCTAGCACATGTTTGATGGAGCTCAGGTAGTAAAGAATTCACCTGCAATGTGGGAGACCTGGGTTTGATCCCGAGGTCAGAAAGATATCCTGGAGAATGAGTGAAAACCCATTTCAGTATTCTTGCCTGGAAAATTCAATGGACAGAGCAGTCTGGCAGGCTATAGTCCTTGAGTTCACAAAGAGTCAGACAAGACTGAATGACTAACACTTGGACACTTTCCAAAATCCAGGTGCTATGAGTAATAAACTGCCAAAAGTTCTGAGTGGCTATCAGAGAAGTTTTAGTTTGATCAAGAATTTTACCCTAGATGCCTACTTTGCCAATCCATCCCTAGGATCAAAAACTGCAATAAAGTGTGATAAATTACATTTCATAAATAAATTATAAACTAATAATTCAGACACATCCAAATTAATTCTTTGCAAATATTTTGGAAATTTCAATACATCTCAAAAACTCTACAGGCTTGTAAGGGAAATGAACTCTTAGAACTACTGTGTACATCTTTATGCCCCCAGGAAAGCAGGCTAGGAAGTTCAAATGCCAATTGAACATCTCAATACTAATTCACTAAAAATAAACAAAAAGTATGTTTAAATCCCTTCAAAAGCTAACACAGGTATTCAGGCCCTATTCATTGCATGCTTATGCCTGAAGAAACTTTGGTTCAAAAGTACAGAATATAAATGAAACTAACAACCATAAATTAACAGGTCCTTGAGAGTGCTAACTGATTATATCCCCAAAGGCATCTTCTAAACAGACCCAAGTCAAATGTTTCTGAGTCACTGTCCTTGGCAATGTCCTTGCTTCTAATGAGAGGAGGACTTTCCATACTTTATCTTGATTCAGGCATATTTTTCCAGGGGTCCTAAAAAGGCTACAGGCAAAATAGTTCCAGGAAAACCTGACTGCTCTGCTCTTCCAGCTTTCTGAAGATTAGGAAGAAAACTGATATAGCATGTAAAAGTACTAGGCTGGCTTTCAGGAAAATCTGAGCTGAGGTAGGGCAGAGAACCAATTACAGGAATTTTACATTCTAAGTATGGACCATTGTCAAGGTTCTAGCTGTGCAGAGTAGATAAATCAATACAATTGATGACCTTCAATATCATAACCGGTACAAAATTACTTGTTTCAAGGGACCAATTTTGCCAGAATAGATCATTTGGGAATGGAAGATGAGAAAATAAAAGAGAAAAGCATAAACAGTCTTTTTATAAAAAAAAAAAAAAAGGAAAAATTAGAGGAAGGAAGTACTCAAAATACAGCAAAACATGTATCCTGTTTCCTCTTCAGTTTTTTTTTTCCCTTGAAACTGAATATTTATAGGTTGTTTACTCAGTCTCATCCTCACACACTAAAGTTGGATTAGTCTCCCTCTGAAACAAATGCATAAGTGTATACTTTTTCAGGCATTTAAAACTTAAGAAAATTCAGCTTATTGTATCAGACTTGATACAATACTGCTAAGACCAAACTATTTAGCAAATTAATAATAGTAAAATAATTTATTGAGAGATTATTGGGTAGTTCGTGTTCACTATTTTATTTAATATGGAATGAGTAAAAGTCACTCAGCTGTGTCTGACTCTTTGCAACCCCATGAACTCTACAGTCCATGGAATTCTCCAGGCCAGAATGCTGGAGTGGGTGTCTTTCCCTTCTCCAGGGAATCTTCCTGATCCAGGGATCGAACCCAGGTCTCAAGCATTGCAGGAGGATTCTTTACCAATTGATCTACAAGGGAAGCCCGTTAATATGAATAAGAATGGATATTTTGACCTAGGTACTATTACCTCTGCAATTCCCAGATGATGGCTCAGTGGCTTTTTTGTTTGTTTGTTTGTTTTGTTTTTCCACAATGCCAATTCCATTCTTTTATTCCCTCATACCACAAACATTTAACTGTCTTTTTGCAAGCTGAATTTACATAAGCAAATTGCAAAGGAAAAACAGGCATTTATTTATCCTCCAAAATGCATGTATGAAATATAACACAAACCCTAGTATTAACACACAAACAGGCTTAGCTGAAGCTTTATGGAAATTTCTTAAAATTAGCATGACAGTTTAAATATTTATGCCTCTAAAGGCTTGCACAATCTCTCACATGCTAGTAAAGTAATATTTAAATTCTCCAAGCCAGGCTTCAGCAATACATGAACCGTGAACTTCCAGACGTTCAAGCTGGTTTTAGAAAAGGCAGAGGAACCAAAGATCAAACTGCCAACATCTGCTGAATCATCATGAAAGCAAGAGAGTTCCAGAAAAAACATCTAAAACTCTCCAAGCCAGGCTTCAGCAATACATGAACCGTGAACTTCCAGACGTTCAAGCTGGTTTTAGAAAAGGCAGAGGAACCAAAGATCAAACTGCCAACATCTGCTGAATCATCATGAAAGCAAGAGAGTTCCAGAAAAAACATCTATTTCTGATTTACTGACTATGCCAAAGCCTTTGACTGTGTGGATCACAATAAACTGTTAAAAATTCTGAAGGAGATGTGAATACCAGACCACCTGACCTGCCTTTTGAGAAACCTGTATGCAGGTCAGGAAGAAACAGTTAGAATTGGACATGGAACAACAGACTGGTTCCAAATAGGAAAAGCAGTACGTCAAGGCTGTATATTGTCACCCTGCTTATTTAACTTATATGCAGAGTACATCATGACAAACTCTGGGCTGGAAAAAGCACAAGCTGGAATCAAATAGCCAGGAGAAATATCAATAACTTCAGATATGCAGATGACACCACCCTTATGGCAGAAAGTGAAGAGGAACTAAAAAGCCTCTTGATGAAAGTTAAAGAGGAAAGTGAAAAAGTTGGCTCAAAGCTCAACATTCAGAAAATGAAGATCATGACATCTGGTCCCATCACTTCATGGGAAATAGATGGGAACAGTGGAAACAGTATCAGACTTTACTTTTCTGGGCTCCAAAATCACTGCAGATGGTGATTGCAGCCATGAAATTAAAAGGCACATACTCCTTGGAAAGAAAGTTGTGACAAACCGAGATAACATATTGAAAAGCAGCGACATTACTTTGCCAACAAAGTTCCATCTAGTCAAGGCTATGGTTTTTCCAGTGGTCGTGTATGGATGTGAGAGTTGGACTGTGAAGAAAGCTGAGCACCGAGGAATTGATGATTTTGAACTGTGGTGTTGGAGAAGAGTCTTGAGAGTCCCTTGGACTGCAAGGAGATCCAACCAGTCCATTCTAAACAAGATCAGTCCTCGGTGTTCATTGGAAGGACTGATGCTGAAGCTGAAACTCCAATACTTTGGCCACCTCATGTGAAGAGTTGACTCATTGCGAAAGACCCTAATGCTGGGAGGGATTGGGGGCAGGAAGAGAAGGGGATGACAGAAGATGAGATGGCTAGATGGCATCACTGACTCGAAGGATGTGAGTTTGCATGAACTCCAGGAGTTGGTGTTGTACAGGGAGGCCTGGCATGCTGCGATTCATGGGGTGGTAAAGAGTTGGACATGACTGAGTGACTGAACTGAACTGAGACTTAAAATGAGATTTATAGCCATTTCATGTTCAGGGCCCTCAGTTTCTAGGGCTAGTCTTCTTACAACATGTACTTGTGTGGATGAAGCACATGAGGTAAGAATCCCAGAAAACTGGGCAGATGAGGATTTAGGAAAGCAAATGTGCCATAAACCACCTTTCAATGGGCTGAAAGATTCTCAGATGAAAACTCTCAACCACACCTAGAATATTTATTACATATCAATCATTAAGTTAGGAACATCATATGGACTATATGCAAAGTTATGTGGGTAAACTATTATTTAATTAACTTAAAAGTTATACTTATATATATATATATATATATATATATAGGGGTAACAGAAGATGAGATGGTTATATAGCATCACCAATTCAATGAATATGATATTGAGCAAACTCCTGGAGGTAGTGAAGGACAGGGGAGCCAGGCAGGCTGTAGTACATGAAGTTGCAAAGAGTTGGACCTGACTTAGAAACTGAACAAAAGAAATTCATTTTTATGGATTTATATATACATATTGAAGTAGGAAATGGTAACCCACTCCAATATTCTTGCCTGGAGAATCCCATGGCCAGAGGAGCCTGGAGGGCTACAGTCCATAGGGTCACAGAGAGTTGGACATGACTGAAGTGGCTTAGAATGCACACATATGTATATAATTAGAGATAGAGATAAATATAGGTATAGCTATATAGATTGTTGTTGTTCAGTCGCTAGGTTGTGCCTGACTCTTTTTGACCTTATGGAGTGCAGTCCACCAGGCTCCTCTGTCCATGAAATTTCCCAAGCAATACTGGACTGGGTTGCCATTTTCTTTTTCAGGGGATCTTCTGGATTCAGGGATTCAACCTGTGCCTGCTGCTTGGCAGATCAGTTCTTTAACACTGAGCCACCTGGAAAGCCCCATATTAATGGAGGGATTTTCTTAATTACACATTGACAACTGTGAATATTTCTTAAATCTTCCGTTTTTTCACTCACATGCTGAGCAAAACATAAATATAGCTATTTACTTTAATATATTTAATATATTTTATATGTAGCCTTGTGTAATATCATCAGATTTTTTGCCAATTTGTGAACGTCAAGAAAAGGAAAAAAAAAATGATAATAAAATTTTATTTATTTGCATAGCATTTTTGTAATGGGATGAGAATTTCCACCCAACTCCAATACCCTAAAGACCCCCACACCATATATACACAGACACAATCATTACATGCACACACAGATACATACAGCATGCATATACATTCTATATATCTATACTTTAAAGAAATCCAAATCCTTTTGGAAAAAAATTACATTAAACCAGATCAAATGGTACTATGAATGATTTGTCAAATCTAATTTACAACGGAATGGACAGAATATTTTCTTCTCATATTCCAATGTATCCAGAAGAAAAAGAAAAGTTATTATCTTCATATGAAATAAAGAGACTGTGAGATATTTCCCCAGCAAAGATAAGTTTATTCACTATTAACAGAGAATCACAATGTGGGGTCTGAAACCCTGGCAAGCAAAATGCATGAGCCTGTGTAAGTCCCCAAAAAACGAGTGTGAAGGAGAACTTATTTATACAGAGAAAAAGGCAGGTTATAACAAACAAAGACATCATGGCTTTTCATTGGCTGAGCCTCTGTCAGGAAAGGAAAGTCTTTTCTTTTGCATTTTGGGCTGTGTTGTCACAAGGTGTAAAAGGTCCCTGCTACTGGTCTACCAATACAATTTAATTGAGGTTTCTCTTTATTAATTTTTTTTACTGTACTAAGAGCTGTAACATTAGAAGAAGGGATCCTGATCATTAAGACAATATTTAACAAAGTCTCTATGTGTCTTTCCTGGGTTTTGTCTTGGTTGAGAGGCAGGAGTAGCTTCGTCAAGAAAACTGTGTGGAAGATACATTATCATTTGACTGAGAAAAGAAAAGTGCTTGGGCACAGTTAAATGTCTAGTCAAGTAGGAACCAAAGTTAGAAGCTGAGATTGTGTTATGTGATTCAATGAATACAAGGGTAAGGGACAATTAAAGAGCCATACCTCCTCAATGCATTAAATAAATAAGTAAAAATATATTATTGGGGGTTGAAAGTCTGCTGGATTTCAATCACTCCATGATTGAAACATGAGGACATATGTTAAAATTTTAGCCTTTCTGACGTTAATGATATAAATGCAAATTCTAGATATGTGAGAAAAAATGCATGAAGTTAAACAAAGGGAAAAAACAGAATTTTGTATTTAATTCAGAAACTTTTGCTACATCTTAATTTATCCTGGAAAAAGAGATAAAAGATAATTAAGATATGGCACACAATATTCTGTCTAAGTCATATTAGAAAAACCCAGTTCATAAGAAGAAACATAAGATGTCAGGTTATTTGAAATAGAGCCAGACATCCTGGAATGTGACGTCAAGTGGGCCTTAGGAAGCATCACTATGAACAAAGCTAGTGGAGAAGATGGAATTCCAGTTGAGCTATTTCAAATCCTAAAACATGATACTGTCAAAGTGCTGCACTTAATATGTCAGCAAATTTGGAAAACTCAGCAGTGGCCACAGGACTGGAAAAGGTCAGTTTTCATTCCAATCCCAAAGAAAGGCAATGCCAAAGAATATTCAAACTACTGCACAATTGCACTCATCTTACTCACTAGTAAAGTAATGCTCAAAATTCTCCAATTCAGGCTTCAGCAATACGTGAACCGTGAAATTCCAGACGTTCAACCTGGTTTTTAAAAAGCCAGAGGAACCAGAGATAAAATTATTAACATCCACTGGATCATCAAAAAAGCAAGAGTTCCAGAAAAGCATCTATCTCTGCTTTATTGACTATGTCAAAGCCTTTGACTGTGTGGATCACAATAAACTGTGGAAAATTCTGAAGGAGGTGAGAATACCAGACTACCTGATCTGACTCTTGAGAAAAGTGTATGTAGGTCAGGGAGCAACAGTTAGAACTGGGCAAGAAACAACAAACTGGTTCCAAATAAGGAAAGGCTGTATATTGTCACTTTGCTTATTTAACTTATATGCAGAGCACATCACGAGAAACACTGGGCTGGAAGAAGCACAAGCTGGAATCAAGATTGTCGGGAAAAATATCAACAGCCTCAGATATGCAGAAGATACCACCCTTATGGCAGAAAATGAAAAAGAACTAAAGAGCCTCTTGACGAAAGTGAAAGAAGAGTGAAAAAGTTGGCTTAAAGCTAAACATCCAGAAAACTAAGATTATGGCATCTGGTCCCATCACTTCATGGCAAATAGATGGGAAAACAGTGGAAACAGTGACATACTTTATTTTTTGGGGACTCCAAAATCACTGCAGATGGGGATTGCAGCCATGAAATTAAAAGACGCTTACTCCTTGGAAGGAAAGTTGTAACCAACCTAGACTGCATATTAAAAAGCAGAGACATTACTTTGTCAACAAAGGTCCATCTAGTCAGGCTATGGTTTTTCCATGGTCATGTATGAATGTGAGAGTTGGACTATAAAGAAAAATTAGCACTGAAGAATTTATACTTTCGAACTGTGGTGTTGGAGGAGACTCTGGACTGCAAGAGTCCCTTGGACTGCAAGGAGATCCAACCAACCCATCCTAAAGGAAATCAGTCCTGAATATTCATTGGAAGGACTGATGCTGAAGCTGAAACTCCAATACTTTGGCCACCCTGATAAGAAGAGCTGACTCATTTGAAAAGACCCTGACACTGGGAAAGATTGAGGGCAGGAGGAGAAGGGGATGATGGAGGGTGAGATGGTTGGATGGCATCACCGACTCCATGGACATGGATTTGAGTAAATTCTGGGAGTTGGTGATGGACAAGGGTGCCTGGCTTGCTGTGGTTCATGTGGTCGCAAAGAGTTGGACACGACTGAGTGACTGAACTGAACTGAACCGAAACACATAGCTAAATGGCAATGAAATAACACATGGAATAAGGTATATTTCTACTTTGTTGACAGATGTACAAAATCTTCCTGTAAAAGATAATCTCTGAAGTATGAATTATATTTAAGATATGGCCCCTAAAACATGAGAGTGAGGAATCCTAAACAGAGAGGGAAGAAAAATACACTGAGGTGACAGATTTTAGAGTGCATTTAGAGAGTGTTAGAGAGGTCCAGCTTGACTGGAAGCATCCAAGCAAATGGAAAAATGTAAGGAAAGAGAGAGGAAAAGTATTAACATGAGTTTCTGGTGGCTTTATTCCATATTAAAAATCTACATGTTTTATTCTAGATAGTGTTGTGTCTTTGTAAAATATGATTAACTCTATGTCATGGACATTTTTGAACTGGAGATATATATAAATAATTAAAGCAGCTTGTCAAGACCTGGAGAGTTAGTAGTCACCCAGGTCTGACTCCAAAGCATATCCTTGTAACACTGTAATTTTTCCAACATAGTGTCTTCTGGCATTATTAAGTTAGATTTGGTTCAGAGTTGGGTAGGTAAAATATAAATATCATTATTGTTGTTCATTTTTTTAAGTCATTTCTGAGTTTTTTTGTAACCCCATGGACTATAGTCCACCAGGTTCCTCTGTTCATGGGATTTCCCAGGCATGAGTACTGGACTGGGTTCCCATCATCTTTTCCAAGGTATCTTCCTGACCCAGGGATCAAACCTGCATCTCCTGCCTAGTAGTCAGATTCTTTACCACTGAACTACTTGGGAAGCCCAGAATATAAATATAGATAAAAGCCAAAACAAAGAAAACTACAATTATGGAGAACTACAGGTTGAGAGAAGTTTGTGTCCCCCTACAGAGGACTACTCTTGTGGCTCAGCTGGTAAAGAAGCCGCTTGCAATGTGGGAGACCCTGGGTTCAATTCCTGGGTTGGGAAGATCCCCTGGAGAAGAAAAGGCTACCCATTCCGGTATTCTGGCCTGGAGAATTCCATGGACTGTATAGTCCACGGGGTCATGGATAAACACGACCGACCAATTTTCACTTCACTTCACAGATGACTATTTTCTAAGACTATATAAGAAATTTCTAGGACAAGAATCATGACAAGCTTTACTATCTCTAGTACTAGTAATCACTAAGATGTCACCAACATAAATAATTTTGTATATCAGTTCAAAAAGGCTTCATGTCACATATATAGTGAACTATTTGATTAGGACCACAGACTGTGAAAATGAGTACATTTGTTAAAAATAAAGCATTAGATGAAGAGTAAAGCTGGAACTCCAAACTTTGTACTCTGAAACACATGGCTCTTATAAAACATCAATCCTTTTTAACACCAATTGCCTCCATTTTGATTTCTTTACATTGGCTCATATCTTGTCTTATTAAAATAACTATTTCTTGTTATTTTTCTTTTAAGAAAGAAACATGAATTGTTCAATTCATGAGCCCATTTAAGTGGGAAGGTTTTATTTTCTTTCTTTAAATGATAAAATACAATTTGGAAATAAAATTTGGTATTTTCAAAACATTGCTATCAGACATTTAGACTTTGACAAATGTCTTCTGATATATTTTTCAGAAGAGAATGTTTTAGATGCCAATTTTTTTTTAAGAAATTTGTCAAAATGGTAATTTTTCCAATTTTCTCAGATGTGTATAAGAGACAGCCCTAGTATTAACACACAAACAGGCTTAGCTGAAGCTTTATGGAAATTTCTTAAAATTAGCATGACAGTTTAAATATTTATGCCTCTAAAGGCTTGCACAATCTCTCACATGCTAGTAAAGTAATATTTAAATTCTCCAAGCCAGGCTTCAGCAATACATGAACCGTGAACTTCCAGACGTTCAAGCTGGTTTTAGAAAAGGCAGAGGAACCAAAGATCAAACTGCCAACATCTGCTGAATCATCATGAAAGCAAGAGAGTTCCAGAAAAAACATCTATTTCTGATTTACTGACTATGCCAAAGCCTTTGACTGTGTGGATCACAATAAACTGTTAAAAATTCTGAAGGAGATGTGAATACCAGACCACCTGACCTGCCTTTTGAGAAACCTGTATGCAGGTCAGGAAGAAACAGTTAGAATTGGACATGGAACAACAGACTGGTTCCAAATAGGAAAAGCAGTACGTCAAGGCTGTATATTGTCACCCTGCTTATTTAACTTATATGCAGAGTACATCATGACAAACTCTGGGCTGGAAAAAGCACAAGCTGGAATCAAATAGCCAGGAGAAATATCAATAACTTCAGATATGCAGATGACACCACCCTTATGGCAGAAAGTGAAGAGGAACTAAAAAGCCTCTTGATGAAAGTTAAAGAGGAAAGTGAAAAAGTTGGCTCAAAGCTCAACATTCAGAAAATGAAGATCATGACATCAGGGCCCATCACTTCATGGGAATTCATATAATCCTTTTTTCTTATGTATAATATAACAATATATATTATATATAATATATCATATATAACATCTTACATGTAATCTTCTCTCTTATAATGTTTGCCATGTTTTCTAAGAGTATTTTTTTTTGCATCCTTCTATAGATGAAACTAAACAAAATTCATCGAAAAATCCTAAGGTTTCTCTATGAAATATTTCTCAATTTTCTTCTCTTCATGGTAGTCACAAAGATAATTCGCATTTGCCATTCTTTTCCAAGATTAGTGTCACAGTGATTTCTTTTTAATTATATATTTTTAATTGGAGAATAATTGCTTTACAACATTGTGTTGGCCTCTGCTGCACATCAACATGAATCAGTCACAGGTATATGCATGTCCCTTTCTTCCTGAACCTGCCTCCCCGCTCCCATCCATCCCACTCCTCTAGATTGTCACAGAACACTGGGTCGAGCTCTGTGTGCTAATTCCCACTTGAACTGAATGCCAGACAACATTTATTTCAATTCCTCAAAGAAAATGTATATGTTTTCTAATACCTCAAAGGGCACAGGTCTTGGAGACAAGACATGAATTCTAAACCATAGTGAGTATCACCCTATTTACTTTAAATCTGAATGTGTCACTTTAGACCATACCTTCCTCATGGAGATTTTCATCTCCATGTTTCTCAGGGTGTAGATGAGAGGGTTCAGCATGGGAGCAATCACAGTATAAAGCACAGAGATGTCCTTGTACTTATTCTCACTCCCTGCAGGTAGAATGTAAGTATAGATACAGGGCACAAAGAATAAAACTACAACTGTTATGTGAAAACTACACATTGAGAGAGCTTTTTTTCACTCTGCAGAAGAATGTGTTCTAAGGTTATATAGTATGACTATGTAAGAAGCTATTAGAACAAGAAATATGACAATCATCATCATTCATGAATTTGCAATCACTAAGATACTCACAACATGAATATCTTTGCACACCAGTTTCAAAAGAGGCTTCACATCACATAGGTAGTGATTAGGACCTATCTGATTAGGACCATAAAAATGTAACTTGAGTATCAAGAAAAGTAAAGCAATAGAATGACAAAAACCCACAACCCAGGCCAGGACGATCATACCTCTGTCTGTTCGTGATGACCATGTAGTGCAGGGACTTGACAATGGCAATGTAGCAATCAAAAGCCATGCACTTTTGATAAATATTTCCAACACCTGCCAGCAAGTGGGCAGTGAAGAGCTGGGTCATACAGTTGTTATAGGAAATGTTTCTCCATGCTGCAGCTAAGTTCCTGATTAGCCTGGGAACCACCATGGAGGTGTAGTTGACATCCATGAGGGAGAGGTGACAGAGGAAGTAGTACATCAGTTGTTGTCTAGATGGCTGCAGGTGATGGTGAGCAAGATGATGAAATTCCCCTTAAAGACAGCCAGGTAACAGAGTGGGAACAAGAAGAACGGTAACTCTATTTTCTTATTTTCTCACAACCCTATGAAAACAAATTCTGTGACATTGCTTTGGTTTTCCATGAGGTTGAGTAGAGTTCAGGACACACAGCAGAAATTCAATTCATCTGAAACAATAGAGAACATGATACATCTTTAATTGCATATTTAAAGTTTTGGATTATTTTCTTGTACATTGAGCAAAGATGTAGGTCACATAAAATTTACTGTAAGCAATCTATCATTTGATATTAAGAGCAGCATATTTTGAACAATATTTAATAAAATAATAATTATGTCCAGAACATAACAACCCAACCAAGAGGTGGTGTTCTGATACTAATTTTATATTTGTAAAATAAAAGCAAGAGGTTTCAGTAATTTGTACCAAATCATTAAGAGATTAAGTTGCAATCAAACTAAGATGAACCTGACTCTGATACCAGAGTTCATGCTCTTGGGAACTATGCAACAGCATTCACTTACCATGGAAATTTCAACTTTTGTCCATCTCTGTAAAAAATATAAAATTATTCTCCATCTATGTAATGGCTATTTATGTGTTTAAGAAAATCTTCCACTTCTCCATGTGCATGTGTTTCACATACAAAGTCCAAATTTCAGACGAACATTCTATACATTCAATGGAAGTAAGTATTATTTTTGAAATTTTTGAAAAATGCTCTTAATCACAGCAGACCATACCTGTATTAGTTGAAAATATTTTCATTGACTCTCCTTGTAGTCATGTGTGATAAAGATTCAGAACATAGAGATTCTGGAAACAGAGATGTTAACCACAATGTGAACCATCTGAATATAGGGAAAAAGATAATCATTATGTAAAAATTCACTTTAACTTTAATTTCAATAAATATATGTTTCAGAGGTTTCTGTTGATATTCCTTAGAGCTAGTAGCTTTTGTTTACGTGTTTTTTTTTTTTTTAACATTGGGTGAACTCAACACAAAGAATGACTAAACTAACTAAATATATTAAATAAATATAGCTAAACACTTTAGAACAGTGCCACCTTTTGGATGTAGTAAATCAAGGAGAACAGAGTGAATATGTTGAAAAAATAAACTTTTACCCAAAACCAAATGTCCTCCACAGTAAAATCATTGTTTGCATAAAATATTGTTAACTGCAACAAATTATTGTAATGGCATCATTGAGGAACAATGTGACATGTTAGATAGACCCATCATCTAATGATAGAGGCTCACATGTCCTGTTTGATTTTTGTTGAGCACTAAACAGTTTATCCTCTCTGAGCCTTCTTCAACTGGTAAATGAAATTAATACTGCTGGATCTATTTGCCTTACAGCAAGAACAGAACATGAAATTCATACAAAATATATCCAATAAAATGAGCTTATGATTCTAACTTTTCAACTACAAAGGACAGGACTCCAAAAAATATTCACAGGAAAACTAATGGTTCTATAAGAAATTAGACACCAGCACCTACATCAGTTAATGGCTTTATCTTTAGATTCTATTCTGCCACAGGAAGATTGATTGAAGAACTTTTGTTAGACTTACAGAAGTTTAGGAAGAAACATAGGTGTTGGTTTAAGTTTGCTCTGTGTACGAATGGAGAGCTTAGCAAAGTACTTCTTTGTTTATAAATTGAGAAACCTAGTCTATGTTTATGTGGAAGACTCTGATCAGATGATATAAACAAATTTAAAGACATCTTTTATTACAATTATAATAGAAATTATAGGAAAACTAGAGACCAAAACTGTAGAAAATGCAACTCTTGGTTTAAGCCTCAGCAACCCTTAATATTTGAATCAGTGCTGCACTACTTAATACAGACTCATAGAAAATACAGACTCACGGAGAAAGATCCCTCAGTGCAGGCCTTATTCTTCTGGTCTTCCTTTAAATCAGAAAAAAAAAGACTGTGTCTTGTCCCTTTCTTTGTCCCTTCTTGCTCTCTCTCTCTTTCTCTCCCTGCATCCAGCCCACACACATACCACCATCACCCAAATACATATTTAGATACCAAGGATTTTGGGAGTGAAGGAAGAATATTGAGTCCAACTTTTCACATACCTTTCAGTTAAGATGTTTCTTCCAAAAATCCCTCCTTCAAGCTTTAAATTCTTAAAAAAAAAAAAAAAAGCTCAGTGAGGAATAGTTTGCAAAGATATATCAAAGTACAGTTTGAGAGAGAAAAACAGAAGCACTTAAATAAGCATATTTATATAAAAGAGATTGATAATTAAGGTCATATTTGATAAAACTTTTATCAAAACTTTAAATGTTTATCATATCAATAATAAAGTAAAAACTCATGAAATTAACATGTGTGGTTTTCATTATTTCCTGTATTTAGAGTAAAGTGTTGAGATGACAAGAGATAGTTAAAATGTCGTTTTATCAGTCGTGTCCGACTCTTTGCGAGCCCATGGGCTGTAGCCCTCCAGGCTCTCTCTTTGGAATTCTCCAAGAAGGACTACTGGAGTGGGTTGCCATGCCTTTCTCCAGGAGATCTTTCCAATTCAGGGATCAAAATCAGTTTTCCTGTATTGCATGCAAATTCTTTACCATCTGAGCTGCTGCTGCTGCTAAGTCGCTTCAGTCATGTCCAACTCTGTGCGACCCCATAGACGGCAGCCCACCAGGCTCCCCTGTCCCTGGGATTCTCCAGGCAAGAACACTGGAGTGGGTTCCATTTCCTTCTCCAATGCATGAAAGTGAAAAGTGAAAGTGAAGCCACTCAGTAGTGTCCAACTCTTAGCGACACCATGGACTGCAGTCTACCAGGTTCCTCCGTCCATGGGATTTTTCAGGCAAGAGTACTGGAGTGCATTGCCATTGCCTTCTCCAAGTGATATACTAGGTACCAGCAGTTCTGATAATTTACTTTGGGGATGAAACTACATCTGAAACAGAAGCTGGTTAACCTTAGAATTATCCATTCATTCTCCAAGATCCATATGTCTTCGGCAACAGGCAAAATGAGAGAGTTGAATGTGTATGTTGTGGGAATCACCACCCTCGCATCTTTCAAGGTGTGACATTGGCAATAAACTCTGGAATCCCTCTAGAGATGTGATTCAGCTTTGATTTACTGTTTTCCTAGGTAGGACAGTAGCAATGTCTTACACTTGGCTTTTCCTGACATAATGTCTCTTACTTCACAGGTCAGCCAAACAATTCTGTCAGTTGCTAAGAATATCTATTCCAATTATGCATTCTGGAGCTGAGGAAATAACCATGGCATGTGTTCCATGATCACTGGACCTACCATAAATAGACCTGAGCTAAAATTCCATTGATCGCCAGATCTCCATATACTCTTATTCTGATTGAAGGACTCCATATTGCTTTGGATCTCTTGGAATAAGTTTCAGGTCAAAGCCAGTGTACTGAAAGATCTGATTATTGACTTTTCCACAGTGCATTCAGTTCAATTCAGTTCAGTCACACAGTCATGTCCACCTCTTTGTGACCCCATGAATTGCAGCACGCCAGGCCTCAATGTCCATCACCAACTCCCAGAGTTCACTCAGACTCACGTCCATCAAGTCGTTGATGCCATCTCCACAGTGCATAGCTAACCTGATAAAAGGTTGGAGGTCCAAATCTGAGGGAAAGACACATTATAAAATTTTAGCAAGGTATCCAAGTCCTTCTTCAAGGGTACTGAATCCTCCATTTTGTTCATAGCATTCTGAATCTGTAAACTGGCTCAAGTCTGGGAATTGATTTTGATGACATGAATTTCTCTTTTAATGATTTGAGTCAGATATTTGTTTATGTAATCTAGAATTTTCTGCTGACACAGTTCAACTGAAAACTGAGTAAGCGTCCTCTCTATTTTACTCTAGGAACACCATGAGCAGCTAGACAACACTCTAAGTCCTCTTCTGCTGATTATTCTGATTGTCATTTTGACATTATCTTTTTCTTTGCTTCAGAGGTTCTTTTAAAGAATTCAAGATGTTTTCCACAGGTTGGTAGCAAACACTAGTTTATTAAGTTTTTAAGCTGGTACCATTCAAGGATCAAAGTAAAAGGAAAGAAGTTAATTTGAAATAGCACATAGAAAATGAATCTCAACAGTCAGGTGTAAAGCACCTTCATTTGGCTTTTAGCAGCTGCTAAGTCCAGTGGTCAGCACACTTGAGTCCCCAAGAGGCCACCATCCATGCATCTATGCATGGAGAGGACCACCCCATGAGTCCGGGAGCCCACCATTTTATATTTTACAAAGTTCTTGCTTCTCAAAGGTGTTTGAAGAGTTTGTGCATGAAAGAAGTGGAAAACAACCTTGTCCCCCCTTGACTGGCCAGATCAGAGGAGGAAAACAGGGTATCCCCAACACTTACTGTTGCTGATCTTTATCTGCTCTTCAAATTTTTCCCTTTTCTTGGTTGATGCTTTCATGATATTCCCATTTTCATTATGTTTTAAGTACATAAGTTGTTTAAGTACAAGTAATGTTTAAGTACACAAGTTGTTTGGGTACAGGCAATGAACACAGTACATCAGATCACCATCTGGTGCATGCTTCATCAAAACAGGAGTCGAATGGGGCAGTAACATTAAATTATTAACAATAGCACTACACTCTACTGCCCATTACAGTAACTAAGCCCACCTTGCCTTTGCAGGTGAGTACCACTACTTGGCTACTATTCCCCAGGATCAAATCACTCGTAACACATTTGAATTTGCAAATCAGAAACCAGAGGGCTGGCATATAAAAAAGAGCTTCTCAAGCATGCCAAATTTATCTTTCATGGTTGTGATGAAAGTTTTGTTCTCTGTACCTTCCCAGGGAAGTTGAATATATCTTCCATAATGAATTTAATTATGTTACAGTCTATTCCTGTTAATCTCTTCCTCTATATTAAACCAAAGCAGTTTGAGTATTTCTAAGCCAAAGATGGAGAAGCTCTACACAGTCAGCAAAAACAAGACTGGGAGCTGACTGTGGCTTAGATCATGAGCTCCTTATTGCCAAATTCAGACTTAAATTGAAGAAAGTAGGGAAAACCACTAGACCATTCAGGTGTGATCTAAATCAAATCCCTTATGATTATACAGTGGAAGTGAGAAATAGATTTAAAGGACTAGATCTGATAGATAGAGTGCCTGATGAACGATGGGTGGAGGTTCGTGGCATTGTACAGGAGACAGGAATCAAGACCATCCCCATTGAAAATAAATGCAAAAAAGCAAAATGGCTGTCTGAGGAGCACTTACAAATAGCTGTAAAAAGAAGAGAAGTGAAAATCAAAGGAGAAAGGTAAAGATATAAGCATCTGAATGCAGAGTTCCAAAAAATAGCGAGGAGCAATAAGAAAGCCTTCCTCAACAACCAACGCAAAGAAATAGAGGAAAACAACAGGATGGGAAAGACTAGAGATCTCTTCAAGAAAATTAGAGATACTAAGGGAACATTTCATGCAAGGATGGGCTCGATAAAGGACAGAAATGGTATGGACCTAAAAGAAGCAGAAGATATTAAGAAGAGGTGGCAAGAATACACAGAAGAACTGTACAAAAAAGATCATCACGACCCAGATAATCACGATGATGTGATCACTCATCTAGAGCCAGGAATCCTGGAATGTGAAGTCAAGTGGGCCTTAGAAAGCATCACTACGAACAAAGCTAGTGGAGGTGATGGCATTCCAGTTGAGCAATTTCAAACACTAAAAGATGATGCTGTGAAAGTGCTGCACTCAATATGCCAGCAAATTTGGAAAACACAGCCATGGCCACAGGACTGGAAAATGACAGTTTTCATTCCAATCCCAAAGAAAGGCAATGCCAAAGAATGCTCAAACTACCACACAATTGCACTCATTTCACATGCTAGTAAAATAATGCTCAAAATTCTCCAAGCCAGGCTTCAGCAATACGTGAACTGTGAACTTCCAGATGTTCAAGCTGGTTTTAGAAAAGGCAGGGGAACCAAAGATCAAATTGCCAACATCCTCTGGATGATGGAAAAAGCAAGAGAGTTCCAGAAAAACATCCATTTCTGCTTTATTGACTATGCCAAAGCCTTTGACGGTGTGGATCACAATAAACTGTGGAAAATTCTGAAAGAGATAGGAATACTAGAGCACCTGACCTGCCTCTTGAAAAACCTATATGCAGGTCAGGAAGCAACAGGTAGAACTGGACATGGAACAACAGACTGATTCAATATAGGAAAAGGAGTACGTCAAGGCTGTATATTGTCACCCTGTTTATTTAACTTATATGCAGAGTATATTATGAGAAATGCTGGGTTGGAAGAAGCACAAGCTGGAATCAAGATTGCTGGGAGAAATATCAATAACCTCAGATATTCAGATGACACCACCCTTACGGCAGAAAGTGAAGAGGAACTAAAAAGCCTCTTGATGCAAGTGAAAGAGGAGAGTGAAAAAGATGGCTTAAAGCTCAGCATTCAGAAAACGAAGATTATGGCACCTGGTCCCATCACTTCATGGGAAATAGATGGAGAAACAATGGAAACAGTGTCAGACTTTATTTTTGGGGGCTCCAAAATCACTGCAGATGGTGACTGCAGCCATGAAATTAAAAGACCTTTACTCCTTGGAAGGAAAGTTATGACCAACCTAGATAGTATATTCAAAAGCAGAGACATTACTTTGCCAACAAAGGTCCGTCTAGTCAAGGCTATGGTTTTTCCAGTAGTCATGTATGGATGTGAGAGTTGGACTGTGAAGAAAGCTGAGTGCCGAAGTATTGATGCTTTGAACTGTGGTGTTGGAGAAGACTCTTGAGAGTCCCTTGGACTGCAAGGGGATCCAACCAGTCCATTCTAAAGGAGATCAGCCCTGGGATTTCTCTGGAAGGAATGATGCTAAAGTTGAAACTCCAGTACTTCGGCCACCTCATGCAAAGAGTTGACTCACTGGAAAAGACTCTGATGCTGGGAGGGATTGGGGACAGGAGAGAGGGACGACAGAGGATGAGATGGGTGGATGCCATCACCGACATGATGGATGTTAGTTGAGTGAACTCCGGGAGTTGGTGATGGACAGGGAGGCCTGGCATGCTGCGATTCATGTGGTTGCAAAGAGTCGGACATGACTGAGCGACTGAACTGAACTGAACTGAACTGAAGCTGCTGACTCTGGGTTCCCATTTGATTCATATCTTAGACACCAAAAAAATCCTAAGAAAGCCTTTCTTACCTCCTCCAGTTGCTGCATTAGATGCAGGATCACTGCTTAGTGGAGGCCTCCCTGGTAGCTAAGTCATCAAAGAATCTTCCTGCAATTCAGGAGATTGACTGCAGTGCAGAAGACATGGGTTCCATTCCTGAGAGAAGATCCCCTGAAGAAGGAAATGGCAACCCACTCCAATATTCTTGCCTGGGAAATCTCATATACAGAGGAGCTTAGTTGTCTTCAGTTCATGGGGTCACAAATAGTCACACACAACTTAGCAACTAAACTACCACTGCTGTTTAGTGAGCCCATATCAGTAAATCAGGCTTAATCAAAAGTTAATGACTTTTCTACTTTTATCCATTCCCTTATATATTTCCTGGATTCATTATAAAATTATTAGAGCCTTTCTTACTTGCCCCAGCTGTAATTTTTTTCCCAGATTTTATTTTGTTTTATTATCCTTTACAATATTGTATTGGTTTTGCCATACATCAACATGAATCCACCACAGGTGTACACGTGTTCCCAATTATTAGAGCCTTTCTTACTTGCCCCAGCTGTAATATTGAATGTAAATCTTAGTGTGCAATGCTACATTTTGCTGTATATTTTATGTGAGTTTTTCATCTTCCCTTATATTTACACTGATTTATTCAGTATCTGCTGGGAGAGACTGAAGGTGAGAGGAGAAGGGGATGACAGAGGATGAGATGGTTGGATGGCATTATTTGTATTTCAGCACAGTGCTTGTCTCAAAAAATGGAAGTAATAATGTAGTTATGTGTCCTTTCTGTTATCATTGCCTGGCAGCATAGCTCAGCAGCTGAGAACATAGTCTGAGAGGTCAGCTAAATATAGCTAAATAATCTTCAATATTTCTGTTTTGGAACTTTCCTCTTTCTGCTTGCTTTCCCACCTGTAAAATGAGAGTAAGTAGCAATATCAACTTCACTGGATTGTTACAGAGATTACTGGTAAATATGAGAGTTTTTTATTTTATTTTATTAGAATGAGTTGATTAATCCACATACACTAATGAAACTAGAAAAACTAAGCCCCAACCTGGTAGAATATTCCAAACATGCAAAAGTAGTCTCCTGCTAAGTTTTTCCTGACTTTTCTTATACTCATTTCTTCTCCCACCTGCAGAATCTATGATGTATACTGGCTATTTATTTTCCTTTTATCTCTTAGGTGTTCTTTGCTGAAAGCATCAGCAATCTCCTTTTGATCTTTGTATTAGTAGAATCAATGCTGGGCTTCCTGTAAACTTTATCTATCTATCACCTGAAATCACTTTTCTATTACACAAATTCCTAATGACATTTTTCATCTGGGCATTTCTATACTGGGCATAGATTAAGGGATTTAACATGGGAGTTATCATGGTATAAAACACAATAACTGCTTTATCAATTGGAAAAGTATTTGCTGATATCAGGTACACAAAAATGCAGGGCACAAGGAATATGACAACAGCTGTGATGTAGGAAACACACATGGAGAGGGCCTTGTGCCTTGCCTTCAAACTGTGTGTCCTTAGGGAGCATGCAATGACCCCATAGGAGCCCAACAGGAGGAGGAAGTTTAACAGACAGAGGAGACCATTATTGGCAGCAATGAAGAGCCCTAGAGTGTGGGTATCAGAGCAGGCAAGTTTGAGCAAAGGGTTCAGATCACACATAAAGTGATCTATGACATTAGAACTGCAGATGGGTAAGTGGAAGATGAAGAGGATCTGTATGGTTGCATGAAGAAAGCGTCCCACCCATACCACTTCAATTAGCAGCCAGCACAACTGCCAGTTCGTAATGGTGGTGTAGTGCAACAGCTTGCAGATGGCCACATAGTGGTCATAGGCCATTGCAGTCGTGAGGATGACATCAGCACCTGCAAATAAATGCTCCCCAAAGATCTGAGCCATGCATCCATTGAAAGGGATGGTTTTTGTCTCATGTAGGGAATCTACAATCAACTTCGGGTTATTGACAGAGGAGTAACAAGCATCAATAAAAGAGAGATGAGCCAGGAAAAAGTACATTGGGGACACCAATAATGGGCTGACTGTGATGGTGACCAAGGTGAGTGCATTCCCTACCATAGAGACAATGTAGATGACCAGAAACACAGCAAATATGACTTTCTGTAGCTTTGGATTCTGTGTGAGTCCCAGTAGGAGAAACTCTGTCATGTTGTTTGTATTCTCCATGTATATCATGGTTAATTATATTACCTGAAAAAAAAAATCATATTAGCTCAATCTTGAATTTATCCTTTCCATGTAATAAATGCCAAATTCTATTGAGTTCTGAATTCTGAAGAGTAGTTTTTTCTTTTGATAAAGGAAGAAAATATTTCTGATCTCTTGAAGTTAACTCAAATCCTCTCCTAGGATATGCTTATAGTTGGAGACATGAGGAACCCTATGCACACACAGCAGTAGACCATCTGTACACATTTAATCATTTGAGATGACCCAGAGCCTAATGTGAATCAACAGGTCTTACACATAGTAGTAGCAAAGCTTCCCAGGTGGTTCAGTGAGAAAGACTTTGCCAGAAAATGCAAGAAAAATAGGAGAGGCAGCTTCGATCCCTGAGTTAAGAAGATTCCCTGGATAAGTGAATGACAACCCCTCCATTTCTTGCCTGGAAAATCCTATGAACAGAGAAGCCCAATGGTCTATAGTCCATGGGGTCATAAAGAGTCAGACACAACTGAGTGAGCACGTAGTAGTAACTAAGCCCAAGAGGTTGAAAATGGATGTAAAAGTTATGAATGGTTGATGGATTTTCTTGCTACACTTAAGAAATGGGAAACTGTGTAAGGTAATTGAGTATAAAGATGAATAGAGATTTGAGAAACAGGGAATGCTGCATATAATTCCAATAAAGATATTTGTGTGATTTGTATGATAGGAGAATGAAAGACAGAAAGGAATACAAGAATCAGACTATACAAGAGCTGACACAAATTGCAGCAAAGCATTGGTATGGGAAAGTAATGAAAAGATACAGGAGTGACTGTAACAAAATTAACATCTTTCCTATAATTTTCCCTAATCCAATAATTTATAGATATACTTTTAACAATAGGTTACTATATGCATGGCATGGCTGTGTGCATGCTAAGTCGCCACAGTCATGTCTGACTCTTTGTGACCCCATAGACTGTAACCCAACAGGCTCCTCTCTTCATGGGACTTTCCAGGCAAGAATGCCGGAGTGGCTTGCCATTTCCTTCTCCAGGCGATCACCCTGACCCAGTGATCAAACCCACGCTACTTCATACCGTGCAGTGATAGAAAAAAAAGGTGGACATGCTAAGTAAACAGAGATCAATGCAAATTTAAGCTTAGAGCCTCAGCCTAAGATGTGTGGCTGTTAATAGTGGTGAGCAGGCCCATCTGGGCAGTGACCACTGGGGACAGCTGGAAGGAAATAGGTTCTCAATATTGCCAATGAGAGTTTCAGACTGGCAAAGCTTCCTGGGCCCTCCACGTAATGACCTACCTTTGCTCTAACAATCACATTTCTAGGAGTTTATCCTGAGGAAGCAGATAAAGGGACAAACAGCTGTGTGCAAAGATGCTGGCTGTGCAAAGATGTGTGCAAAGATTTACAAGATCAGCAAATGTCCCATCATGAGGACTGGATTTAATGACTCACAGAATAGGAGGCAGCTATTAAAGTGATGAACACAGACAGATAGACCAGACAAGAGGAAAAGGACAAGGTAGAAACACACACACACACACACAAAGGTGCCCACAATATTCAGTAACACTTAACAAATCAGCTGTACCTTATGACCCACTTCCATTTCAAAAAATACATTTATGCATACAAACCATCTATAAAAATGCACATCCAGCCATTAACTAACGTTCATTATTTCTGGAGAGAATGATGGGGGAGTTGGAGAGGGCAGTGGCACCCCACTCCAGTCCTCTTGCCTGGAAATTCCCATGGACAGAGGAGCCTGGTAGGCTGCAATCCATGGGGTCGCTGAGGGTCGGACACAACTGAGCGACTTCAATTTCACTTTTCACTTTCATGCATTGGGGAAGGAAATGGCAACCCACTCCAGTGTTCTTGCCTGGAGAATCCCAGGGATGGGGGAGCCTGGTGGGCTGCCGTCTATGGGGTCGCAAAGGGTCAGACACGACTGAAGTGACTTAGCAGCAGGAGAAAAAAAGGATGGTTCCTTTCCAACAAATACACTTCTGGACTGTTAGTATACGAAGTCACAAGTAATCAGAGGACACGACTGAAGTAACTTAGCAGCAGCAGCAAACACGTGATATTAGTAAACTGCTAAAAAAAAAAAAAGGTGTTTACAAATGATGCACAAATAAATATATATATTATGAATGGACCAGTCAACTTTCAAACACAGACAGAGCTGCGTGTGAGGAGTCATCCATGTAGAGAAGTGATCTGGGATAAATCTATGA
>SJYT01004466.1:4867-24175 GCA_006410635.1 Cephalophus harveyi | reverse complement strand
CAGCAGAAAACAGTGTCATCTCGCCTGGAGGGGAGAGCCTCTTGGTTTTTCTCGAGTTGCGGGAGGTCCTTCTTCAGTTACGGTGGGGACCTCAGGGACCATCTCACGTGTCCTCAGTTACCCTCTTGCATGGCCTCAGGAACGGCCAGTCTCCGTGCGAGTTGAGAGGGGCTCCTCGGGATTCCTCTCCAGTCGGTGCGGGGTCCTAAGTCCCCGTCAGGAGCTGAAGCTGGAACCTGACGGTTCCTCTCCAGTGCTGGCTTGGAACTCGTGGTTTCTCTGGAGTCTCTCAAGGGGAGTCAGGCCTCGTCTACTGTGGTTGCATGCACGTGCACTTTCCTCCCAGGATGTAGCTGCAGTGTCAAGTTTCTCCTCGACTTGACCCCAGGATCTCTGTCTTTCCCTCGAGATGCCACAGGCCGGTGGCATGAGCCACCGTGGTGTGAGGCGATACTCAGTTGACACTCGAGGTACTGCAGGGAAATCAGTTTCATCTGGAGTGGACTGAGACATCTGGGGGACTTTTAGTATGTTGGCACCCCTGCAGATCTCGGCTTTCCTGTTGAGAGCACCACCTCGAGATGTGACGGGAACGGCGGGAACCCTTTCCCAACGAAGCAGGGAAAAAGACCCTCATCTCGAACTCACGATGGGGAAACGAGGCTCCTCTTGAGGTGTGCCGGGACCCTTAGTGTTCCTCCTGCATAGGGAATGGTATATCGGGGAACTTCTTGAGTTGCAGCAAGGGTGGGAAGGACGCTTGCGAGGTTCAAGTGGGAAGACGTGATTTCCCTAGTGATGGCACAGCAGAAAAAGGCCTCATCTCGCCTGCAGGGTAGAATCTCCTGTTTTTTCTCGAGTTGCGGCAGTTTCCTCTCGAGTTACGACGGGGACCTCAGGGAACCGCTGGCATGGCCTCAGGAAAGACCAGTCTCCATACGAGTTGCGAGGGGCCCCTCGGGATTCCTGTCCAGTCAGTGTCGGGTCCTAGGTAGTCGCCTGCAACTGCAGCCAGAACCTGAGGTTTCCTCTCCAGTGCTGACATGGATCTTGGGGTTCCACTGGAGTCTCCACAGGAGAGTCACGACTCTTCTCAAGTGAAGACATACACGGTCGTTTTCTTCCCTAGCTGTAGCAGCAGTGTCAGGCTTCCCGACGAGTTGACACAGGGATCTGTGGCTTTCCCTCGAGGTGCCACATGGCTGTCTCAGATGCCACCATGGTGTGATTCGATGCTCAGGGTGACTTTCAAGGCAGTGCAGGGAAATCAAGTTCATCAGGAGTGGACTGAAAATTTGGGGGTCTTTTGGAATGGTGGCCAGATCACTGGAGTTCCTCTCGACTTTCCTGTTGAGAGCAAGCCCTCTTGCTGTGCAACGGGAATGCCAGAATCATTTCCAGTCGAAGCAGGGAAATGATCCCTCATTGGGAGCGGAGGAGGGGGAAAGGGGGCTCCTCTTAAGTTGTGGTGGGACCCTCAGTGTTCCTCTCGAGTGGAGATGGTTATATTGGGGAACTTCTTGAGTTGTAGCAAAGCTGTGAAGGACCCTTTGAGGTTCAGGAGGGAAGGCCGATTTTCTCTTGGGATGCTGCAGCAGAAAACTGCCTCATCTCGCCTGGAGAGGAGAACCTCCTGGTTTTTCTCCAGTTGTGGCACGTCCCTCTTGAGTTACGATGGGGACCTCAGGAACCCTCTCACGAGTTCTCAGGTAACCTCTCGGTTGGCCTCCAGAAAGGCCAGTCTCCATGCGAGTTGAGAGGGGCTCCTCGGGATTCCTCTCCAGTCGGTGCCGGGTCCTAAGTCCCCATCTGGAGTCGAAGCTGGAACCTGAGGTTTCCTCTCCAGTGCTGGCATGGAACTTGGGGTTTCTCTGGAGTCTCTCAAGGGGAGTCAGGCCTCGTCTCCTGTGGTTGCATGCACGTCTGCTTTCCTCCCAAACTGTAGCTGCAGTGTCAGGCTTTTCCTCGACTTGACCCCGGGATCTCTGTCTTTCCCTCGAGATGCCACAGGCCTGTGGCACGAGCCACCATGGAGTGAGGCGATACCCAGGGGACACTCGAGGTAGTGCAGGGAAATCAGGTTCATCTGGAGTGGTTGAGACATCTGGGGGACTTTTAGTATGTTGGCACGAACCCTGGAGATCTTGGCTTTCCTGTTGAGAGCGCCACCTCTTGAGATGTGACGGGAACGGCGGAAATCCTTTCCCGAAGAAGCAGGGGAAAAGACCCTCATCTCGAGCTCACGATGGGGAAACGAGTCTCCTCCTTAGGTTTGCCGGGACCCTTCGTGTTCCTGCCGCGTGGGGACTGTTATGTCGGGTAACTTCCTGAGTTGCAGCAAGGGTAGGAACGACGCGTGCGAGTTTCAAGTGAGAAGGCGTGATTTCCCTCGTGATGCCGCAGCAGAAAAGGGCCTCATCTCGCCTTGGGAACGGCGGAAATCCTTTCCCGAAGAAGCAGGGGAAAAGACCCTCATCTCGAGCTCATGATGGGGAAACGAGTCTCCTCCTTAGGTTTGCCGGGACCCTTCGTGTTCCTGCCGCGTGGGGACTGTTATGTCGGGTAACTTCCTGAGTTGCAGCAAGGGTAGGAACGACGCGTGCGAGTTTCAAGTGAGAAGGCGTGATTTCCCTCGTGATGCCGCAGCAGAAAAGGGCCTCATCTCGCCTTCAGGGGAGAACCTCCTGGTTTTTCTCGAGTTGTGGCAGGTCCCTCTCAATTTGCGACGAGGACTTCAGGGTCCCGCTGGCGGGGCCTCAGGTAAGGCCAGTCTGTGGGCCCGTTGAGAAGGGTTGCTCTGGATTCCTCTCCAGTCGGTGACGGGTCCTAAGTCCCCGTCTGGATCTGAAGCTGGAACCTGAGTTTTCCTCTCCAGTGCTGGCATGGACCTCAGGGATCCGCTGGCATGGCCTCAGGAAAGACCAGTCTCCATACGAGTTGCGAGGGGCACCTCAGGATTCCTGTCCAGTCAGTGTTAGGGGAGAACCTCCTGGTTTTTCTCGAGTTGTGGCAGGTCCCTCTTGAGTTACGACGGGGACCTCAGGGACCAGCTCGCGTTGGATCAGGAAAGGCCAGACTCTGTGTGAGTTGAGAACGTCACCTCGGATTAAGTCTCCAGTGGGTGCCGGATCCTAAGTCCCCATCTGGAGCCGAAGCTGGAACCGGAGGTTTCCTCTCCAGTGCTGGCATGGATCTTGGGGCTCCTCTGAAATCTCCCCAGGGGACTCAGGCCTCGTCTCCTGTGGTTACCTGCACATCTGCTTTCCACCTGAGCTGTAGCAGCAGTGTAAGTCTTCCCGTCGAGTTGACCCAGGGATCTCTGTCTTTCCCTTGAGAAGCCACAGGGCTTTGGCATGAGCCACTGTGGCGTGAGGCAATACATGGGTGACACGTGAGGCAGGGCACGGAAATCAGGGTCATCTGGAGTGGACTGAGACATCTGGGGGACTTTTAGTATGTTGGCACGACCCCTGGAGATCTAGACTTTCCTGTTGAGATCACCACCTCTTGAGATGCAATGGGAACAGCGGGAATCCTTTCCAAACGAAACTGGGAATGGGACCCTCATCTCAAGCTCACAAGAGAAAAATGGGGCTCCTCCTGAGTTGTGCCAGGACCCTCAGTGTTCCTCCCGCGTGGGGACGGGTATGTTGGGGAACTTCTTGAGTTGCAGCAGTTGTGGGAAGGGCCCTTGTGGGTTCAAGAGGGAAGATGCCCTCAAAACGCCGCATCAGAAAACAGCCTCATCTCACCTGCAGGGGAGAACCTCCTGGTTTTTATCGAGTTACGGCAGGTCCCTCTCCAGTTACGATGGGGACCTCAGGGACCTGCTGGCATGGCCTCAGGAAAGATCAGTCTTCATGCGAGTTGCGAGGCGCCCCTCGGGATTGCTCTCCAGTCAGTGTCAGGTCCTAGGTCCTCATCTGGAACTGTGGCCACAAACTCAGGTTTCCACTTCAGTACTGACATGGATCTTGGGGTTCCTCTGGCGTCTCCACAGGAGAGTCAAGATTCCTCTCGAGTGGAGACATACACGACTGTTTTCCTCACGAGCTGTAGCAGTAGTGTCAGGCTTCCCAATGAGTTGACACAGGGATCTGTGGCTTTCCCTCGAGATGCCACAGGGCTGTCGCACGTGCCACCATGGTATGATTCGATGCTTGGGGTGACCTTCAAGGCAGGGCAGGGAAATCAGGTTCACCTGGAGTGGACTGAGACATTTGGGGGTCTTTTCAAATGGTGGCACGACCCCTTGATTTCCTGTCGTCTTTTCTGTTGAAAGCACGTCATCTTGTTGTGCGACGGGAAGGTCAGAATCCTTTCCTGGTGAAGCAGGGAAAGGAATCCTCATCTGGAACAGAGGAGAGGGAAAGCGGGCCCCTCTTGAATTGTGATGGGCCCCTCAGAATTCCTGTCGAGTGGAGACAGTTATGTCGGGCAACTTCTTGAGTTGCAGCAAGGGTGTGAAGGACCCTTTGAGGTTCAGGAGGGAAGGCATGATTTCTCTCAGGATGCCGCAGCAGAAAACGGCCTCATCTCGCCTGGAGGGGAGAACCTCCTGGATTTTCTGAGTTGCGGCTGGTCCCTCTTGAGTTACAACGGGGACCTCAGGGACCCGTTCAGGTGGCATCAGGAAAGGCCAGTCTCTGTGCGAATTGAGAGGGGCCCCTCGGGATTCCTCTCCAGTCTTTGCCGGGTCCTAAGACCCAGCTGGAGCCAAAACTGGTACCTGAAGTTTCGTCTCCAGTCCTGGCATGGATCTTGGGGTTTCTCTAAAGTCTGCCCAGGAGAGTCAGGCCTCGTCTCCTGTGGTTACATGCACGTGCGCTTTCCTTCTGAGCTGTAGCAGCAGTGTCAGGCTTCCCATCGAGTTGACCCAGGGATCTCTGTCTTTCCCTCGAGGTGCCACAGGGCTGTAGCACAATCCACCATGTTGTGAGGCGATACGAGGGTGACACTCTAGGTAGTGCAGGGAAATCAGGTTCATCTGGAGTGGACTGAGACATCTGGGGGACTTTTAGTATGTTGGCACGACCCCTGTGAAGGCATGATTTCTCTCAGGATGCCGCAGCAGAAAACGGCCTCATCTCGCCTGGAGGGGAGAACCTCCTGGATTTTCTGAGTTGCGGCTGGTCCCTCTTGAGTTACAACGGGGACCTCAGGGACCCGTTCAGGTGGCATCAGGAAAGGCCAGTCTCTGTGCGAATTGAGAGGGGCCCCTCGGGATTCCTCTCCAGTCTTTGCCGGGTCCTAAGACCCAGCTGGAGCCAAAACTGGTACCTGAAGTTTCGTCTCCAGTGCTGGCATGGATCTTGGGGTTTCTCTAAAGTCTGCCCAGGAGAGTCAGGCCTCGTCTCCTGTGGTTACATGCACGTGCGCTTTCCTTCTGAGCTGTAGCAGCAGTGTCAGGCTTCCCATCGAGTTGACCCAGGGATCTCTGTCTTTCCCTCGAGGTGCCACAGGGCTGTAGCACAATCCACCATGTTGTGAGGCGATACGAGGGTGACACTCTAGGTAGTGCAGGGAAATCAGGTTCATCTGGAGTGGACTGAGACATCTGGGGGACTTTTAGTATGTTGGCACGACCCCTGCAGATCTCGGCTTTCGTGTTGAGAGCGCCACCTCTTGAGATGTGACGGGAATGGCGGGAATCCTTTCCCGACGAAGCAGGGAAAGGGACCCTCATCTCGAGCTCATGTGCAGGAAACGAGGCTCCTCCTGAGTTGTGCCGGGACCCTAAGTGTTCCAACCCCATGGGGACGTGTATGTCGGGGAACTTCCTGAGTTGCAACAAGGGTGGGAAGGACCCTTGCGAGGTGCAAGAGGGAAGGCGTGATTTCCCTAGTGATGCCACAACAGAAAAGGGCCTCATCTCGCCTGCAAGGGAGAACCTCCTGGTTTTTCTTGAGTTGCGGCAGGTCCCTCTCGAGTTATGACAGGGACCTCAGGGACCCGCAGGCGTGGCCTCAGGAAAGAACAGTCTTCATGCGAGTTGCGAGGGGCCCCTCCAGATTCCTCTCCAGTCAGTGTCGGGTCTAGGTCCTAGACTGGAAGTGCAGCCAAAACCTGAGGTTTCCTCTCCATCGCTGAAATGGATCTTGGGGTTCCTCTGGAGTCTCCACAGGATAGTCAGGACTCTTCTCAGGTGGAGACATACACGTCCGTTTTCCTCCCAAGCTGTAGCATCAGTGTCAGGCTTCCTGACTAGTGGACACAGGGATCTGTGGCTATACCTCAGATGTCACAGAGCTGTCACACGTGCCACTGTGGTGTGATTCGATGGTCAGGGTGACCTTCGAGGC
Source organism: Cephalophus harveyi (assembly GCA_006410635.1). Taxonomy (NCBI): domain Eukaryota; kingdom Metazoa; phylum Chordata; class Mammalia; order Artiodactyla; family Bovidae; genus Cephalophus; species Cephalophus harveyi. Next base: position 17,873 of record SJYT01004466.1, on the reverse strand, counting down.
AAGGCAGGGAAATCAGGTTCATCTGGAGTGGACTGAGACTCTTGGGGGTCTTTTGGAATGGTGACATGTCCCCTGGAGTTCCTTTCGACTTTCCTGTTGAGAGCACACCCTCTTCCTGTGCGACATGAATGCCAGAAGCCTTTCCCAACGAAGCAGGGAAAGGAACCCTCATCTGGAGCGGAGGAGGGGGATAGGGGTCCCCTCTTGGGTTGTGGTGGGACACTCAGTGATCGTCTCGAGTGAAGATGGTATGTCGGGGAACTTCTTGAGTTGCAGCCAGGGTGTGAAGGACCCTTTGAAGTTCATACAGAAGGCGTGATTTCTCTCGGGATGCTGCAGCAGAAAACGGCCTCATCTCGCCTGGAGGGGAGAACCTCCTGGATTTGCTGAGTTGTGGCTGGTCCCTCTCGAGTTACGACGGGGAACTCAGGGACCCATTCGCGTGGCCTCAAGAAAGGCAGTCTCTGTGTGAATTGAGAGGGGCTCCTTGGGATTTCTCTCTAGTCGGTGCCGGGTCCTAAGTCCCGTCTGGAGCTGAAGATGGAACCTGAAGTTTCCTCTCCAGTGCTGGCATGGATCTTGGTGTTCCTCTAAAGTCTCCTCAGGAGAGTCAGGCCTTGTCTCCTGTGGATACATGCACATCTGCTTTCCTCCCGAGCTGTAGCTGCAGTGTCAGGCTTCCCGTCGAGTTGACACAGTGAACTTTGTCTTTCCCTTGAGATGCCACAGGGCTGTGGGACGAGCCACCATGGTGTGAGTAGATACGTGGGTGACACTCGAGGTAGTGCAGGGAAATCAGGTTCATCTGGAGTGGACTGAGACATCTGAGGGACTTTTAGTATGTTGGCACGACCCCTGGAGATCTCGGCTTTCCTGTTGAGAGTGCCACCTGTTGAGATGCGACGGGAACGGCGGGAATCCTTTCCTGATGAAGCAGGGAAAGGGACCCTCATCTCCAGCTCACGGTGGGAAAATGGGGCTCCTCCTTAATTGTGCCGGGACCCTCAGTGTTCCTCCCGCGTGGTGACGGGTATGTTGGGGAACTTCTTGAGTTGCAGCATGGGTGGGAAGGATCCTTGGGGGTTCAAGAGGGAAGGCATGATCTCCCTCGAGATGCTGCATCAGAAACGGGCCTCATCTCACCTGCAGGGGAGAACCTCCTGGTTTTTCTCGAGTTACGGCACTTCCCTCTTGAGTTACGATGGGGACCTCAGCGACTGGCTGGCGTGGCCTCAGGAAAGATCAGTCTCCACGAAAGATGCGAGGCACCCCTTAGGATTCCTCTCCAGTCAGTGTCGGGTCCTAGGTCCTCATCTGGAACACCGGCCAGAAACTGAGGCTTCCTCTCCAGTGCTGACATGGATCTTGGGGTTCCTCTGGAGTCTCCACAGGAGAGTCAGGACTCTTCTCGAGTGGAGACATACACGTCCATTTTCCTCCCGAGCTGTAGCAGCAGTGTCGGGCTTCCAGACGAGTTAACACAGGGATCTGTGGCTTTCCATTGAGCTGCAACAGGGCTGTCGTACGTGCCACCATGGTATGATTCGATGCTTGGGGTGACCTTCGAGGCAGGGCAGGGAAATCAGGTTCATCTGGAGTGGACTGAGACATTTGGGGGTCTTTTCGAATGGTGGCATGACCCCTTGATTTCCTGTCATCTTTTCTGTTGAAAGCACGTCATCTTGCTGTGCGACGGGAAAGTCAGAATGCTTTCCCGGTGAAGCAGGGAAAGGAATGCTCATCTGGAACAGAGGAGGGGGAAAGCAGGCCCCTCTTGAATTGTGATGGGCCCCTCAGAATTCCTGTCGAGTGGAGACGGGTATGTCGCGGAACTTCTTGAGTTGCAGCAAGGGTGTGAAGGGCCCTTTGAGGTTCAGGAGGGAAGACGTGATTTCTCTCAGGATGACACAGCAGAAAACGGCCTCATCTCGCCTGAAGGGGAGAACCTCCTGGATTTTCTGAGTTGCAGCTGGTCCCTCTCGAGTTACGACGGGGACCTCAGGGACCTGTTCGCGTGGCATCAGGAAAGGCCAGTCTCTGTGCGAATTGAGAGGGGCCTCTCTGAATTCCTCTCCAGTCAGTGTCGGGTCCTAAGACCCGTCTGGAGCTGAAGCTGGAACCTGAGGTTTCCTCTCCAGTGCTGGCATGGAATTAGGGTTTTCTCTGGAGTCTCTCAAGGGGAGTCAGGCCTCGTCTCCTGTGGTTGCATCCACGTCTGCTTTCCGCAAGAGATGTAGCTGCAGTGTCAGTCTTCCTCTCGACTTGACCCCAGGATCTCTGTCTTTCCCTCGAGATGCCACAGGCCTGTGGCATGAGCCACCATGTGGTGAGGTGATATGCAGGTGATACTCGAGGTAGTGCAGGGAAATCAGGTTCACCTGGAGTGGACTGAGACATCTGGGGGAATTTTAGTATGTTGGCACGACCCCTGGAGATCTCGGCTTTCCTGTTGAGACCCCCACCTCTTGAGATGTGATGGGAACGGCGGGAATCCTTTCCTAAAGAAGCAGGGAAAAAGACCCTCATCTCGAGCTCATGATGGGGAAACGAGGCTCCTCTTGAGGTGTGCCGGGACCCTTCGTGTTCCTCCCGCGTGGGGACTGGTATATCGGGAAACTTCCTTCATTGCTGCAAGGGTGGGCAGGACGCTTGCGAGGTTCAAGTAGGAAGGCGTGATTTCCCTCGTGATGCCTCAGCAGAAAAGGGCCTCATCTCGCCTGCAGGGGAGAACCTCCTGGTTTTTCTCGAGTTGCGGCAGGTCCCTCTCGAGTTATGATGGGGACCTGAGGGACCCGCTGGCATGGCCTCAGGAAAGACCAGTCTCCATACGAGTTGCGAGGGTCCCCTTGGGATTCGTGTCCAGTCATTGTTGGCTCCTAGGTACTCGTCCTGAACTGCAGCCAGAACCTGAGGTTTCCTGTCCAGTGCTGACATGGATCTTGGGGTTCCTCTGGAGTCTCCACACGAGAGTCAGGACTCTCCTCAAGTGGAGACATACACGTCCATTTTCCTCCCACGCTGTAGCAGCAGTGTCAGGCTTCCTGATGAGTTGACACAGGGATCTGTGGCTTTCCCTCAAGGTGCCACAGGGCTGTTGCAGATGCCACCGTGGTGTGATTCAATGCTCGGGGTGACCTTTGAGGCAGTGCAGGGAAATCAGTTTCATCTGGAGTGGACTAAGACATTTCGGGGACTTTTGGAATGGTGGCACGATCCCTGGAGTTCCTCTCCACTTTACTGTTGAGAGCACGCCCTCTTGCTGTGCGACGGGAATGCCAGAATTCTTTCCTGTCGAAGCAGGGAAACGATCCCTCATTGGGAGCGGAAGAGGGGGAAAGGGGACACCTCTTGAGTTGTGGTGGGAACTTCAGTGTTCCTCTCGAGTGGAGATGGTTATGTCGGGGAACTTCTTGAGTTGTACAAAGGCTGTGAAGGACCCTTTGAGGTTCAGGAGGGAATGCCGGTTTTCTCTTGGGATGCCGGAGCAGACAACGCCCTCATCTCGCCTGGAGGGGAGAACCTCCTGGTTTGTCTCGATTTGCGGCAGGTCCCTCTCGAGTTACGACGGGGACCTCAGGGACCTTCTCGCGTGGCCTCAAGAAAGGCCAGTCTCCGTGTGAGTTGAGAGGGGCTCCTCGGGATTCCTCTCCAGTCAGTGCCTGGTCCTAAGTTCCCGTCTGGAGCCGAAGCTGGAACCTGAGGTTTCCTCTCCAGTGCGGGCATGGAACTTGGGGTTTCTCTGGAGTCTCTCAAGGGGAGTCAGGCGTCATCTCCTGTGGTTGCATGCCCGTCTGCTTTCCTTCGGGATTCCTCTCCAGTCATTGTCGGGTCCTAAGTCCCCGTCTGGATCTGAAACTGTAACCTGAGGTTTCCTCTCCAGTGCTTTCATGGATCTTGGGGTTCCTCTGGAGTCTCCCCAGGGGAGTCAGGCCTCATCTCCTGTGGTTATATTCACGTCCGCTTTACTCCCTGACTCTGTAGCAGCAGTGTCAGGCTTCCCGTCGAGTTGACCCAGGGATCTCTGTCTTTCCTTCGAGATGCCACAGGCCTGTGGCACGAGCCACCATGGTGTGAGGCAATATGCAGGTGACACCCGAGGTAATGCAGGGAAATCAGGTTCATCTGGAGTGGACTGAGACATCTGGGGGACTTTTAGTATGTTGGAACGACCGTTGGAGATCTCGGCTTTCCTGTTGAGAGCGCCACCTCTTGAGATGTGATGGGAACGGCGGGAATCCTTTCCCGACGAACCAGGGAATAAAACCCTCATCTCGAACTCATGATGGGGAAACGAGGCTTCTCCTGAGGTGTGCCGGGACCTTTAGTGTTCCTCCCGCATGGGGACTGATATGTTGGGGAACTTCTTGAGTTGCAGCAAGGGTGGGAAGGACGCTTGTGAGTTTCAACTGGGAAGGGGTGATTTCCCTCATGATGCCACAGCAGAAAAGGGCCTCATCTCGCCTACAGCGGAGGACCTCCTGGCTTTTATCGAGTTGCTGCAGGTCCCTCTCTAGTTACGACAAGGACCTCAGGGAACCTCTCATGTGGCCTCAGGAAAGACCAGTCTCCATACCAGTTGCGAGGGGCCCCTCGGGATTCCTGTCCAGTCAGTGTCGGGTCCTATGTACTCGTCTGGAACTGCAGCCAGAACCTGAGGTTTCCTCTCCAGTGCTGACATGGATCTTGGGGTTCCTCTGGAGTCTCCAGAGGAGAGTAAGGATTCTTCCAAGTGGAGACCTGCATGTCCGTTCTCCTCCCAAGCTGTAGCAGCAGTGTCAGGCTTCCCAACGAGTTGACACAGGGATCTGTGGCTTTCCCTTGTGGTGCCACAGGGCTGTCGCAGATGTCAACATGGTATGATTCGATTCTAGGGTGATCTTCGAGGCAGTGCAGGGAAATCAGGTTCATCTGGAGTGGACTGGGACATTTTGGGGCCTTTTGGAATGGTGGCACGACCCCTGGAATTCCTCTAGACTTTCCTGTTGAGAGCCCTCTTGCTCTGCGACGGGATCACCAGAATCCTTTCCTCTCGAAGCAGAGAAAGATTCCCTCTTCGGGAGCGGAGAAGGGGGAAAGGGGGCTCCTCTTGAGTTGTGGTGGGACCCACAGTGTTCCTCTGGAGTGGAGATGGTCATTTCGGGGAACTTCTTGAGTTGTAGCAAGGCTGTGATGGAACCTTTGTGGTTCAGGAGGGAAGGCCGGCTTTTTCGTGGGATGCCGCATCAGAAAATGGCCTCATCTCGCCTGGAGGGAAAACCCCCTGGATTTCCTCGAGTTGCAGCAGGTCCCTCTCGAGTTACGACGGGGACCTCAGGGACCCTGTCGCGTAGCCTCAGGAAAGGCCTGTCTCCGTGCGACTTGAGAGGGGCTCCTCGGGATTCCTCTCCAGTCAGTGCCGGGTCGAAAGTCCCCATCTGGAGCCGAAGCTGGAACCTGAGGTTTCCTCTCCAGTGCTGACATGGATCTTGGGGTTCCTCTGGAGTCTCCATCAGAGAGTCAGGACTCTTCTCAAGTGGAGACATACACGTCTGTTTTCCTCCCACGCTGTAGAAGCAGTGTCAGGCTTCACAACGAGTTGACACAGGGATCTGTGGCTTTCCTTCGAGGTGCCACAGGGCTGTCGCAGATGCCACCGTGGTGTGATTCGAGGCTCAGGGTGACCTTCGAGGCAGTGCAGGGAAATCAGGTTCATCTGCAGTGACTGAGACATTTGGGGGTCTTTTGGAATGGTGGCACGACCCCTGGAGATCCTCTCGACTTTCCTGTAGAGAGCACGACCTCTTGCTGTGCGACGGGAAAGCCAGAATCCTTTCCTGTCGAAGCAGGCAAAGGATCCCTCATCGGGAGCAGAGGAGGAGGAAAGGGGGCTCCTCTGAGTTGTGGTGGGACCCTCAGTGTTCCTCTCGAGTGGAGATGGTTATGTCGGGGAACTTCTTGAGTTGTAGCAAGGTTGTGAAGGACCCGTTGAGGTTCTGGAGGGAAGGCCAGTTTACTCTTGGGATGCCGCAGCAGAAAAGGGCCTCATCTCACCTGGAGGGGAGAACCTCCTCGATTTTCTTGAGTTGCGTCAGGTCCCTCTTGAGTTATGACGGGGACCACAGGGACCATCTCGCGTGGCCTCAGGAAAGGCCATTCTCCGTGCGAGTTCAGAGGGTCTCCTCGGGATTCCTCTCCAGTCGGTGCCGGGTCCTAAGCCTCCATCTGGAGCTGAAGCTGGTACCTGAGGTTTCCTCTCCAGTGCTGGCATGGAACTTGGGGTTTCTCTGGAGTCTCTCAAGGGGAGTCAGGCCTCGTCTCCTGTGGTTGCATGCACGTACGCTTTCCTCCCAAGATTTTGCTACAGTGTCAGGCTTCCCCTCGACTTGTCCCCGGGATCTCTGTCTTTCCCTCGAGATGCCACAGGCCTGTGGCACGAGCCATCATTTTGTGAGGTGATACGCAGTTGACACTCGAGGTAGTGCAGGAAATCAGGTTCATCTGGAGTGGACTGAGACATCTGGGGGAATTTTAGTATGTTGGCACGATCCCTGGAGATCTCGTCTTTCCTGTTGAGAGCACCAACTCCTGAGATGTGACGGAAATGGCGGGAATCCTTTCCCGACGAAGCAGGGGAAAAGACCCTCATCTCGAGCTCATGATGGGGAAACGAGGTTCCTCCTGAGGCGTGCCGGAACCCTTCGTATTCCTTCCACATGGGGACTGGTATGTCGGGGAACTTCTTGAGTTTACCCTCTCGCGTAGCCTCAGGAAAGGCCTGTCTCCGTGCGACTTGAGAGGGGCTCCTCGGAATTCCTGTCCAGTCAGTGTCGGGTCCTAGGTACTCGTCTGGAACTGCAGCCAGAACCTGAGGTTTCCTCTCCAGTGCTGACATGGATCTTAGGGTTCCTCTGGAGTCTCCACAGGAGAGTCAGGACTCTTCTCAAGTCGAGACATGCAAGTCAGTTTTCCTCCCAAGCTGTAGCAATAATGTCAGGCTTCGCGACGAGTTGACTCAGTGATCTGTGGCTTTCCCTCGAGGTGCCACAGGGCTGTCGCAGATGCCACCGTGGCGTGATTCGATGCTCAGAGTGACCTTCGAGGCAGTGCAATGAAATCAGGTTCATCTGGAGTGTACTGAGACATTTGGGGGTCTTTAGGAATGGTGGCATGACCCCTGGAATTTTCTCGAATTTCCCATTGAGAGTACGCCCTCTTGCTGTGTGACGGGAACACCAGAATCCTTTCCTGTCGAAGCAGGGAAAGGATCCTTCATCGGGAGCAGAGGAGGGGGAAAGGGGGCTCCTCTTGATTTGTGGTGGGACCGTCAGTGTTCCTCTCGAGTGGAGATGACTATGTCGGGGAACTTCTTGTTTTGTAGCAAGGCTGTGAATGACCCTTTGAGGTTCAGGAGGGAAGGCCGGTTTTTTCTTGGCATGCCGCAGCAGAAAACGGCCTCATGTCGCCTGGAGGGGAGAACCTTCTGGTTTTTCTCCAGTTGCGGTAGGTCCCTCTTGAGTTACGACGGGGACCTCAGGGACCCTCTCGTATGGCCTCAGGAAAGGCGAGTCTCCGTGCGAGTTGACAGGGGTTCCTCAGGAATCCTCTGCAGTCAGTGCCGGGTCCTAAGTCCCCGTATGGAGCTGAAGATGGAACCTGAGCTTTCCTCTCCAGTGCTGGCATGGAACTTGGAGTTTCACTGGAGTCTCTCAAGGGGAGTCAGGCCTCGTCTCCTATGGTTGTACGCACGTGTGCTTTCTTCCTGAGCTGTAGCTGCAGTGTCAGGCTTCCCCTCGACTTAATCCCAGGATCTCTGTCTTTCCCTCGAGATGCCACAGGCCTGTGGCATGAGCCACCGTGGTGTGAGGCAATACGCGGGTGACACTCGAGGTAGTGCAGGGAAATCAGATTCATCTGGAGTGGACTGAAACATCTGGGGGATTTTTCGTATGTTGGCACGACCCCTGGAGATCTCGGCTTTCCTGTTGAGAGTGCCACCTCTTGAGATGTGACGGGAACGGCGGGAATCCTTTCCCGATGAATCAGGGAAAAAGACACTCATCTCGAGCTCACGATGGGGAAACGAGGCTGCTCCTGAGGTGTGCCGGGAGCCTCAGTGTTCCGCCCGCGTGGGGACTGGTATGTTGGGGAACTTCTTGAGTTGCAGCAAGGGTGGGAAGGATGCTTGCGAGGTTCAAGTGTGAACGCGTGATTTCCCTCGTGATGCCACAGCAGAAAAGGGCCTCATCTCGCCTTCAGGGAAGAACCTCCTGGTTTTTCTCGAGTTGCAGCAGGTCCCTCTCAAGTTACGAAGGAGACCTCAGGGACCAGCTGGCGTGGCCTCAGGAAAGACCAGTCTCCATAGGAGTTGCAAGGGGCCCCTCGGGATTCCTGTCCAGTCAGTGCCGGGTCCTAGGTACTCGTCTGGAAGTGCAGCCAGAAGCTGAAGTTTCCTCTCCACTGCTGACATGGATCTTGCCGTTCCTCTGGAGTCTCCACAGGAGAGTCAGGTCTCTTCTCAAGTGGAGACATGCACGTCCGTTTTCCTCCCAAGCTGTAGCAGCAGTGTCAGGCTTCCCGGCGAGTTGACACAGGGATCTGTGGCTTTCCCCCGAGGTTCCACAGGGCTGTCCAGATGCCACCGTTGTGTGATTCGATGCTCAGGGTGAACTTCGAGGCAGTGCAGGGAAATCAGGTTCATCTGGAGTGGACTGAGACATTTGGGGGTCTTTTGGAATGGTGGCATGAACCCTGGAATTCATCTCATCATTCCTGTTGAGAGCACGCCCTCTTGCTGTGCGATGGGAACGCCAGAATCCTTTCCTGTCGAAGCAGTGAAAGGATCCCTCATCAGGAGCGGAGGAGGGGGAAAGGGGTCTCCTCTTGAATTTTGGTGGGACCCTCAGTGTTCCTTTCGAGTGGAGATGGTTATGTCGGGGAACTTCTTGGATTGTAGCAAGCCTGTGAACGACCCTTTGATGTTCAGGAGGGAAGGCCAGTTTTCTCTTGGGATGCCACAGCAGAAAACGGCCTCATCTTGCTTGGAGGGGAGAACCTCCTGGTGTTTTCGAGTTGTGTCAGGTCCCTCTTGGGTTACGAAGGGGACCTCAGGGACCCTCTCGCGTGGCCTCAGGAAAGGCCAGTCTCCATGCGAGTTGAGAGGGGCTCCTTGGGATTCCTCTCCAGTCGGTGCCGGGTCCTAAGTCCCCGTCTGGAGCTGAAGCTGAAACCTGAGGTTTCCTCTCCAGTGCTGGCATGGAACTTGGGGTTTCTCTGGAGTCTTTCAAGGGGAGTCAGGCCTCGTCTCCTCTGTTTGCATACACGTCCGCTTTCCTCCCGAGCTGTAGCTGCAGTGTCAGGCTTCCCCTCAACTTGACCCCGGGATCTCTGTCTTTCCCTCGAGATGCCACAGGCCTGTGGCATGAGCCACCATGTTGTGAGGCGATACGAAGGTGACACTCGAGGTAGTGCAGCGAAATCAGGTTCATCTGGAGTGGACTGAGGCATCGGGGGGACTTTTAGTATGTTGGCTCGACCCCTGGAGATCACGGGTTTCCTGTTGAGAGCTCCACCTCTTGAGATGTGATGGGAATGGCGTGAATCCTTTCCCGACGAAGCAGGGAAAAAGACTCTCATCTCGCGCTCACAATGGGGAAACGAGGCTCCTTCTGAGGTGTGCTGGGACCCTTCGTGTTCTTCCCGCGTGGGGACTGGTATGTCGAGGAACTTCTTGAGTTGCAGCAAGGGTGGGAAGGACGCTTGCGAGGTTCAAGTGGGAAGGCGTGATTTCCCTCGTGATGCCACAGCAGAAAAGGTCCTCATCTCGCCTGCAGGGGAGAACCTCCTGGTTTTTCTCGAGTTGCACCAGGTCCCTCTCGACTTACGAAGGGTACCTCAGGGACCCGCTGGCGTGGCCTCAGGAAAGACCAGTCTCCATACGAGTTGCAAGGGGCCCCTCGGGATTCCTGTCCAGTCAGTGTCGGGTCCTAGGTACTCGTCTGGAACTGCAGCCAGAATCTGAGGTTTACTCTCCAGTGCTGACATGGATCTTGGGGTTCCTCTGGAGTCTCCACAGGAGATTCAGGATTCTTCTCAAGTGGAGATATGCACGTCCGTTTTCCTCCCAAACTGTTGCAGCTGTGTCAGGCTTCCCGACGAGTTGACACAGGGATCTGTGGCTTTCCGTCGAGGTGCCACAGGGCTGTCGCAGATGCCAACGTGGTGTGATTCGAAGCTCAGTGTGACCTTCGAGGCAGTGCAGGGAAACCAGGTTCATCTGGAGTGGACTGAGACCTCTGGTGGTCTATTGGAATGGTGCCGTGACCCCTGGAGTTCCTCTGGACATTCCTGTTGACAGCATCCCCTCTTGCTGTGCGATGGGAATGCCAGAATGCTTTCCTGTCGAAGCAGGGAAAGGATCCCACATCGGGAGTGGAGGAGGGGAAAGGGGGCTCCTCTTGAGTTCTGGTGGGAACTTCAGTGTTCCTGTCGAGTGGAGATGGTTATGTAGGGGAACTTCATGGGTTGTAGCAAGGCTGTGAAGGGCCCTTTGAGGTTCAGAAGGGAAGGCCGGTATTCCCTTTGGATGCTGCCTCAGAAAACAGCCTCATCTCGCCTGGAGAGGAAAATCTCCTGGTTTTTCTCGAGTTGTGGCAGGTCCCTCTCAAGTTACAATGGGGACATCAGGAACCCTCTCGCGTGGCCTCAGGAAAGGCCAGTCTCTGTGCGAGTTGAGACAGGCTCCTCGGAATACCTCTCCAGTCGGTGCCGGGTCCTCAGCCCCATCTGGATCTGAAGCTGGAACCTGAGGTTTCCTCTCCTGTGCTGGCATGGAACATGGGGTTTCTCAGGAGTCTCTCAAGGGGACTCTGGCCTCGTCTCCTGTGGTTGCATGCACGTCCACTTTCCTCCCGAGCTGTAGCTGCAGTGTCAGGCTTCCCCTCGACTTGAGCCCATGATCTCTGTCTTTCCCTCAAGATGCCACAGGCCTGTGGCACGAGCCACCGTGGTGTGAGGCGATACGCAGGTGACCCTCGCGGTAGTGCATGGCAATCAGGTTCATCTGGAGTGGACTGAGACATCTGGGGGACTTTTAGTATGTTGGCACGATCCCTGGAGATCTCGGTTTTCCTGTTGAGAGCGCCACCTCTTCAGATGTGACGGGAACGGCGGGAATCCTTTCCCGATGAAGCAGGGAAAAAGACACACATCTCGAGCTCACGATGGGGAAACGAGGCTCCTCCTGAGGTGTGTCGGCACCCTGTGTTCCTCCCGCGTGAGGACTAGTATTTCGGGGAACTTCTTGAGTTGCAGCAAGGGTGGGAAGGACGCTTGCGAGGTTAAAGTGGGAAGGCGTGAATTCCCTCGTGATGCCACAGCAGAAAAGGGCCTCATCTCGCCTGCAGGGGAGAACGTCCTGGCTTTTCTCGAGTTGCGGCAGGTCCCTCTTGAGTTACGACGGGGACCTCAGGGACCCTCTGGCGTGGCCTCAGGAAAGACCAGTCTCCATACGAGTTGCGAGGGGGCCCTCGGGATTCCTGTCCAGTCAGTGTCGGGTCCTAGGTACTCGTCTGGAAGTGCAGGCAGCACCTGAGATTTCCACTCCGGTGCTGACATGGATCTTGGGGTTCCTCTGGAGTCTTCACAGGAGAGTCAGGTCTCTTCTCAAGGGGAGACAAACACGTCTGTTCTCCTCCCAAGCTGTAGCAGCAGTGTCAGGCTTCCCGACGAGTTGACACAGGGATCTGTGGTTTTCCCTCGAGGTGCCACAGGGCTGTCGCAGATGCCACCGTGGTGTGATTCAATGCTCAGGGTTACCTTCGAGGCAGTGCAGGGAAATCAGGTTCATCGGGAATGGACTGAGACATTTGGGGGCTTTACAATGGTGGCATGAACCCTAGAGTTCCTCTCGACTTTCCTGTTGAGAGCAAGCCCTCTCGCTGTGCGACTGGAATGCCAGAATCCTTTCCTGTCGAAGCAGGGAAAGGATCCCTCATCGGTGGTGTAGGAGGGGAAAAGGGGGCTCCTCTTGAGTTGTGGTGGGACCCTCAGTGTTCCTCTCGACTGGAGATGATTATGTCGCGGAACTTCTTGAGTTGTAGCAAGGCTGTGAAGGACCCTTTGAGGTTCAGGAGAGAAGGCCAGTTTTGTCTTGGTATGCCGCAGCAGAAAACGGCCTCTTCTCGCCAGAAGGGGAGAACCTCCTGGTTTTTCTCGAGTTGCGGCAGGTCCCACTCGCGTTATGACGGGGACCTCAGGGAACCTCTCCCATAGCCTAAGGAAAGGCGAGTCTTCGTGCGAGTTGAGAGGGGCTCCTCGGGATTCCTTTCCAGTCACTGCCGGGTCCTAAGTCCCCATCCGGAGCCGAGGCTGGAACCTCAAGTTTCCTCTCCAGTGCTGGCATGGAATTGGGTTTTCTCTGGAGTCTCTCATGGGGAGTATGGCCTCGTCTCCTGTGGTTGCATGCACGTCTGCTTTCCTCCCGAGCTGTAGCTGCAGTGTCAGGCTTCCCCTCGACTTGACCCGGGATCTCTGTCTTTCCGTCGAGATGCCACAGGCCTGTGGCATGAGCCACCGTGGTGTGAGGCGATACACAGGTGCCACTCGAGGTAGTGCAGGGAAATAAGGTTCATCTGGAGTGGACTGAGAAATCTGGGGGACTTTTAGTATGTTGGCACAACCCCTGGGGATCTCGGCTTTCCTGTTGAGAGCGCCACCTCTTGAGATGTGACGGGATTGGTGGGAATCCTTTCCCGTCGAAGCAGGGAAAAAGACCCTCATCTCGAGGTTACGATGGGAAAACGAGGCTCCTCCTGCGGTGTGCCAGGACCCTTCGTGTTCCTCCCGCGTGGGGACTGGTATGTCGGGGAACTTCTTGAGTTGCAGCAAGGGTAGGAAGGACGCTTGCGAGGTTAAAGTGGGAAGGCGTGATTTCCCTCGTGATGCCACAGCAGAAAAGGTCCTCATCTCGCCTGCGGGGCAGGACCTACTGGTTTTTCTCGAGTTGCAGCAGGTCCCTCTCGAGTTACGA
>SJYT01004453.1:128349-142339 GCA_006410635.1 Cephalophus harveyi | reverse complement strand
CCAAAGAATTGATGCTTTTGAACTGTGGTGTTGGAGAAGACTCTTGAGAGTCCCTTGGACTGCAAGGAGCCCAACCAGTCCATTCTAAAGGAGATCAGCCCTGGGATTTCTTTGGAAGGAATGATGCTAAAGCTGAAACTCTAGTACTTTGGCCACCTTATGAGAAGAGTTGACTCATTGGAAAAGACTCTGATGCTGGGAGGGATTGGGGGCAGGAGGAGAAGGGGACGACCGAGGATGAGATGGTTGGATGGCATCACGGACTTGATGGACGTGAGTCTGAGTGAACTCCGAGAGATGCTAATGAACATGGAGGCCTGGCGTGCTGCGACTCATGGGGTTGCAAAGAGTCAGACACGACTGAGCAACTGAACTGAACTAATACATGGAAATTTTTTGTCATTTTTTGAGATTGCACCCAAGTACTGCATTTTGAACTCTTATTGACTACTTCATTTCTTCTACAGGATTCTTGCCCACATAGTAGATACAATGGTCATCTGAATTAAATTGGCCCATTCCTGTCCATTTTAGTTCACTGATTCCTAAAATGTTGATATTCACTCTTGCCATCTCCCACTTGACCACTTCCAATTCACCTTGATTCATGGACTTAACATTCTAAGTTGCTATGCAATATTGTTCTTTATGGCATCAGATTTTCCTTTCACCACCAGAAACATCTACAACTGAGTGTTGTTCCCACTTTGGCCCAGTTTCATTTTTTCTGTTAGTACTTGCCTTCTGCTCTTCTCCAGTAGCATATTGGACACCTTCCAACTGGGCAGGGGTTCATCTTCCAATGTCACATCTTTTTGCTTTTTCATACTGTTCATATTCATTGGGTTCTCACAGCAAGAATACTGGAATCGTTTGCTGTTCCCTCCTTCAGTGGACCATGTTTTGTCAGAACTCTTCAGTATGACCTGTCCTTCTTGGTTGGCCTACATGGCATCTGGTCCCATCACTTCATGGAAAATAGAAGGAGAAAAAGAGAAAGCAGTGACAGATTTTATTTTCTTGGGCTCCAAAATCACTGCAGATAGTAACTGCAGCAATGAAATTCAGACGCTCACTCCTTGGAAGTAAAGCTATGACAAACTTAGACAATATATTAAAAAGAAAACACATTCACTTTGCAACAAAGGTCCATCTAGTCAAAGCCATGGTTTTTCCTGTAGTCATGTATGGATGTGAGAGTTAGGTCATAAGGAGGAATGAGTGCTAAAGAATAGATGCTCTTGAATTGTGGTGCTGGAGAAGACTCTTAAGAGTCCCTTGGACAGCAAGGAGGCCAAATCAGTCAATCCTAAAGCAAATCAACCCTGAATATTTTTTGGAAGGACTTATGTTGAAGCTGAAGCTCCAAAACTTTGGGCACCTGATGTGAAGAGCTGATTCACTGGAAAAGACCCTGACGCTGGGAAGAATTGTAGGCAAGAGGTGAAGAGGGCAGCAGAGGATGAGATGGTTAGATAGCATCACTGACTCAATGGACATGAATTTGACCAAACTCCAGGAGGTAATGAAGGACAGGGAAACCTGGAGGGCTGCAGTCCACAGCATCAGAAAGGGTCAGAGATGACTTAGTAACTAAGCAACAGCAACATACATGAAATTACTGCTACCTTTGGCATCATATCCATCCATTTTCTATTGCATTTTTGCTTAAAAGTTTAAAAGGTGGGTGTAAAGTCATTCAACTTTGTTGCTATGAAGGTGATGTCTGATATAAGTTTTATAGCCACAGAGAAGATGGAGGAACATGATATAGTGTTGTTGTTGTTGTTGTTGTTGTTTTTTCATTTCTAACTTTATATAACTTGCACAAAGAACCTGTCCACCATTTCTTCATGAAAGGTAGCTTGACTGAAACACCCACAATTGATCTAAGTTGTAATAGATAATGTAAAAATGCTCTATGAAGCATCAGTGAATTTTGTGCATTAGGTAGGTGATTAAACTTAACTTGCACAAAGAACCTGTCCACCATTTCTTCATGAAAGGTAGCTTCACTGAAACACCCACAATTGATCTAAGTTGTAATAGATAATGTAAAAATGCTCTATGAAGCATCAGTGAATTTTGTGCATTAGGTAGGTGATTAAACTAGATAAATCAATTTTATTTTATAAAAGGAAATGTGATCAAAAGGTAAGAGCTTTGATATTCTTCCATAAACCATGAACTGACTCTAAAGCTTGCTTTCAAAAATAATCTTTATAACTGGCAATCAGAAGAATCAAAACCTTCTTCTAATGTAAAGAGCTTTACTGGGTGTGCAAGCCTTAGTGAGTGAAGTCGCTCAGTCTTGTCCGACTCTTTGCGACCCCATGGACAGCAGCCCACCAGGCTCTGGGTCCATGGGATTTTCCAGGCAAGAATACTGGAGTGGGCTGTCATTTCCTTCTCCAGGGGATCTTCTCAACCCAGGGATCGAACCCGAGTCTCCTGCATTGCAGACAGACACTTTACCGTCTGAGCCACTAGGGAAGACCTTATTTTGCCACAATTAACAGTCTTTGACAGTAACTCAGAGGATTACAAAACCACTTTTAATTCCCTAAATGATTTTAAAATGGAAATTTCTTAGATACTGTTAATAAAAAAATTTGATATCCATATATATATATGTATTTCTGACCACCAATATTTAAATTTCAACTGGTAAAAGCATAAAATCCATCAGTAACATGGTTGTAATCTTATCCTATTGATTTTACTACCATTACATAACCTGCCCATACTGGTTGGTAGTTCACCATTCCCTAAAGAAATGTGTGAATGAATGATGTTTGTAAATGTCTGTAACAGACAGGATTAACTCTGTAACAATTTTATTTGGAAACATGCATTGACAACAGAGCTCTGCTAAAGAATTTTTATGACATCCATCTAATTTTCACAGAACAGATATAAACTTAAGCCTAAGAGTTACATAAGAACTTTTATCCCTACCATTATAGCTCAGGTTATATAATGCTAATACAGTTAATACGCTAGAATTATTGCCATCCTGCTTCATAAATTTTATGCATACACTAGCTTGAACTTAAACCTCAGGATTCAGGATAGCAATAGCTTTATCAAATCCTGTTCCTTTTGCCAATGTTATTTTGATACTTTCCCCAAATAACTGTAATCACCCTTCCTTTAGTTGAAAGACACAGCATTTTTCTGAATTTTCATCTTGGAACAATTTACTAAGGGAAAACTTACCATGAATGGGCTTGAAGATCTTAGACTTAAGCTTAAAAGTCATTAAATTAAGAAAGCCTCTCTGTGATTATAAATAGTCATGGACATTAAAAATATAGGTCTGAAGAGCTCTCATCATTTCAGGAAGTATCACAGGAGTATTTCCTTTGAGGCTTTAATTTGTGAGCAATGCCATTTCATGGGTAGAGATGTTGAGCCTCCACATTTACTGTTAGATAAATGTAGATGGAAAGAATGTACTTGCAGTACAAAGGTCACATAAGAAGGACTTTATTCACCTGAAAATTCAAAATCACTGCCTAGAACATTTTAGTCACTTTTATTATAAAACATTTATTGGGAATTTTCCTGGACATGTGTCCCTTCAAGTGACACAAAACACAGTACTCAATACAGAAACATTCAACAAAGCATGAACAAATTTTCAAGGCTTTGGGTCTTTTTGCTTCATTACATTATCAATTACTCCTTTAGCTTTTTAAAAAATCGTTTATGCATTCTCTACATGCATCACAGAGGATATTTTAGTGTGGTCCATACTTTTTAAATTTTAGGGAAGTAACATTTAAAGTAGATTTTTGTAAAGGTTGCTAAGGTTTTGTTTAGTGTATATTCAGTTTACTTGCAATGGACACTGCACTTTAAAACTTAATTGAAAATGTGAATTCATTGCTAACATAAATATAATCTGACATAGAAGGAATGATTTATTTAAACGTATTGACAGCTATTTTTATCAATGATTTAGACATCATAATGACATTATCCCACTTTATATGAGAATCTTAAAATATTAGTTACATAAAGTGTTTGATTGGAGAAGGAAATGGCAACCCAGTCCAGTATTCTTGCCTAGAGAATCCCGTGGACAGAGGAGCCTGGTGGGCTGCTCTCCATAGGGTCGCACAGAGTTGACCACGACTGAAGAGACTCAGCATGCATGCATGCATGCATTCATTGGAGAAGGAAATGGCAACCCACTCCAGTATTCTTGCCTAGAGAATCCCAGGGACAGAGAAGCCTGGTGGGCTGCCGTCTATGGGGTTGCACAGAGTTGTACACAACTGAAGCAACTTAGCAGCAGCAAAGTGCTTGATATCTGTTTTAATTAAATTTAAATTTAAATTTAAATTAAATTTAAATTTTAAATTAATTCAAATTTTAACTTACTTGATTGTAATTAAATTTTCCTGTTTCAAAAAAATATTTTTATTTTCTTTGGATTAATATCTGTATATTTTAAGGTAAAAAATCCTCATGAAGTGCAGTTAATGAATTCATCCTGAATTGCATCATTAACACAATTTTCTTGCTAAAAATCTGCCAATAAAAATGTAAAAGTTCTGCTAGAAAGAATGATTTTTTGAAAACTTAATTATCATTTTAACTGAGATCTTATCAAATAGGTCTCCACATAAGAGAATAGGGCACCAACAAATAACTTTAGCGGAGTTAGTAGAGAAACGATTGCCTTCCTTTGTTCATGTAGAAAAGTCTGAGCGGCTTCTGCATCTGCCTGAAGTTTCAGAGGCATCTATTTCCCTGAAGGAAACAAAATGTTAAAAACTAGAGCTGGAAGAAGTCTTACTTTTGCTGCAGATCATTACAAATTGCTACAGTTCTCCCATACCTTTCAAGTTTGTGTGTTCTTGCCTGGAGAATCCCAGGGATGGGGGAGCCTTGTGGGCAGCCCTCTATGAGGTCGCACAGAGTCGGACACGACTGAAGTGACCTAGCAGCAGCAGCAGCAGGACCAAAGCAAAACAATACTCCTATGTTTAATATTTTACTTTTTTTTTTTTTGAAAAGAGGCTATAGATTTGGGTAACATAAAGATAAAATCCATTTTTAGGGTCAAAACTAGTCACTGAGGCTAAAGAATATGGTTAGCGTAATTCGCCCTTTTAATTAAGGGTGGTTTAGGAGACTTGTGAATTGCAGCTCTCTCTTGTAAAGTCTGCCAACAAAGGTTAATGTTAAAAATATTGAAATTTATCATTTTCTTCGGAGGCATTTGTTCAGCAACAGTATTTTCTTAGCACAATAATCAAATTCTAATATGGAAGTTAGTTACTAAATTTCTTTTCTCCATTATATCACAAAAATATTCCAAGTTATGTATCAAAAAGTTTTTTTTTAAGTATATTTAATTTGACAAAGCCCAGGATTTTCAAAACTCTGGCATAAATCATAGAACATTTTGAATCCTTCCACATAAGTCAAGATGCTTATTTGTAATTAGCCAGGAGAGCTCACAGCTTCCATTTTGTGCAAATTATCACCTTTCAAAACAATAATCAACCTAGATTCTCAAGTTTACTTGCTATCCCAAATCAAAAATCTTTATATTTCAAAAGCAAAGTTAAAAATATCATTTTTTTTACAAAGTTTCCCAACTTCTACATAAAACATTTTCCTTTACTTTTGAAGTATTCATATTTAATACATCACCTGGGCTTCTGTTATAAGAGAAATAAACACATTTCAATTTGCCTTTCATCTATTGTTTCTCATTAATTATAAAGTAGCATATTTCTGATGAGTCTTTTGACTCTTCAGTTTTATTACCTTCATAATATAATGCAAAGAACTGTCATTATGATGTATTTTTCTTCAGAAATGGTTTTCAATTTATTAAGTTCTTGAAACCACATTTCTCTGAAACTGATTACTTCCTGCATTATTTACTTGTTTATTCATCTTCTTTTGACCAACGCTGATTCTGTTGTGCTGCTTTTCGTCTTTAATCTTCAAAGTCCCATTTCTGTCTAAAGTTAGTTGCTGGTGTAAACTTCAAATGCAGAGCTTAGGTTTTAAAAAAAATCCCAGCTGAAGTTTATCATTCCTGAAAATGTACAGCTGTTTCTACCACATTTATTCTTTTTATTGTCACCATTATAAGACTGAAGGCTAGAAGCAGACTGCTTTCATTTCAGTCATGCTAACAATTATGGGAAATCATGCTTTGATCTTTGAGAAGAAGATCTGGGACACCCAGTGTGTTACACTTGGCTTTGGAGGTTTATTTTACAAGAAACTTGCAGTTGTGTTCCAGAATGTGTTTTATATTCATTAGCAAAGGGCAAAGAGAGGATATGAAGTCATTCTATTGACAGCCATTAAAAAATCAAGTTTAAGTGATCTGAAAAATAAAGACCTGGGGGGACATGTGTGACTTTGGCCAAAGCAGGTTTCTGTATTAGGAACAATGCCGCTGGAAATGTTCTATAGAAATTGAAAGCAAAGAGAAGTGAACTGACTTGAAGTAGTGCAAAAGAGGGAATGAGACAGGAAACATTGTTGGCGACCTCTTCATGCAATTAAACACAGGTAATCCTAGAGGGAGAACTGAGACAGAAAGCTTTTTTAGTTTTGAAACAGTTTTATTGAGGAACGGTTTATATAGCACAAAATCTACCATTTGAAAGTGTGAAATGCAATGGTTTTTAGTCCATTAACAGAATTGTGTATCTATTTTCATAACCTAATTTTAAGACGCCTCTCAAATAGAAAGTTAATCATTTATTACAAATTCCTTCTTGCTACACACTCAACTTGGGAACTGGTCAATCTACTTTCTTTCTTTCTAGAGTTGTCTATTCTAAACATTTCAAATAAATGGAGTTACACAATCTTTTGTGAGCAGCTTCATTCACTTAGCATAATTTTTCAAAGTTTATCCATATTGTGGCATATATAAGTACTTTATTCCTTTTAAACTGCTGAATAGCATTCCATTCCATGAATTTTAGCTATTCATTCAATGGAATTTAATGGAAATTTGGATTACTTCTATGTTCTGTCTGTTATCAAAAATGCTGCCATGAACATTAGATAAACTTTTTCAATTTAAATTAAATTGTTGCTTGTATATTATTTTTGTTTTTTTAATTATCAGAATTATTATTTTGAAGTATTTATTATAATAATGTACATTCATATAATAGCATTTTTCTTTGAAATGAAATATGCCATTAAGATAAGTTTCTATAGACAGTTTTCTCGCCAAATTTTTATTTTTATAAATACTGTTTTTAAAGCATAATGTTCATTGAGTTTTGCTTAGATGGAAAGAGAAAGTAGTAAATAAAATATGAGTAATATGCTATCTATGAGTGATAAATCCATACACACAAGTGACAAAATTATTCCTTTAGTTTACTTTATCCTTGACTCTTCCTTAAAGACAGAAGTTTTCTCAACAGGCCCTTGTGGGCAGACAACACAATTTTTACGCTCACTCCTCCTAGGGATGGAGTTGGCATTCTCCTTGCCCTTTACTGTAAATCTCAGCCTATTCAGCTTTTATAGGGTTCCCAGGTGGTGCAGCATTAAAGACTCTGCCTGCCAATGCAGGAGGTACAAAAGATGCAGGTTCAGTCCCTGGTTGGGGAAGAGTCCCCTGGAGTAGGAAATGGCAGCCCACTCCAGTATTCTTGCCTGGAAAATCCCATGGACAGAGGATCCTGGCAGGCTCTAGTTCATGGGGTCACAGTCAGACACGTCTGAGCAACCGAGCACAGAATACCACATCCAATATTTTTCATCCCCATTATTATTTATTTTTGTATTTTATTGACTTCTTTATCACTCACCTGTATTGACCAGTTTGACACTCCTTGCTCATCGAAAATCTTGCTTCCATACTACTTCAACAACATTTACATAACTTATAATTCTAACATCCTATGGCAATTTCTCAAAGTGTGATATGCCTGCTATCTGCATCCAAATTGTCTTCATTAAAGAGTCAAACTCATGAATCCCACAGCAGGCCTATTGAATCAGAATTCTCAAAAGTAGAATTAGGGAATCTGCATTTTTCAAAAGCTCTCCAGACAATGCTTAGACAGAATGAAGTTTGAGAACAGTCCTTACCCTCTCGCTCCCTTGTACTATTCAACAATAACACTCAACATCCACGCTATCAAGTCACTCATTACCATGTAGACACTGCTACCAGTTATTCTACCTTTGAAATAATAAATCTTTTTGAACATAAACTTTTATCTTTTTCTTCCTATGAATCACATTTTAATTTTCCTCCTTCAAGTATGGCAAGTACGAATTCAGCTGACTTTACTTGCTTCTTCATCCAGCCTAGATCCCATTACCCAACATTTTAACAAATTTAAACAGCACTCTTGACCCCGATTGTTTACTTATTATTTCAACCACATGTGCTCAACAAATTCAAACCTCTGATTAAACCAGCTCTTGTCATCTTGAGTCCTACATCCAATCATCTGAAGATGACAGGGAAACGTTTCTCCAACACATCAGATTACCTCCATTGTCATATTTGTGACTATCTTACTATTCCATTCAAAACACTGCATAGATATTTAAGACGACACAAACTGATGGGAAGTTAAACCATGTTTTTGGATTAAAAGAGTCAATATAGTCAAAATGACTATACAACCCAAGGCAATCTACAAAATCAGTGCAATCCCTATCAAATTACCAATGGCATTTTTCACAGAACTAGGAGAAGGCAATGGCACCCCACTTCAGTACTCTTGCCTGGAAAATCCCATGGATGGTGGAGCCTGGAAGGCTGCAGTCCATGGGGTTGCTGAGGGTTGGACACGACTGAGCAACTTCACTTTCACTTTTCATTTTCATGCATTGGAGGAGGAAATGGCAACCCACTCCAATGTTCTTGCCTGGAGAATCCCAGGGACGGGGGAGCCTGGTGGGCTGCCATCTATGGGGTCACACAGAGTCGGACACGACTGAAGTGACTTAGCAGGCAGGCAGGACAAAAAACTCTTAAATTTGTATGGATATACAAAAGACCCCCAAATAGCCAAAGCAATCTTGAGAAAGAAAAACAGAGCTGGAAGAATCAGGCTTCCTGACTTCAGACTATACTATAAAGCTAGAGCAATCAAAACAGATTGGTGCTGGCACATAAAGCAGAAATATAGATGAATGGAACAAGACAGAAAGCCCAGAAATAAACCAATACACCTATGGTCAACTAATCTGTGACAAAGGAAGCAAGAATATCCAATGGAGACAAGACAGTCTCCTCAATAAGTGGTGCTAGGAAAACTGGGAAGCTACTGAAAAGAATGAAATTGGAAGAGTCTTTAACACCATACATAAAAATAAACTAAGATTGGATTAAAGACATACATGTAAGACTGGATACTATCAAACTCCTAGAGAAAAACACAGGCAGAACACTCTTTGACATAAATTGTAGAAATATCTTTTGGATCTGTCTCCTAGAGTAATAAATAAAGATAAAAAGAAACAAATGGGAATGAATTAAACTTAAAACATTCTGCATACCAAAGGAAACCATAAACTAAACCAAAAGACAATGTACAGAATGGCAGAAAATGCGACCAACAAAGGATTAACTCCCCCAAATGTACAAAGAGCTCATAAGACTCAGGGCTTCCTGGGTAGCTTGGTGGTGAAGAATTCACCTGCCAATACAGGAAATGCAGTTCAGTCCCTGGGTTGGGAAGATCCCCTTGAGAAAGAAAAGGCCACCCACTCCAGAATTCTTGCCTGGAAAATTCTATGGACTGAGGAGCCTGGCAGGCTACAGTCCATTGTGTCGCAAAGAGTCGATAGGACATGACTAAACCACTGAGCACACACGCATACAGCTAAATATCAGAAAACAACGAATCTGATCAAAAAATAGGCAGAAAGTCTAAATAGACATTTCTCCAAAGAAGACATACAGATGGCCAAAAGGTACCCGAAAAGTTGCTCAGCATCACTGATTATTGATAAGTCACTGCAGTCATGTCCAACTCTTTGAGACCCAAGGATTGTAGCCCACCAGGATCCTCTGTCCATGGGATTATCCAGGGAAGAATGCAGGAGTGAGTTGCCATTTCCTTCTCCAGGGGATCTTCCCAACCCAGGGATTCAACCTGGGTCTCTTGCATTGCAGGCAGATTCCCACTAATTATTAGAGAGCTGCAAATCAAAACTACAATGAGATATCAGCATCTTGTATGTTAGGGTTAGTGGCTCAGTCATATCCGACACTTTGAAATACCATGGACTCTTGGCCACCAGGCTCCTCAATCTATGGAATTCTCCAGGCAAGAATACTGGAATGGTTTGCCATTTCCCTTTCCAGGGCATCTTCCCAACCCAGGGATTGAACCTGGCTCTCCTGCATTTCAGGTAGATTCTTTACCTTCTGAGATACCAAGTGGATGGCTATTCTGACATTATCAAAAAGTCTGCAAATAATAAATGCTAGAGAGGGTGTGGAGTAAGAGGAACCCTTCTACACTATTATTGAGAATGTAAATTGGTGCAGCTATTATGGAGAAAAATATGGAGATTCCTTTAAAAATCAAAAAAAAAGAGTTACCATATGATCCTGTAATCCCAGTCCTAGCCATATATGCAGAGAAAACCTTTGAAAAGATATATGCACCCCAATGTTCTTAGCAGCACTATTTACAAATGCCAAGACATGGAAGCAACCTAAATATCCATTGCCAGATAAATGGATAAAGAAGATGTGAAGCGTGTGTGTATTTTCTTGGTATATGACTGGCTCTTCTCCCTCTCCAACTTGCTCACTGCAAATTATCTTTTTATCATTCTTCAGATATGTGTCCAAAAAAATAGATCCTCTGTAGAGCCACCATGTTTTCTCTGTAGCTTAAATTCCTCTTTCCCCTGTCTTCACTTTCCTGAGTTTATAGTCTTATCTTACGACTTTGTTAAAATTTATTAACTGGACTATAGGGCACTGGATGGTAAATTTATTCAACAAAAGACCAACAAAAGAGGAATTGAAATAGAGAAGGTCCTAAGGAAGTACTTGGCACACCTCAAAGGGCTATTTTCAGATGCTATTTTCAGGGCTATTTTCATGTCAAGGCATGGTACAGGGTGACAGGACCTGGTATACTTGCTTTTATTAGCATCTGCAGGTAGAGTGTTTGGGGTTCCTAGGGTAGGGTCAGATTGGTCAATCCAAAAAAGAGAACAAGATGTTGCCAAGTCCCTTGGGGGTCTTATCCAAGGGCTGTGTAAGGCATACAGGTGATGGGAGGGAAGAGAGAATGTTGATCACAAGGGCTGCTGGGGAACCTATCAGGTTCCTGCATTTGCCTGTCACTCTGTAAATTTGGGCTTCCCTGGTGGTTCAGTTGATAAAGAATCTGCCTGCAGTGCAGAAGACCCCAGTTCGATTCCTGGGTTGGGAAGATCTGCTGCTGAAGGTATATGCTACCCACTCCAGTATTCTTGGGCTTCCCTTGTGACTCAGCTGGTAAAGAAGCCGTCTGCAATGTGGGAGACCTGGATTCGATCCCTGAGTTGGGAAGATCCCCTGGAGAAGGGAAAGGCTACCCACTCCAGTATTCTGGCCTGGAGAATTCCATGGACTGTATAGTCCATGGGTTTGCAAAGAGTCAGACATGACTGAGTGACTTTCACTTTCTGTAGCTTTTGTTTAAGAAGTACTCTTGGATGAGGAGTCTGGTGTCAGTTTAAGTTCTCGGCAGGACACTTGGCCACTGCCATGGACTAGTTACTGAAACACGCTACACCTTATATTTTTGTCGATACTGCGTTTTAGGTATTTATAAATCTCTGCTACCCCCAGTATGTGTGTAGGCTTCCTAAGCGTGGTTCCCACCTCTGTTTCAAATGCAGGAGACTCATTCTCATTGGCTATCCATACATATCTGACAAATAAATAAAAGAGTGAATGAATGAATGAATTCCAGAACCAAAGAAAAATGTTTTCCAGTTCATAGCCAAAAGATGTCACTTGCAGAAGCAGAAAAGAAGCTTATGTAATTTTTAGGCCCTTTGATTTTGAGAGTGGTAAAAGATGTTCAGATATGGGTTATTACAAAATGAATTATTTATGATTGGCACAAGTAAAATGGAACATATATTCCCAATGACTGAGTCATTTCATTCTTTAGTGTGTCTTTCGTTTATGTTAAATTTAAAAGCTGAAATGTCAGAACTGGATTTTTTAAATATTACATGTACATGTATTCATAGTCTCAAAGAATATGAAATAGCTGTATTTTTATCATTGAAAAATCTATGCTATGTATTTCTACATATATATCCACTATGTATTTCTACATTTCTGATGTTTTAGCTGCTAGACTCTGAGAAAAAAGTCATTGAAATCAGAAAATCTGGGTTCTGATCTGGCTAGTCCTGAAGCTACAACTTAATATTAAAATGACTTTAAGTAAGAAATTATAAGGAACACAAAAGGATGAGAAAAAAACAAGGAAATTTGAAATTATAAAAATGAAAATATTTAAAATGTATTGATTTCTGATCTGCTGCTATAAATTCCAATTATTCATCTTTATTTGGCTAATTTATTTTAATCAATGTGCTTTCATTAATTTTCATTCATTCAACAAATATTTATTGATCCCTAACATATGTTGGACTCTTAGTGTGTGAATAATAAAAAAATGAAGGGCACAGGACCTATTGCTGGGGACCAATAATAAAACAAATCTGCCTAATTGTGGATATGTGCTGTTAATACCCAAGATATATTATACAACATAATCAGTTTTATGTATAAAAATACATAATATGAAAAACAGGATATATATATAGCATATCGTTCTTTTCCCCTACTAGTGAGTAATTGTGTTCTATTACTGCACCAAATTTAGTATTCCCAATGATTGTTGCGTTTCATGTTTTGGAAAATAAGCAATACTTTGGTTTATGGTTAATTTTAAAATTGAGTATTAAGTGTGTTAAATTTCCTGAACATTAATCATACCTTTTCCTGAAGTTAATCCTTATAATACTGGATGTGATTGCAAACTCTATTTTGTAGAGCCTTGTTTATTTATTAGTTTCAGAATCATAAAGTTGAGGTTTTATTTTGCTGTATCTTTTTTATTTAGTGCTGTCAGTTCCATAAAGCACAGTTTTCACTAGAAACTATAATCCTAGAAATTCATATATTTCAATTATGTCTCCCTGCAGGCCAGTAATTATTGGAAAAGCAGTTAACTGGTTTTATGGTCAACCTTTGTCTGGAAGTTCATCCCTATGACCCACAATTGTTTCTCACTATCTTTAAAACATGAATGCAAAGTAGAATTGATAACTCAGCAGTAAAATATGCTTATACAAAATTTATTATTTTCTTGTAAAAAGTGTGCCAGAAGGCATTTTAGCAAAAACATTTCTCCTTGCTTTAAAAAATGGAAATCACTTTTGCCTGTAGGGTAGCATTGTTAAAAGTATCCCATTCACTACATGATCACATTTCCTTTTAGTTTCCTTTATTTTTCCCTTCTTTCCCTTTTCCTTTTTATCCTTGGTACTCAGAACATTTTCTTATCACTCTTAGTAAATGTTGACTTTGCTAGTGATTCAGTGATGATTTCTGTCTTGCTCATCAGTTTTGACCCTGCTCTGCTAAAATCATTACATTCCCTCTCAGGGATTTGTTTATTACTTTGTTTTTTATCTGAGGTGTTTTCAGTTCCAAATAAACAGATTGAACTCTATAAATGGATTCTGACTATTATACCTGAGTAGCTATCTTTTTCAAATGAAATAAGTAAAACACTTACCAAGTTTTCCTGATTGTTCTCAGATGAAGCCAAATTCTAGGGTGTAGTAATAAAAATTATCCTAGGAATTCACTATGAAATCAAAAGGAAATACTTTCTTCTCTTTTTTGATAACTCATTGGTCTAATAGTTACAGTTTTTTAAAACAAAATTGTCCTGTAAACATTCAGCAGCTGAGGTATAATATATGTATTTTT
>SJYT01004453.1:98401-115105 GCA_006410635.1 Cephalophus harveyi | reverse complement strand
TTCCGGGATTTTATTGCTTTGAATATATCTCTTTATAATTGATCTCTGCTCTTATAATTTTAGTATCAAGGAGCTTTCTAAAACATGAATAAAACCTAACACATGTTTAAGTACAATAGAAAAAACAAATTCAGTCTTTGTCAATATCCTGTGTAAAATGTTTGTCAATATGCATTTTTATAATAGTTGAATTCACACAAGTAGAATGCTCAAACATCTTTGTATCTACTTTGAATAATTTAAACATGTATTTTCCCTCTGAAATGTATTTGTGGGTTTAATTTAACCCAAGTGTAAATTCACTTTAATATTTGGTTTTTGGAAGTGAAAGTGAAAGTCTCTCAGTCATGTCTGACTCTTTGTGACCCCANGCATTTTTATAATAGTTGAATTCACACAAGTAGAATGCTCAAACATCTTTGTATCTACTTTGAATAATTTAAACATGTATTTTCCCTCTGAAATGTATTTGTGGGTTTAATTTAACCCAAGTGTAAATTCACTTTAATATTTGGTTTTTGGAAGTGAAAGTGAAAGTCTCTCAGTCATGTCTGACTCTTTGTGACCCCATGGACTATACACTCCATGGAATTCTCCAGGCCTTTCCCTTCTCCAGGGGATCTTCCCAACCCAGGGATTGAACCCAGGTCTCCAGCATTGCAGGCGGATTCTTTACCAGCTGAGCTACCAGGAGGGAAGAACGAAAAGCATTTTTATGGATTTAGGGGTTTGCTTTGAAAATTCCACCCCCTATGATAACAGGAGAGAGCTAATGTCTGTTGTTGTTCTAGTTCAGTCCCTAAGTTGTGTTTGACTCTTTGCAACCCCACAGAGAATAGCCTGTCAGGATCCATGGTCCCTGGGATTTCCCAGGCAAGAATGCTGGCATGAGTTGCCATTTACTTCTCCAGGGGATCTTCCCAATCCAGGGATCAAACCCACATCTTCTGAATTGTAGGCAGTCTCTTACGTCATAAGCACATTCTTTAACTCTGAACTATCAGGGAAGCCCATCAGTGTCTATAAGATGTCCTAAATTCTGTCTAAACAAGTTGCTATTGGGCCATAAAATAGCATATCAATCTCCTATTTATCACATATTTAAAATTTCCTAAACCTGATGATACCTTTCAATCTATATAAATTTAATGTAGCAGTGTATTTACCCTAAATATTTGTTAGTAAATTAACAGAAGGTCCCCAAATTAAAGGTCAGGATATTGGCTTATTGTTTCCTCCCCACTTTAGTGGCTTGACTGATAA
The DNA here is from genome assembly GCA_006410635.1 of Cephalophus harveyi. NCBI lineage: Eukaryota > Metazoa > Chordata > Mammalia > Artiodactyla > Bovidae > Cephalophus > Cephalophus harveyi. The sequence goes on along the minus strand of SJYT01004453.1, from coordinate 113,842 downwards.
ATAATGTGCATTAAAATATTATTTGTTTAAAAATAAAGCTGAAAATGATAGAAGAAAATATAAATGCTAATTAATATTATATTATACTGATAAAAGTTATTTCTAAGTCTAAAATTAAACAATCACAAGGAAATTATTACTGTTCCTCCTGCATAAGAAAGCATCTGAAAAAATTTTAAAGACTATATATTTATTTGTAATACATATAACATGCTTGATGTATAAAAAGTTTTTATGTGGAATCTAAATAAAAGCAAAGTAATGCATATAACAAAAAGTAATTGTAATAAAATTATAGTTTAGAATATTGAATGATGTATACTGTACAGTATTATTAAATAAAAACCATATGCAAAATATATAGTATGGTACAACTTTTCAAAATTATGTGTATATACAGAGATATTCAAAGACTGAAAAATTGCAAACTATGTTAATATGTGTAAATTTTACATGTTTCATTTGCATATTTTTATTTCTTAAATATTCTAAAATAATCATGTATTATTTGAAACAGCAATTTTAAAAAATCAGTGAAGCTATTCTGTGATATTGTGATACTTTAATGGTGGATGCAGGTTAGCATAAACTTGTCTAAACTCTTATTATGTATATCCCCAAGCATAAGCTATAGACTCTGGGTGATTATGATGTGTTGTTAATGTGGGTTCATCAATTGTTAACATGTGTACCCCTCTGACGGGGGATGTTGATAATGGAGGAGGCTATGCAAACAGCTTCCCTGATAGCTCTGCAGCTGCTGTTGCTGCTAAGTCGTTTCAGTCGTGTCCGACTCTCTGCGACCCCATAGACGGCAGCCCACCAGGCTCCCCCATACCTGGGATTCTCCAGGCAAGAACACTGGAGTGGGTTGCCATTTCCTTCTCCAAAGCATGAAAGTGAAAAGTGAAAGTGAAGTCGCTCAGTCCTGTTCAACTCTTCGCGACCGCATTGACTGCAGCCTACCGGGCTCCTCCGTCCATGGGATTTTCCACCTGGATTGATAAAGAATCCACCTGCAATGCAGGAAACCTGGGTTCGATCCCTGGGTTGGGAAGATCCCCTGGAGAGGAGAAAGGTTTCCTACTCTAGTATTTCTGCCTAGAGAATTCCATGAACTGTATGATCCATGGGGTCGCAAAGAGTCGGATATGACTGAGCGACTTTCACTTTCGCTTTTTTCGTGCATATAGCAGGGCTTCCCAAATAGCGCAGTGGTAAAGAATCTGCTTGCCAAGCCGGGAACGCATGTTCAGTCTCTCAGTCAAGGAAGATCCCCTGGAAAAAGAAATGGCAATCCACTCCAGTATTCTTGCCTGGGAAATTCCATGGACAGGGGAGCCTGGTGGCCTACACTTCATGGGGTTGCAGAGAATCAGACACAATTTAGCAACTGAGCACACACACATGCATACAGCAGGGTACAGGAATATATGGGTAATCTGTTCAATTTTGCTGAGACTCTAAAACTCCTTTTTAAAGATAATCTATTTTAAGAGAAAGAAAAATAGAAATGTTTATTTTATTTTCTAATTGGGTACATACAGCTACAATACAATCATATCTTAGAGTCAGTTCAACTTACAGCCTAAATAGATGATTATTCTTTTTTTTAATATAAGTATAGTTGATTTATAATATTGTGTGAGTTTCTGGTTTACAGCAAAGGGATTTAATTGTAGATAGATAGATATAGCTCCCTATTCTAGGAAACAGAATCTTGTATTTATCCATTCTATATATGTTTACATCTGCTTGTCCCAAACTCCCAATCCAACCCTCCCTGGATGCCCTCCCCTAAAAAATAAATATGATTACAGTATTCTCAACCAGCAGTGTGCTTATTTTACTGATGAGTCAGGAAATTAATTTCAATTAAATATATTGGAGTACTTTTCTTGCTATTCCTGTCCTCAGTTGCTCAGAGTTTATTGGGTGAGTTAATTGTGCCATCACAAATTCTTACAAATTCTTACTTGAGTAGAATTTATGAAGAAAGGATGGAGAATATGGATATCCTTGGCAGAAGGACCAGTCTGAGCAAAGTCGTGTAGATTGAAATAAAATAAAAGGATACACATACTGTTAGGTGTTCAAATTTTGATAGCCGGGCATAGGCCAAACCATATGCCTTGAAAAGATGACTGAACTTTATTTTGTGGGTGATTGATGGTCCTTTGATGAGAGCTTGGTGGGGAAGACTCAAGATGCCACAGGCCTGGGGATGGAGCCATAAGTCATCTGCGATACGTGTTTTCCTCTGAATCACTCTTGAATGTCCTGAAATACCTAAGGGTGAAGAGGTGTGAGGTGTTAGGGATGAATGTACACTTAGGGCTCAGCCTTAAAGAATTAGAAATGTGTTACAGAGTGTTCCTCAAAGAGATAAATTCACCATATCTCGCTAGGTTTGAGATGAAAAGTTTCAGTTTCCATGTCACAGAAGATTTTGATGAATTAGAAGTTAAATATATTTCCCTACAAAAGGATATATCAAAGAGTTTAATATGCTAATTTGCATTGTGAAACTTTAAGAGAACGTGGTATGTAGAATATTTTTTAACCCTCTAAGTCGTCGTGTTGTGTTACTTGTGTGCTAAATAGTGTCCGACTCTTTGCAACCCCAAGGACTACGGCCTGCCAGCTCCCCTGTCCATGGGATTTCCCGGACAGAAAAAATAGACTTTCTCTTTTCTCTGTCTCTCGCACATTAAAACTACAGCATTTTATATACAAAATTGTGTGCCTTTTTATAAATTTAAAAATACACTTTAAAGATCGGAGGCTTCCCAGGTGGCACTAGTTATAAAGAACCTGTCTGCCAATGCAGAAGAATCTGGAGTGGGTTGCCATTTCCTTCTCCAGGGGATCTTCCTGACACAGGGATCAAACCTGCTTCTCTTGCATCTCCTGCAATGGCAGGCAGATTCTTTTACCATTGTGCTACCTGAAAAGCCCTCTAACACTACTGAGCCTATTTATTTGGTGGGGTTTTGGCTTTTTTGGAACTTTAGAAATAATTGTTAGATATTCCTTCCATAGGGTTCAAAGCATTTTGCATTTCCAACTGCAATCTACAAATTGCCTCTTTTTTGTAGCATAGAAATATGATACCATGGAACACACTTTGCAAAACACTTTGAATGCAGAAACAAGGAAAATTTGAAAATGCAGTGTTAGTCAATGAAGAATTTGTAATGGCATCAAATGAAACAAATACATAAAACATACTTATGTTTATGGTTTGGTTATTAATTCAAAAGAGTTAAGCAAATGTCTATAATTTTTTAAAAAGGCAGATGTGACAGGTATTTACAATAAATCATCTTGGATTTTTATTGGAATATAAGACAGAGATTTTGGTAGATGGAGAATTACTATTCTGGAATCAGGTGCAACATATTTTGGAGGACAAATCAAGGGAAGAGAGGAAGAATACAAATCTCAGAATTATTTCAGTTTGTTATAATTCTTTTTTAAATTATTTTCTGCATTACCTCCAAGAAAAAAATGGTAGTGAGAGCAGGAAGGAATATAATTTTAAATATTTTGAATTAACTTTTATATATCTTGTTTCATTTATAGAGCCATAATTAGAGCTTATGTTTTATTCTATTTTTTAATATGACTTTATTATGCATTTAAAAGTAGTGATCTAGTGAAGTGTGAATCTAGTCAGGTAATACTTTTAGTTCAAACTACAAATATATACCCACAATAATGCTTCTTTAGTTTTCTTTTTATTATCTGTGAGTTTGGGGGATTCAGGGGTGCTGCTGTGGGTAAAATCTGAGTGATCATTTGGAATGACCCTGAGGGATGGGATGGGGAGGGGTGTGTGAGGGGGGTTCAGGATGGGGGATACATGTACACCCATGGCTGATTCATGTCAATGTAGGGCAAAACCCACTACAATATTGCAATTATCCTCCAATTAAAATAAATAAATTAATAAAAAAAGAAGAAAAAGATTGCTTCAAAGGGAAAATGAAAAGCCTTTTATATTTAGATATTTCGTAATTTATATGTGATTTATAGCAAACACTGCAGGTCATGTATTGAAAAAGTGTCAAAGAAGAGATCATGTGTTGTTGAAAAATAAAGAATTCTCTGGTATCTTTTATTCTCATTGCAGTTTCTTTGCTCATTAAAATTTTCCATGTCTCAATTATATGACAGTAACCAGCAGGGGCTGCTCTTAGCATTACAGGCAAACTAATTTTCTCTGTACTCAAATTATTTTTAGTGCTTGTTCTGAATATAACTGAAATGCATTTAGCTCCTCGAACAGTTTATAGTAAAACTACTGGCCTATTCTTTTCCGGACAATTGTTTTTTTGTTTCTTTGCCATTATACTTTGTTTTTAAGCTTCCTCTAAATGAGGGCCATAAAAATTAATGAAAATCGTACCATTTCTTATAAATCTTTGTAATTTTTTAATTGGAATATGTATAAAATATGAAAGACTAATTAGGGAAGATGTGTTCAAAATAAACTATAGATTTTTAATAAAAATAGCAGGAAGGAGAACAAAAATATATTTCTACTAATAGTTCTGATTTCAAATAGAAGCTGGCTTTACTTAGGGTGTGTGTGAGTGCTCAGTTGCTAAGTCATGTTCAACTCTTTGTGATCCCATGGACTGTAGACCTCCGGGCTCCTCTGTCCGTGAGATTTTTCCAGGCAAGAATACTGGAGTGGGTTGCTTTTTTCTCCTCCAAGAAATCTTTCAAACCCAGATATTGAACCCGCACTTCCTGTGTCCCCTACATCTGAGGCAAATTCTTTACCACTGCTCCACCTAGGAAACCAGTCCACAATAATACACAAAGCAAATTTAGTCTTGTCGTTTTTGTTTTTTTAAAGTTTCCATGTCATTGGAGAAATTATAATATGATGGTTCCCTCAAAAGGCTTTTGAACGTGTACTTGAAGAGACCATGATCTCTGTGTATTAGTATTTGGTCAGAAACAGCATTATTTGTAGGGGGAGTATAATTCTCACAATTTCTAAATTGCACTGTGGTTTCCCCAGTCTTGCTGTTCTTCTGTGTTTTATTTATGTCCTAGCTTTCTTGGAGAAGCTCCAAATAGTTGAATAAATCATTTGTCTTATGATGTCTAAGTATCATAACTAAGAAAATCTGATTACTAGTGATAATGCTGCTGCTTTTATTATTTCCAATTAAGAAACATACTGCTGATCAGATGCTATTAAGACTCTCCAAGTGCCCAAATCATATTTTTGGATAAGACCTCCTTTCTAATAACTCATTCATAGACATCTCAAGGTTATTGCTAATAGCATGTCTGAGACTGTCAAATTTGAGACTCAGCACTAATTAGGGAACTTGGTACTTTGTCATTACACATGTGCATTTGGGTATATCTGGGACACTCTTGTGTGATTAGGTGAGAAGCAATGGGGAAGAATTACAAAGGAAGTTTAGGGGTTTTAAATCTAATGGAGAAAATTTTGAGCATGGGTGTATACAGTCTGAATTCTACATGAGTAAGTACCTTTAGATGAAAAACCACAAACACTTTCAAGTATTCATATTACATAAAATTTATCTGTGGTCTCTTTGTACATTATAAACTTTTTATAGTCAAATTTTATGAGGAAATTAAACAAATTTTATGATTAGTTTTATGTTTCTTGGAAATTAACAATTGGTCTTTTCCTTTTATATTAAGATTATTGATTACATGAATCATTCAATAAAATAAAATCTAAGAAATATAAAAATCTATTTATTTTGGTGTCAAGTATCTATTCATTTATTCACTATGTACTTATTAAACAGTTTCCATGGGACAGACACTTTCTAGGTTCTAGAAGTGCTCATTCAAAAAAGACTCGCTCTTTACCTTCAAGTTTATCAGTTCTTGTGTTATTCTGGACTCAGTAAGTGTATAATAGCGGTGTCCAGCTAAGAGACAACCACCCTAGAATAAAAGTTAGTAACTGTAGGTCCTTGGGGATTTATGTCATAAGCTTATTTTAAAACTTTATCCTGAGAAAAATGCATGTATGAGGATTTGTGCTAACAATATTCAAATTAATAGAGAGATATTTGAGGCATCAGTAAATGGTATTAGAAAGCTAGCTAGACTTCAAGATGTAGCCCTACCTCCACACTGGATCCTGCCCTGATCCTTCTCTGATCTCATCTTCTCTAGGGTCAAATATTACTCTTTCTCATGCCCCGACCCAACTTCTTTGTTATAAGCCAGTTTATGGATTACATCTCTTTTCAACTCTAAGTGACACTTTTAGAATAATGGCTTGTACATAACTGTCTTCATGTTGAGTAAATCAATGTTTTTGATTCCAGTTTGTCCATCTGGGTTACTATTTCTACTTTATCTCTACATTATCTGAGCGAAAGTCAGTTTTTCCTCTTTGAATTTGCTTGGATTAGATCTGAAGATCTCTAAATTTGCTAATATAGTGAAAGTCACTCAGTCGTGTCCAACTCTTTGTGACCCCATGGACTGTACAGTCCATGGAATTCTCCAGGCCAGAATACTGGAATCCCCTCTCCAGTGGATCTTCCCAACCCAGGAATCGAACTGGGGTCTCCTGCACTGCAGGCGGGTTCTTTACCAATTAAGCTATGAGGGAAGCCCTTGCTAATATAAAGACTTCCTAATTCAACCATTCTAATCCTTTTTTTGGATAAATGATCAGCACAAGGGGAGACTAAAGACATTTGGATCTGATCACATTGATTTCCAGAGACCTTTGAGATTATGGTTACTACACTACACCTTCAAGTTATTGCAATTATTTCTGTTTTCATGGCACTTTGAATGTTGCCAGACATTTTAAGATCACTTTTTTTTTTTTTCTTTCCATGCTGTGCACAACAGCCCAGTGAGGAAAATAGGTAAGAAAATGGAGTAGAGACAGACATGTTAAATTTAATTCAAGTTCACAAAGAAGATATTAGATCTTACAGTCCAAATCCTGTGTACATGGGCTCATAGTCTGTAAAAAACAGTATCATGAGCTCTAAAGTTATAGAACTCTTGGCTTGTTCACCAGAAATAAAAGTAGGAACACTGTAAGTGGAAGGGAAAGAAGATTATGTATGACTTTAGATACTTAAACACATTAGTCCTCGTCCTCTTTGAGTTATATGGAATTTGTGTGGTCATCAAAGAAAAGAAAGAGGGGGTTGGGTTGATATATCTGCTGCTTGCAGGTAAGGTTTAGTAAGGGTTTTGGCCTTACTTGAGGGACTTCTTAGGTGGCGCTAGTGGTGGAAAATCTGCCTGCCAATGCAGGAGACCTAATAGACACAGGTTCAATCCCTGGATTGGGAAGATCCCCTGGAGGAAGGCATGGCAACCCCTCCAGAATTCTTGCCTAGAGAATCCTATGGACAGAGGAGCCTGTCACGGTGCGGTCCCTAGCGTGACATAGAGTTGGACACAACTGAAGAGGCTTAGCACGTACCCATGCACAGCCTTATTTGCACTTTTGGGAAATGTCACAGTGTAGTGAGAATCATCAATCTTGACCTTATAACTATAGCACCTCTGGTAGATGAAGAGTTGATCACTTATAGAAAAGCAGCCTATGTTATTTAACACCATATAGCACATTTCTTTGTTTATAAAATAAATCATCTTCTTTTTTATTTTTCTGAAACAGTAAAAGGAGTGAATCAATTGTTGGGAGAGGGAACAAGAAAATAAACACAATAAATGACACATACTTACACAAATGAGTTTTTAATTCTCATCCAAAGAGAGATGATCAAGCTTTCTAAGCCATACAGAGATTTCCCTCAACAGGCCAGGATAGGAAGGGTTTAAAATAGATGTGATTAACCAATATCTCTAGGGAAGTTGTGAGTCCTATACATAGGAACAAAATATTTTCTTAAAGACACAATTTGTTGTTGTTGTTTTTAAATGCTACTTTTAAGGGAGAGCCAGAATTAAAAAGGCAGACTTAGAGAAGGATGATCTCTCCTACATTAATACTTGAATTCTCTTTGTCCATTTATCCCCTTCCTCCATCTACTTTTCCTGACAAATTAGCCTAACTCCTCATTTCTCCAGTATTATCTTGTCACATTCACTAGAAACACTCATCTAACAATACTACGCTTGGCCACCCAATTAAGCCATTTCTGTCAAACTTAATTGTCTTCTATTTACTTTCCTGTTTGTCTCTTGTAAGTTTTCTAGAGGGCATTGTGTCTTCAGCATTTGTTATTTTGCTTGACCTAGATAAATTGTTCAATAGATAATTGTTAAAATAATAATGATATAATATTGTAGTATTTTTCTAAAGGCAGACTAGAAACAGAGCCTTAAAACTTAATTTGTTACAAAAGCAAATTAATGAATATTTGAATTCACCATTGTCAAGAGGCATAAAATTAATATTAACAAAGAAAAGTACATAATTTTTTCAATGGGAAAAAAGTAATATCCATCCTTGCAATACTCTTCTCATTTAATGCCTCTGTTAGTCATTAAATCGTGTCAGACTTCTCTGAGACCCCATGTAGACCCCACTGTAACCTGCCAGGCTCCTCTGCCCATGGGAGTTTCCAGGCAAGAATATTGGAGTGGGTTGCCATTTCCTACTCCATTAATTCCTCTACTTGAAAGTGATTATCAGGGACGTTTCCTGTTGAACAAAGATGTTGGAAAGAGACATTTAAGACTAGATGAACAAGACTTGCCCTGTGCTGAAACAGAGGAGTTTTCCTTGGGATTAAGGGAATTGACTATTAAGGCGAAAGCTTTGGTTCCACTTAGCTTCATGGACAAAATGTGAAGCCTGCAAAAGATACACTCGGGTTTTTTTCTTAACCATCGAATCTCTCATTCACCTTTATAATTCTTGAGGATATGCCCTGACAATCTCTAGCAATTTGAAAGATCAAGCAATGTTCTTGATCCTCCAAAAATTCCCTAAGAAGCTGAAACTTTCCTACCTATTTCTTGAGGATTACAAACTACCTCCTTCTCATTAGTTGCACTCTCCATTCAGAAAATGAAACCTCCATGATGAAAACTGATATACAGATATTTGATTGATACCTGTCTTAACACAATACACCATCACATCTGCTGGCAGTTTGCTTTATTGTCCATTGATGTCTAAATTCAACTTTTAATAAATGAAGATCACACATTAAGAAATTATCCTTGGAAAGGCTTTGAACATAAGAATACATGTTCTTTGTTTCTGTAAAGGACACTAATGAAAGGTAGTAGTGTGTGTGACTTCCAAGATATATATCTGTCCTCCTTAAAATACACATACACACACACACACACACACACACACGACTTCTGTCCATGCATTTTGTAGTATGTATTAAGAACAGACAGAAGGGGGAAAGAAAATATGAAAATGAAGGCATATATCAGAGTGATATGGCCACAAGCCAAGGAATGCCAGTAGCCATAGAAAACTAATAAATATTCAAGATCATCCCCCACAAAAAAAAAAAGGACAAAACACATATTTTGCTCTAAAATGGATGCCACAGTAGCTTGATATCCCTTGATCTATCTTTTGTGTAAGGAAATTATCAACTAAAGAAATTATAACTTGAAACTATATCAATATTTATTCTTTCAGATCTTAATCATGGTAGAACTAGAAGAAATCTTTAAAAATGAGTCAAATTTTCCCATCCTGCAAATAAAGAAATTGAAGAAAAAATAGGAAGTGATTTGCTAAAGTCAAAGCTAGTAAGTAGAAAAGTTAATACTAGAAATCATCTTCTAGTTTTTTGATCCTATGTTTTTTATATTGATGCCCTTTTTCCCCTCCAGTCTATATTAAACATTACCCAGTCTCTAAAATCTAATCAAGTGTATAGCTCTTTATTCAGTGACCTAATTTGATTAAATATCAAAATTTTAATAATAAAGAACTCAAATTTTTTTACAACAATTTTAATGCTTTGTCCCTTTTACCATTGTTTCTCTTTACTTACGAATTTCTACTATGATGTGGATTATTTTTGAAGTGTGCCTGTAAAATTTAAGAGTGCTAGACTTGTGCTGTGCTTAGTCGCTCAATCATGTCCAGCTCTTTGTAAACCTATGGATTGTATCACGCCAGGGTCTTCTATCTATGGTGATTCTCCAGGCAAGAATACTGGAGTTTGGGTTGCTGTGCCTTCCTCGGGGGGATCTTCCCAACCCAGAGATCAAACCCAGGTCTCCCACACTGCAGGTGGATTCTTTAGTGACTGAGGCACCAGGGAAGCCCAGGCTAGACTTAAGAACACTTTAATACATATTTGAGGTTGGCAATTTAATATAGAATAAAAATGATAGATGCAGTTGTGAGTTTGTCTATAAAAACATCTACATATGATACAGTATCTAGCACATAGTTGAAACTCTGTAACACTCTGTTAAATGAATGTATTCATTAAGTGGGTGTGAAAACATGAAAAACAACCATGTCTTCAAAACCAAACCATGAGCAGGAAGTGGAGTTTCTGAGATGCCTATCTCCTGGGACCAAGGATTTCTACAGGATATTTTTATATTTGGGTTTTTTTGTGTATGAGACATAGCATGACATACAGAAAAGTGATTAGCTAGCTTGAGAGTTAGCAACTTGGATTTCAGTCTGTTTTTGTTATAACTACCTGGAGAGGTTACCTCTCTTTCTTGGGCCATAACATAAATATAGAATTTGGAATCAATGTGATTAATGTTGTGAAAAGAAATTCTTTTCTCAACAATGGTTGCATAATCTCCTTACCTAGCCCCTTGTGTTAGTTTGCTATAGATGTGCATAATGAAGTACCACATCTTAAGTTTCTGCTTTTCTACCTTCAAGCTGTGTGATCTTGAATATGTCACTTCCTCTCTTTTAGCCTCTGAATTCTAATCCATAACATGGTGAAGTGGAGCCAGATTACCTTTCAAATCCAATCCAGCTCTGACATGTGGAAGAAAGAAAATAAATGAATATAGGTTCCAAGGAAGTGATAGATAAAGCAAAATAGTGAAAAGCCCATAGCAGAATAAGACAAAGCTAACTTGTGGTATTCAAACCAAGATATCAGTTCCTTTAATGAATTGAGCTGGGGAATATGATTCTAACAATAAACCATTATTGAAGCTGTAGGTTTTAAATGACTTTTAAAAAATTTTAAACACGTGAGTATACTAAAATAGACTCTTTCCAAATTACTGAAATTATTATCTGCTCTTTCCCCTTGTAAAATATTTTTTTTAGTCCTTGCAGGCAACTTTAGCCTCTAAAATTTTTTTAATAGGCACACCATGGCTAAAAATAAATAGCTTGCTTTAAAAGAAATGTGGTTTTTAAAAGAAAGAACAACAAAATGCCAAGAACATTTCTATAGCCAACTTCGTGCTTTGCCTGCTTCAGGAAAAGACTAGTAAAAAAACAGGTGTCACTAATCACCATGCAATCTGGGGTCTCCAGTCTGAGGTGGAAAGAACCTCAACCAGCTGCTTTCTTCTCTGATTAAAAATTCCTTCATATTAAACTCTTAACCTTTTGCTCTTATATTCTCATATGTTTTGTACTCTTTTTTTTCTTTATGGGCTAGGGGAAATGAACGGATTAGCACCGTCTTACCTCTGAGTCAGTGAGTTAATTAAAGAGTGTGTATATAAAATGAAATAATGAATTATTTAGCTGATAACAAACATGATATAAAATTCCATTTATTGGATAGTCAACTCAATTTTATTAGTTTTATAATTATATAAATCATTTTAACACAATGCAGAAATATTTAGCATTTGTAGATTTATTTTTCATATGGTTTGCTTGTTGTTCTACAGCCATTTGTATTTTGTTTTTCTCTTTATGGAATGTTCTAAATATCTGATTGAAATATGGTGCAGTTTGATTAAGAAGGAAGTGATATAGCTAGTGACTCAGAAAGACATAAAATGCTGAAGGATTCCTGTATTTTTCCTTTCCCCTTTTCCCTAACCTGGGACAGTCTATGACCCTTTTTTTAAGAGTATCCTTTTCCAAGTTAACTCATTATAATGGATCACTCTAACTAGGGGGCAATTTGTTAAACACAAATAGCATTGGACAAAACTTCCTAATCTTAATTTGACATGCTTCCTCCAGAAGGAAAAAAAAAAAAAAAACACTCTAAGGTGTACACATGCGTGTTTGTGTTCATGCTAAGTCGCTTTAGTCCTCTCCAACTCTTTGCAACATCACGGTCTATAGCCTGCCAGCCTTCTCTGTCCGTGGGATTCTCCAAGCAAGGATGCTGGAGTGGGTTGTCATGCCCTCCTCTAGGGGATCGAACCTGCATTTCTTATGCCTCCTGCATTGCAGGCAGGTTCTTTACCACTAGCACTACCTGCGAAGACCTCGAGGGTGTATAAGTGAAAAGTGAAGTCGCTCAGTCGTGTCCGACTCTTTGCAACTCCACGGACTGTAGCCTATCAGGCTCCTCCGTCCATGGGATTTTCCAGGCAAGAGTGCTGGAATGGATTGCCATTTCCTTCTCCAGGGGATCTTCCCGACCCAGGAATCGAACCCAGGTCTCCCTCCTTGCAGGCAGACGCTTTACCGTTTGAGCCACAGTTACTTAATTAAGCTTTAACAAAAGCACTCCTAAGTGAGTTCAGGTTAGTCTCAGTTCTGTTTCTCTGCTTCACCAATTCAATTTTATCAGCATCTATACTCCTCTGAGTACAGGATGACCATACATTCAGATTTTCCCAGGACAGTCCCTGTTTCAGCCTGTTGCTCTGCTGTCTGTCTGAAGATTATTCCCTTTCACTCTCAAAAGTGTTCTGGTTTGGAAAGTAAATTATGTGGTCCGTTATCACCAGGCATATACTCTATAGGCCTTCTGCACAGTTATCTCTAGCTATCTTTAAAATGGGGAAATTCTCTACCATTGTCTTCAAATTTGAATATTTATGAATATGCTGTCTTTTACCCTCTGAACTAGATCTTACGATATTATTGTGTAACCATTGTGTAATAAGGTGTAATATTGTATTTTCACTTCTCCTTATTGAAAGGGGTATTCTTAAGAGATTTACAGAAATGCAAAGCCTGGTGACTTTCTGAAAATGCAAGCACATTCCTGTTAAAGTTGGACTTTTTATAATGCAATAAGCAGAGCAAGATAGAACATAGCTAGAATATAGTCTGATTCTGATCTTGGGCAAATTTAACTTCTTTAAGCCTCCATTTTTCTTCTATAATTTGAGGATGATTTTTTTTGAATGATGATTGTAAGAGTTGAGGCATTATGCATTAAGCGTTCAGAACTATGCCCTGTTCATAACCAACACAGAAAACATGGTGCATGCATGTGTGTGTGTGTGATCTCAGTCGTGTGCAACTCTTTGTGACCTCATGGACTGTAGCCCTCCAGGCTTCTCTGTCCCTGGGATTTTTCAGGCAAGTATACTGGAATAAGTTGCCATTTCTCCTCCAGATGATCTTCCCAACCTAGGTATCGAACGCATGTCTCCTTTGTCTCTTTCATTGACAGGCAAGTTCTTTACCCCTGAGCCACCTGGGAAGCCCCCAGAAAATATGATAGCAACTATAATTATCATTTTTTATTGGATAAGATCACTGGACATTTATGGGTATTAATGGAGTAAAAGTGTTTCTTTTTCATCTTCAAGAAAAAGTACTCCAATCCTTGTAGTTTGGTAGAGTTCAGTACAAGTTGAACTTTGTAATATGGTTGACTGTATTTGATTCCAGAGATTAGTATTCAGTTCAGATGTTTAAAAATATGAATTTTAAGCACTTAAGCAATTAGAACTAATGATGGAACAAAAAAACCCTCAATTATCTTTTAAAGTGATTATCCTTTACATAGTTACTTTGCTTATGATGAATTTGAGCAAATTTAAAATGAACAATACACTGGAAGAATCAGCTTGTAAAATAATTAAAAATATATATCTTTGATTTGTCGAGTAACAAATTTTTGTCCTCAACGATAGAAAAATAATCCCAATATTTTAAGGAAGAATTGTTGGTTTAACAAATACATAATTCAAGATACCTTTTATAAGTCAAATATTTATCTCATAAAATAAAGCAATCATATGTTCTTTAATTACTTCTGTTCTTTCTCTACAATAAGAATTCCAACTTTTATTTGTGCCTTTAACATAAGCAAGCTGTTTTGAGAGGCAACTTATGTTGAAAATATGTTCCAGATTTACACTGATGCTCAGTATGAACAGCAAAGAGCCATCTTTTGGTCAAATCATACATTACACAATGTGTCCCAAGTTTGAATTGAAAACGGGGGTCACCATGGAGGAACATTTTTCTATTTTTAATCAGAAAGTGTGACTTCAAATCCTTGCCTCCCCTGTGATTTTGAAAATTTGCTACTTCTCTGCATTTCAGCTTCCGCAATATCCTGTTTTTTAATGCCTCTTACATTAAAGCAAACACTTCTTTCTGGAGGTTATACTGGACTTAATCGCAATGTTCGGCATCAAGGAAAAAATGATGCAAAATGTGTTCCCAGAGTCACCCACAGAATCATGCTATTTTCATTTCTATTCCAATAATGACAAAGTGTGGTGTGCTCCCAACCTGACTCCCTCATGTATTTTTAAATTGCATTGTTCGTGATGCCTGCTTTAAGTTTAGATGTAATAAAGTAAGATAATGTGGTAAATTAATTAAAATGAGTAAATTCACTATTCTAAGTGAGTTAACATTCACATAGCAGTTAACTATCCTAGTCTTCCTTAAACAAAGGCAGTAACAGGTAAAAATTATCCTCCTTCAAAGACAATCGAAAATGCTATCTTTAATGCATGAATATTCTTAACATCAATTATACACTAAAAGGTTTTGTCATACCTGTTGATTTTAAGTTATTACAAAGTTGACAAGTTGAAAGCATTTGTCTAATGATGCCAACTATTCATTCTGTCTGCTTTACAGAGATGTTGTGAGACTCAAAGTGAAATAATGTGTGGAAAATTACTTTATATGATAAAGTGATATATGTAAAGCTTATCCACTCAATTAATATTAATATTGAATGTCTACCGTGTGCCAGCCACTGTCTTAGGCACTTACTAGAAGTCTGCAACAACTTCTAACTATCCAGTATTTAATTCAAATTCAACTCTAAAGATATGGATATAGGTAGCATTTATATACAAGAATTTCTACTCCTTCTTGACTACTTATTCAATCCCCTCCATTTGAAATATTTCTCACCTTTACTCCTTGATGTGTTTTCCTCCTGCTCAACGTTTGATTCATGCTCTTTGAAACAACTAATGAACACAAATGCAGGGACTTCCCTGCTGGTCCAGTGGTTAAGACTTTGCCTTCCAATATAAAGGGTGTGAGTTTGATCCCTGGTCAGGGAACTAAGATCCCACATGCTTCACAGTCAATAAATCAAAACATGAAATAAAAAAAAAAAAAAAAAA
>SJYT01004453.1:80970-98272 GCA_006410635.1 Cephalophus harveyi | reverse complement strand
AAAAAAAAAAAAAAAAAACAGAAACAATATTGTAACAAATTCAATAAAGACTTTAAAAGTGGTCCACATCAATAAAATCTTTAAAAACAAATAAAATAAATGCAAAGTCCTCTGCCACAATTATCAGTTATCCTCAGCTTGCAGTGCCCTGTCCACAGTCTGTGCTTCCCAGATTTTAATGTCCATAGGAATCACCTAAGAATCTGATTAAATGGTGGATTCTGCTTCAGTGGGACGTGAGATTCTGCATTGCTAACAAGTTCCCATATGATGCACATGCTTTGCTCTAAAGATAACACTTTGGGGAACAAACCTCCATCAGGTTGAGACTGAAGATTGGTTCCTCTTTTGGCCTGTGAAATTATTTCCCTGCATCCCATTTATTTTCAACAGACATTCTTCTTATAAATAATTAAATCTGTGAGCTGTAAACAGCATCCTGCATATTTATCCCACTTTAACACTTGCCATGTGCAGAAAATGTTAACCACAAAGGATCTTTGTTTTATCCCTGATCTGGGAAACTCACACTCACTTTAATTAGCTAGTTCACATGCAGTAAAATCTCAGGAGCCAGGTGACTTGAGTTCCATGTGTTTTGTCTCTGGAGAATTAAAATGTGCAACCCATTCTCCCTGTGGCTTGCTCTGTCTTGATTACTATATATAATGCAAATACTGGACAATCCCAACATAACCCAACACATGCCATGGCAAGGTTAAAGTCAACACCTGATTTCCATCTAGTTCCATTTCTGTTGGCCTTTATCTTAAGCCTCCACAGCTTATTTCAATATGCTTCCTCTCTGCTCCAAATGATGTGTAACTTTATGCAGTTTTGACTACTTTGAAATATTTTAATTGCACTGTTTCCATTGTTTGAAAGTATCACCACAGAAATGTTACAATGATAATTTCTGCTTTTCAGTTTCGGTTACATCATTAATGTTGAATGATTAGTATATATTAATCATATAAATGTCTATATACAGACTCCTGATCCTGATAGAAAAGGCTTCAACATCTGGCTCTTACTTAATTTTCCAGGTTTATCTTCTTTAACCACATATATATCTTATATGATAGCCTTATAATTGTAACTAGAATTTTTAAATTTAACTTTTCTCTAATATATGTGCTGGAATACCATGCCTTTAGTCAGAGAGAGGACTGGCCACCTTGTTGGTCAAGGACCCCTCCAGATACTCCTCCAACCTCAATTTCCTGCAGCCATTTCTTTAACCTCCTGTTTGGTAAAATCCTTCCATATAGCCAACCCTGTACATAATTCTGTTTTAGCAACCTAGCAACATTTTCTTCAACTCTATTATTACTCACCTTTCCTATTACTCACCTTTCCTAATAGATGTGAGGGCAGTAATTATTATTAATAGTCGTACTTCCAGTACGTAGGTTTGGGACTCTCACATAGCAGTATTCAGTTATATTTTGCTGATTTTTAAATGAATGATATGTAGCTAAATTTTAAATATTTAATATATGAAACTTTTCTCATTTCCAAGTCCAGTGTAGTTCTAGCATGAAAATTATATATCTGGCTGTCTCTGAAAGCATAGGGAAATGTTTAAAGTTTCTCAGAAGGAATGACAGGATGTAATAGGGTATGCCAGAGCCAGACTGAATGCAGATTATAGTGGGTTTGTTTTTTTTTTTTTTTTAATGGTTCTTTTGTTTTTGAATGATTGTAACTTCTTTGACATTCTAGATTTGAAATTAAGAAATCCAGTTACGCTATACCTTCATGGTATAGGTCTCCAGTCAAAAGCCCCCAGGTGAGCTTCAAGTTCTAGGCAAGAGCCAGCATTACCTGCCATCCAAGATATGGGACACCTCAGAAGTCCAGTTTTTGTAAAATTTAGATGACTGCAGCCATCCACCACTGACATGAGATTACAGCACCCCAAGAGATTCCAAAGCAAATGACCCAGCCAAGTTCTTCTCCAATTCCTGACCCACAAAATATGGAGCAAAACAAAATTGTTTTAAGTCACTCCATTTTCAATAATTTATTACATGACAACTGTAAATTGAACCAATGAGAGTCACAACCAGGGCCCTGGACCCTTTTCTATCTGTATGCCTTCAGAAAAGTAACTCTTCCCCTTTAGGTGTTAGTTAGTCTTGGTAGTTATCAACAGATAACATATTTTCAAAAACCTTTTTCTACATTACAGTGTTTCTACATTCACAGATAAAATGGCTATCATTGTTATCTTGTCAACTGTGGCCAAGAGTATCAGGGATAGGGTTTTGCCATATAAGAATCTGAACAGAAACAAACCTTACTCCAGCTTCTGTTTAGCCAAAGGAAATTGCGACCTACATATTTGCATACATTCGACCTCTTTTTTTTTTTTTTTTAATGAATGAGTCACTGCTTTTGTTTTTTAAATAATGTCATTTTGTTTTATTTTCTTCATTTTATTTACTGGCTGCACCACACAGCATGTAGGATCTTAGTTCCATGACCAGGAACTTAACCACGTTCCCTGCATTGAAAGTGTGGCATTTAACCACTGACCCATCAGGGAAGTCCCATATACCCGTGCCTATAATTCATGCACCTGTAAGTGAGAATTACCAGTTCAGTAGATGATCTCCAAAATCTGATCTAGCTCTATGATTCCGAGATTCTATAATCTTCTAATAATCATATCTTTACATTTTAATCTATGAATTTCAAGTAAGAAGTAGCATTGTGAGCATGGAGTATAGCTTTTTTTTTAAAAAGGAGTATTGTTGTAAAGATGAGGAAGAAAAATCACCAGAAGAAAATGAAAGCAATGACTTTCTTAAGCAATAAAAACACAAGCAATGATTAAAACACCATTGCAGATAAGTGAGCAAGGCAAAGGGGTGGCATTTTACCCAGTTGTTATTTTTATAATGAGAACCATGGCACACATTCTCCTGCTTTGGACAATGTGCTTGCCAAAGCTCCTGAACAATCATGATTTTACCAATATCCTCAATAGATAGCTTCCTTAAAAATAAAGTGGGAGTGGAGGTGCAGTAATTTCTAAATAGGCTAAGCTCTCATTGGGATAAATGGATAATGGAACAATAGCTAATGATTTACCATAAATCATTGTTCATATTTGCCATTGCTCTCTGGTGGGTAATTGAACACTGCAAGCACAGATATAGGACACCAGAACTGTAGACAATGTATCTTAGCTCTAATATCGACTTGCTGAATGACAATAACTTGAGAAATGGAAGAATGTCTACAAGGGGAACATACCATTCACATTGTTTATAACATTTATAAAGAGACTGATGAATCAATACACAGAAAAGAGATGATTTAGCTATGTGATAGATATAGAACAATTAATCTTATTAACTGAAACTCAAAAGAAAACTGACCTAAAGTCACCTAAAATCGTTGGCATCTTTAGAAGTCTGCGTTCAGCTTATTTTATTTATATTAACTCTTATCAATCAACAAGTATGACAAAAACCTTTTAGTTAAATGATTGAAGTTCAGAATATTCATGCATTAAGAATGATGTTTTCAGTTATCTTCTACGGATGGATGACTTTTATACTTTATTGCCTTTGTTATTTGAAAGAAACCTGAAATATGTAAATCCTATATAATATTTGTTATAGTTTATAGATTAGTGGTAGGGAAAAGTATTATGGAAAAAAATTTAAATACTTAATTTGCTATTTTTAAACAAGTCATTTTCTAATGTATTTTATAGCTAAGTATTTTATCATTATTTGTAAAATGCTTAGTATAACACTAGTTCTTACTCTTTTATTTGAAAAACTATTTAAACCTTAATTTTTACATTACAGTAGAAATGTTGAAAGTACAACATATTAATACATGCCCTAATCATAGCAGAGTGACGAGCTATTCCAACATGATTTAGTAAACAACAGAAATCAGCATGAGGCAAATCTGTTCTGGGCCCTCTCCAAAGGTATACAGTGAGACAGCAAAATTGCTTCATATAATGTGGGTTTTCTTTATAAAGTAGTCTTATTCCATAATTTTAAGATGTCTTCGTATTGAACTTAAAATGTTTCTTTCCAAGATCCATAAGAGTCATATCTAAGGAGGTACTTTGACAAGGGCAGGGCACTTTCTCAAGATTTTTGTTTGTTTGTTTTTGTCACTAAACAATCTCTGTCTCTTATACACATCTTTACTAAGAAATTAATTTATCCAATCATATATCTTCTTCCAAGAATGATTTAAAGTAGTCATCGTGAACATTGTAATTTATAACATATGGGTGAATAGATTAATAACATATTAAACATTATAAGTAAATAGAAATAGAAATAAAATTTTGTTTTAAAGACACAAAGAATAAACTTGTCCTATAATTTATTCTTCCATGTACTACTTTAGACCAGGTTAGTCCAGAAAACCTCCAAAAAAACTTGCATGCAAAGTTGACTTTTATAAAACACTTTTCAGGCTATATTGTTGGGTTTTGTTTGGCATTTCTGTTTTTTCTCTGTTGGTTGTTCTTTCTGAATTTAAATTTTTAATAATCTAGTATTGACGCAATGTATCATATTGGCATGTATGTATGATGAACATAAGAGAAGTACATCTCATAGGTATTTTAGCCTCCACTTCAATATATACATATGTCCTCTCATGTATACAGAATGTCATTGAAGTGTTCACATTATCAGATAATAGTAATCAAATATTAATCATCAATTATTACTTTGTGCACATTAGTTATAGATGAATTGGGAATCTGTTTTTGGATCTTTTTAAATGAAGAAAGGCAAAAGGGACAGTATTTATGGTAGCAAATAAAGAAATATTTAAACTGGTATACTAATTGAATATTAAATTTGCTTTTATCCCATCAGAACTGATACAGTAGATAATGATAACTTCTTATAGCAACCCAAAAAGTGTTCTATAAATATCAGTACATTTATCAGTCTATCCGTATTCTACAGTAAGTTAGAAAGAGTAAGCTTGAAAAATGCAGATAAAACAATGTGTATATTTCTTTTAAATTGCAGACCTCCAAAATGTGATATATTAATCTGCACTGAGTTTTTCAGACTGCCCCAAACTTATTTTGTTCAGTGAACTCTTTTTTTTCTCACCTCTGTGAAGTCAGAGTTCTGCAAAGCACAATTTGGAATTATCTGCTTTATGAAGCATTTTCTAACTCAGACAATCTTGTTCTCTCATTCTGTCACTAACGAATGGATCTCACTTTTTTTCAATGTCTCTAGAGTTTCAATCTCTTGTTTTCCTTTCTTGATTTAAATCAAGTTGAAGTTGACTTTTGATCCTTTTTTTGTTCTACAAGTATTTATTAGATAAAGTTACCTGAAACTTTAGTATGTTTCATTGGTAAATCACAGAGATATATATTAGGAAACTATAGACTATGCAGTATATAGTAAAAAATCACTTTATATTTGAGGTGAAAAGTTATCTAAATAAGTGACTCGTCAAAATTTAATAAATGAAATTTTAATTGAAATTAATAATCTTGTTAAAGTATAGGCTAGTTTGTTTATTTCACATGCCAGCAAGGTTATGCTCAAAATTCTTCAAACTAGGCTTCAGCAGTAGCGAAGTAGTTCAACTGAGAACTTCCAGATGTAAATGCTGGGTTTAGAAAAGGCAGAGGAACCAAAGATCAAATTAGTAACATTCATTGCATCATGGAGAGAGAAAGGGACTTCCAGAAAAACATTGACTTCTGGTTCATTGACTATACAGAAGACTTTAACCGTGGGGATCACAACACACTGTGGAAAATTCTTAAAGAGGCGATAGTACTAGAACACCTTATCTGTCTCCTAAGAAACCTGTATGCAGGTCGAGAAGCAGCAGTTAGAATTGGACAGAGAACAACTAACAGGTTCAAAACTGGGAAAGGAATATGTCAAGGCTGTATATTGTTACCCTGCTTACTTAACTTCCATGCAGAATACATCATGCAAAATGCCAGGCTGGATGACTCACAAACTGGAATCAAGATTGCTGGGAGAAACATCAACAAACAGAGATACACATATGAAAACACCCTTATGGCAGAAAGTGAAAAGGACTAAAGAACCTCTTGATGAAGGTAAAAGAGGAGAGTGAAAAAGCTGGCTTAAAATTCAACATTTAAAAAGCTAAGACCATGGCTTCTGGTCCCATCACTTCATGACAAATAGAAGGGGAAAAAGTGGAAGTGGTGACAGATTTTCTCTTCTTGGTTTCCACAATCACTGTGGAAAGTAACTGCAACCATGAAATTCAAAGATACTTGCTCCTTGGAAGGAAAGCCATGACAAACATAGTGTATTAAAAAGCTGAGATATCACTTGCCAACAAAGCCCGTATAGTCAAAATTATGGTTTTTCCAAATGTATGGATGTGGGAGGGGGACCATTAAGTTGGTTGAGCACCAAATGCCTGATGCTTTTGCATTGTGGTGCTGAGCTGCGGCTGTGCGGGCACAGGAGTGCTGCGAGGAGCTACTCCATGTTCAAGGTCAAGAGGGGCGGCCGTGAGGCGATACCCCTAGTCCAAGGTAAGAAGTAGTGGCTGAACTTTGCTGGGCAGCCGTGAAGAGATACTGCACGTCCAAGGTAAGAGAAACCCAAGTAAGATGATAGGTGTTGCAAGAGGGCATCTGAGAGCAGACACACTGAAACCATAATCACAGAAAACTAGTCAATATGATCACATGGACCACAGCCTTGTCTAATTCAATGAAACTAAGCCATGCCCTGTGGGGCCACCCAAGATGGGCGGGTCATGGTGGAGAGGTCTGACAGAATGTGGTCCACTGGAAAAGGGAATGGCAAGCCACTTCAGTATTCTTGCCTTAAGAACCCCATGAACAGTATGAAAAGGCAAAATGATAGGATACTGAAAGAGGAACTCCCCACGTTGGTAGGTGCCCAATATGCTACTGGAGATCAGTGGAGAAATAACTCCAGAAAGAATGAAGGGATGGAGCCAAAGCAAAAACAATACCCAGCTGTGGATGTGACTGGTGATGCAAAGAAATAGAAGAAAACAACAGAATGGGAAAGACTAGAGATCTCTTCAAGAAAATTAGATACCAAGGGAACGTTTCATGCAAAGATGGGCTCGATAAAGGACAGAAATGGTATGGACCTAACAGGAGCAGAAGATATTAAGAAGAGGGGGCAAGAATACTCAGAAGAACTGTACACAAAAAGATCTTTATGACCAAGATAATCACGATGGTGTGATCACTCACCGAGAGCCAGACATCCTGGAATGTGAAGTCAAGTGGGCCTTAGAAAGCATCACTACAAACAAACTAGTGGAGGTGACAGAATTCCAGTTGAGCTGTTTCAAATCCTGGAAGATGATACGTGTGAAAGTGCCGCACTCAATACGCCAGCAAATTTGGAAAACTCAAGCAGTAGC
Source organism: Cephalophus harveyi (assembly GCA_006410635.1). NCBI lineage: Eukaryota > Metazoa > Chordata > Mammalia > Artiodactyla > Bovidae > Cephalophus > Cephalophus harveyi. The sequence goes on along the minus strand of SJYT01004453.1, from coordinate 90,856 downwards.
CACAGGACTGGAAAAGGTCAGTTTGCATTCCAATCCCAAAGAAAGACAATGCCAAAGAATGCTCAAACTACCACACAATTGTGCTCGTAAAGTTATGCTCAAAATTCTCCAAGCCAGGCTTCAGCAATACATGAACCGTGAACTTCCTGATGTTCAAGCTGGTTTGAGAAAAGGCAGAGGAACCAGAGATCATCAAATTGCCAACATTCTCTGGATCATGGGAAAAGCAAGAGAGTTTCAGAAAAACATCTATTTCTGCTTTATTGACTATGCCAAAGCCTTTGACTGTGGATCACAATAAACTGGAAAATTCTGAGAGAGATGGGAATACCAGACCACCTGACCTACCTCTTGAGAAACCTATATGCAGGTCAGGAAGTGACAGTTAGAACTGGACATGGAACAACAGACTTGTTCCAAATGGGAAAAGGAGTATGTCAAGGCTGTATATTGTCACCCTGCTTATTTAACTTACATGCAGAGTACATCATGAGAAATGCTGGGCTGGAAGAAGCACAAGCTGGAATCAAGATTGCCAGGAGAAATATCAATAACCTCAGTTATGCAGATGACACCACCCTTATGGCAGAAAGTGAAGAGGAACTAAAAAGCCTCTTGATGAAAGTGAAAGAGGAGTGTGAAAAAGTTGGCTTAAAGCTCAGCATTCAGAAAACTAAGATCATGGCATCTGGTACCATCACTTCATGGAAAATAGATGGGAAACAGTGGAAACAGTGTCAGACTTCATTTTGGGTGCTCCAAAATCACTGCAGATGGTCACAGCCATGAAATTAAAAGATGTTTACTCCTTGGAAGGAAAGTTATGACCAACCTTGATAGCATATTAAAAAGCAGAGACATTACTTTGCCAACAAAGGTCTATCTAGCCTACCAGGCTCCTCCGTCCTTGGGATTTTCCAGGCAAGAGTACTGGAGTGGGGTGCCATTGCCTTCTCCGCTATCTAGTCAAGGCTATGGTTTTTCCAGTAGTCATGTATGGATGTGAGAGTTGGACTGTGAAGAAAGCTGAGTGCCAAACAATTGATGTTTGTGAACTGTGGTGTTAGAGAAGACTCTTCTTGAGAGTCCCTTGGACTGCAAGGAGGTCCAACCAGTCCACCCTAAAGCAGATCAGTCCTGGGTGTTCACTGGAAGGACTGATGCTAAAGCTGAAACTCCAATGCTTTAGCCACCTCATGTGAAGAGTTGACTCATTGGAAAAGACTCTGATGCTGGGAGGGATTGGGGACAGGAGAAGGGGATGACAGAGGATGGGATGGCTGGATGGCATCACCGACTCAATGGACATGAGTTTGAGTGAAGTCTGGGAGTTGGTGATGGACAGGGAGGCCTGGCATGCTGCGATTCATGGAATCGCAAAGAGTTGGACACAACTGAGCAACTGAACTGAACAAGGCCCTTGAGAGCCCCTTGGACTGCAAGGAGATCCAACCAGTTCATCCTAAAGGAAATCAGTCCTGAATATTCATTGGAAGGACTGATACTGAAGCAGCAACTCCAATACTTTGGCCACCTAATATGAAGAGCCAACTCATTGGAAAAGACCCTGATTCTGGAAGAGATTGAAGATAAAAGAAGGGGGTGTCAGATATTGAGATGGTTAGATAGCATCACCTACTCAATGGACATGAATTGGCACAAACTCTGGGAAATAGTGCAGGACAGAGAGCCGGACATGCTACAGTCCTTGTAATTTCAAAGAGCTGGATGCTACTTAGCAACTGAACAACAACAAATTAGTTTACACAATTGTGTCTCATAAATCTAAGTAATTCTTTTAAATATAATAATTTGTCTTCCTTTTCTTAAAAGCATCTATGAAATGATTTTTATTTCAATATTTAGCAACACACAGACACACATACCCCCCCATAGATAATCATTTGTTTTTGATGACTATACACATAGATCAGATTAAGGAAGTTTCCTACATAGTAACTGTTCATGTATTTGAAGATTATACAATAATATAATTTGTTCATTTATATCACATTCATCAGTTGTTCAAAATTTTTTAGATTCAGTGGTAAAGTATCAACAGAAACATATTTAATTGAAAAGCACATCATAGCATTCTTCCCCCTAATTGACTTTGCACCATTGCCATAGAGACTCAGCAAAACTCATAGCAACACTACAACTAAAAATTAAACTTACGTTGACTGGCCCAGTTGTTCAGCTTGCTTGGTATATGTGCTAGTCAAAGACTAGCTAGATCTAGTTATATTCAGTGAAATGTAAGTGAAAAACCAATATATGTAGCATTTTTTTTCCCATTTCATACACTTACAAATCACTTGTGAATTTGGTCACGACTCAGATCCAGATTCGGTAGATCTGGAGTAGGACCTGGGAGGCTAGATTTCTAACTAATGTCCAAATGATGCCGATGATGACGATGACAATCTGGTTGGTCAGCTGTACAACTCAGGGCTCTATCAATGACCTACAGTGACTTACTCTGTAAATATGGTTTATCATTTATTATTTTCTGTTTGTTTTGTTTCTTTTGTTTGTTTTAAATATTTATTTATTTATCTGGCTACACTGGCTTTTTGTTGTGGCACATAGTCTCTTTTATCTTCATTGCAAAATGCCAGATCTTTTTAAGTTGCAGCATCTAAACTCAGTTATGGCATGTGGGATCCAGTTCCCTAGTGGCTAAGACTCTGTGTTCCCATTGCTGGGGTCCCGGGTTCAATCCCTGAGCAGGGAACTAGTGCATGTTCTCATATATTGTATGTGAACATTTATTGTTTACCTGTAAATCATAATTCAGAACAAAGACTCAATAAAACTACAGTGAGAGGCAAAAAGACAATGGCCATTTCTTATTAATTAGCAATCACTTGTTCTTATGCTTGAAATCTATTTTTTTTAATATTCACATTGTATTTTTCCAAATGTAGTCCTCACAATGACCTCTTAATCCATAATTCTTTTGTACATTCTTTTACTATGTAGTCCAGGCCCTGCTAAAATTCATCCCTGATGCTTCATTGTACAGCTGGGTAGGTAAATTATTCTCCCACACAGGGACATATTCTTTTATTTAAAGTAATCTGGCTTTAGAAAAGATCTGCTTGATTACTTGTCATGTTTGCATGGTTTAATTTAGTGTCTAGATACCTAACATTCTTCTCTCCAATCCTACCATCTCTTTTAAGTGACCACTTTCCATTTTTTAATAAATACTAGAAGCTTCCAAGGAAGATGATTGTCTTTTTAAAAAATACATTTTCACTTACTGTCGGCTTTCTATTTTATTCACCACTAATTTTAATAAGGTATTATTATCTAAGTGTAGCAGATTTTTTAAATGATGATCATACTATGCTTTACTTCATTACTTTGACTGAATATTATTCCAGAAACTAACTAAAACAGTTATAATTCTAGAATAAAATATTAACTGATATTGCCAATTTAGTATTTTATTAAGTAGATGTAAAATTCAAATAGCTTGGGTGTATAAACTATGATTACATTATATATCTACTTGCCTAACTTTGTGCTCATATTTTTTCTCTATCTTGCTCCCTCTTTTTCTCTTCATCATTTCTCACTTGAAATATTCTATTTATTATACAGATGGAAAATACAACCTCTCATCATAATGGTGCCCTTTTTTTCCTAGATGATGATGATGATTAATCAATTACAAGTTTATGAAAAAGAAACACCTGGCACACTTCCATAAACAAATAGATTTCCTGTGGTTTTCAGAACAGCTGAGGGTATTTCTAAGGGTCAGGAGTCTCTGTGAGTAACGCTCTCTTCACAGTTTGACTTCCCCACAAGCCTGATTCTCATAAATATGCACCCTTACACCCAACACATAAGTATTTTTTTATTTATTTAGCAGGCACATGTTGCAAACACTACAGAGGAACAAAGAAAGTAAAGGAGAGAGGGGAAGGATTAAAACACAGGGGTACACACTGCTGTATTTAAAATGGATAACCAACAAGGTCCTGCCAAATAGCACAGGGAACTCTGCTCAATGTTATCTGGCAGCCTGGATGGGAGGGAAGTTTGGGGGTGAATAGACACATGTATATGTATGGAGGAGTCTCTCTGCTGTCCACCTGAAACTATACAACATTGTTAATCAGCTATACTCCAATATAAGATAAAAAAATTTTTTAAACAGTTTTGACAAACTTGTCTTTCTAAAACTGTCTTTTTTTTTTTTCAAAATAAATTTTTTGAAACCTTCTTTCTTGCCCTTAACTATACTTCTTTAGAAAATTCTACTGGTAGTTTTCACATCCAAGGGGGAAAATGTTAAATTTATGATACTGTGATGTTTTCTTCCTTTTAATACCTTCTATATATTTTTAAATCTTTTGCCTTAAATGCAATTTTTTTAAAAGGTAAAGTTCATGAGCATTGATACCCAGTCCTCTAAGTCTGTGTGTTCAGCAGAATAGTTAATAATCACATGTCCAAATTGAGATGTGCTGTTTTTATAAAACACAACAAGTTTTAATGATTTAGAACACATGGAAGAATGAGAAATATGTTAATAATTTTTCAGATTGATTGCATGTTGAAATGATATTTTGGATATATTGGGTTTAGTAAGATATACTGTTAACATTAGGTTCACCTGTTTCTTTTTACTGTTTTTAGTATGGTGCTAGAAACTTCAAAACTAGATTTGTGTCTCACATGGCATTTCTTTTGGAGACTAATGATATGAGGTTTTATTCTTTTATTTTGCACTGCACAATATTATTTTCTCATTTTGGTAATGTCATTTGCAATCAATCTGAATCCTAAAATACTCTTCAATATGGTAAAAAAACTCACAATAAAGATCATTTCCTCCAAACTATATATTTAAGTCAAACTCAAAGTTAACATCTATTTTTTTGGTAGCATTTAACTATCACAAAATATTCAAATTTAGAAAAGTGAATTTTCATTCTAGGCCTAAATAGTAATCAAGTAAGCAGGGCAAAGGCTAATAGAGTTTTGCCAAGAAAACACACTGGTCATAGCAAACACCCTCTTCCAACAACACAAGAGCAGACTGGACACATGGACACACATGGACATCACCCGATGGTCAACACTGAGATCAGATTGATTATATTCTTTGCAGCGAAAGATGAAGAAGCTCTATAGAGTCAGCAAAAACAAGAGCTGACTGTAGCTCAGATCATGAACTCCTTATTGCCAAATTCAGACTGAAATTGAAGAACGTAGGGTAAACCACGAGACCATTCAGGTATGACCTATATCAAATCCCTTATTATTATACAGTGGAAATGAGAAATTGATTTAATGGACTAAATCTGATATATAGAGTGCCTGATGAACTACAGACAGAGGTTTGTGACATTGTACAGGAGACAGGGATCAAGACCATCCACATGGAAAAGAAATGCAAAAAAGCAAAATGGCTGTCTGAGGAGGCCTTACAAAGAGCTATGAAAAGAAGTGAAGCGGAAAGCAAAGGAGAAAAGGAAAGATATAAACATCTGAATGCAGAGTTCCAAAGAATAGCAAGGAGAGATAAAATGCCTTCCTCAGTGATCAAAGCAAAGAAATAGAAGAAAACAACAGAATGGGAAAGACTAGAGATCTCTTCAAGAAAATTAGATACCAAGGGAACGTTTCATGCAAAGATGGGCTCGATAAAGGACAGAAATGGTATGGACCTAACAGGAGCAGAAGATATTAAGAAGAGGGGGCAAGAATACTCAGAAGAACTGTACACAAAAAGATCTTTATGACCAAGATAATCACGATGGTGTGATCACTCACTGAGAGCCAGACATCCTGGAATGTGAAGTCAAGTGGGCCTTAGAAAGCATCACTACAAACAAACTAGTGGAGGTGACAGAATTCCAGTTGAGCTGTTTCAAATCCTGGAAGATGATACGTGTGAAAGTGCCGCACTCAATATGCCAGCAAATTTGGAAAACTCAAGCAGTAGCCACAGGACTGGAAAAGGTCAGTTTGCATTCCAATCCCAAAGAAAGACAATGCCAAAGAATGCTCAAACTACCACACAATTGTGCTCGTAAAGTTATGCTCAAAATTCTCCAAGCCAGGCTTCAGCAATACATGAACCGTGAACTTCCTGATGTTCAAGCTGGTTTGAGAAAAGGCAGAGGAACCAGAGATCATCAAATTGCCAACATTCTCTGGATCATGGGAAAAGCAAGAGAGTTTCAGAAAAACATCTATTTCTGCTTTATTGACTATGCCAAAGCCTTTGACTGTGGATCACAATAAACTGGAAAATTCTGAGAGAGATGGGAATACCAGACCACCTGACCTACCTCTTGAGAAACCTATATGCAGGTCAGGAAGTGACAGTTAGAACTGGACATGGAACAACAGACTTGTTCCAAATGGGAAAAGGAGTATGTCAAGGCTGTATATTGTCACCCTGCTTATTTAACTTACATGCAGAGTACATCATGAGAAATGCTGGGCTGGAAGAAGCACAAGCTGGAATCAAGATTGCCAGGAGAAATATCAATAACCTCAGTTATGCAGATGACACCACCCTTATGGCAGAAAGTGAAGAGGAACTAAAAAGCCTCTTGATGAAAGTGAAAGAGGAGTGTGAAAAAGTTGGCTTAAAGCTCAGCATTCAGAAAACTAAGATCATGGCATCTGGTATAGGGAAAAGTATTATGGAAAAAAATTTAAATACTTAATTTGCTATTTTTAAACAAGTCATTTTCTAATGTATTTTATAGCTAAGTATTTTATCATTATTTGTAAAATGCTTAGTATAACACTAGTTCTTACTCTTTTATTTGAAAAACTATTTAAACCTTAATTTTTACATTACAGTAGAAATGTTGAAAGTACAACATATTAATACATGCCCTAATCATAGCAGAGTGACGAGCTATTCCAACATGATTTAGTAAACAACAGAAATCAGCATAAGGCAAATCTGTTCTGGGCCCTCTCCAAAGGTATACAGTGAGACAGCAAAATTGCTTCATATAATGTGGGTTTTCTTTATAAAGTAGTCTTATTCCATAATTTTAAGATGTCTTCGTATTGAACTTAAAATGTTTCTTTCCAAGATCCATAAGAGTCATATCTAAGGAGGTACTTTGACAAGGGCAGGGCACTTTCTCAAGATTTTTGTTTGTTTGTTTTTGTCACTAAACAATCTACCGCACATTTGCACTGATCTCACAGGCTAGCAAAGTAATGCTCAAAATTCTCCAAGCCAGGCTTCAACAATACATGAATCATGTACTTCCAGATGTTCAAGCTGGATTTAGAAAAGGCAGAGGAACCAGAGAGCAAATTGCCAGCATCCGTTGGATCATCAAAAAAGCAAGAGAGTTCAGGAAAAACATCTACTTCTGCTTTATTGACTACACCAATGCCTTTGACTGTATGGATCAAAACAAGTTGTGGAAAATTTTTCAAGAGATGGGACGACCAAACCACCTGACCTGCCTCCTGAAAAATCTGTATGCAGGTCAAGAAGCAACAATTAGAACTGGACATGGAACAACAGACTGGTTCCAAATAGGGAAAGGAGTACGTCAAAGCTGTATATTGTCACCCTGCTTATTTAACTTGTATACAGAGTACATCATACGAAATGCCAGGCTGGAGAGATATCAATAACCTCAGATATGCAGATGACACCACACTTATGGCAGAAAACGAACAAAAGAGCCTCTTGATGAAAGTGAAAGAAGAGAGTGAAAAAGTTGGATTAAAATTCAACATTCAGAAAACTAAGATCATAGCATCTAGTCCCATCAATTCATGGCAAATAGATGGGGAAACAGAGGAAACAATGAGACACTTTCTTTTGGGGGAGCTCCAAAATCACTGCAGAGAAGGAAATGGCAACCCACTCCAGTATTCTTGCCTGGAGAATTCCATGGACAGAGGAGCCTGATGGGCTACAGTCCATGGGGTCGCAAAGAATCGGACACGACTGAGCGACCAACACAAAATCACTGCAGATGGTGACAGCAGCCGTGAAATTAAAAGACCCTTGCTCCTTGGAAAAAAGATAGGACCAACCTAGATAGCTTATTAAAAGCAGACATTACTTTGCCAACAAAGGTCCATCTAGTCAAAGCTATGGTTTTTCCAGTAGTCATGTATGAATGTGAGAGTTGGACTATAAAGGGAGCTGAGCGCCGAAGAATTGATGCTTCTCCAACTGTGATGTTGGAGAAGACTCTTGAGAGTCCCTTGGACTGCAAGGAGACCTAACCGGTCCGTGCTGAAGGAGACCAGTCCTGGGTGTTCTTTGGAAGGACTGATGCTGAAGCTAAAACTCCAATACTTTGGCCACCTCATGCAAAGTATTGACTCATTAGAAAATACCCTGATGCTGGGAGGGATTGGGGGCAGGAAGAGAAAGGGATGACAGATAATGAGATGGCTGGATGGCATCACCAACTCGATGCACATGAGTTTGGGTGAACTCCAGGATTTAGTGATGGACAGGGAGGCCTGGTGTGCTGCGATTCAGAGGGCCTCAAAGAATCGGACATGACTGAGCTACTGAACTGAGCTGAACTGAACTGATTCATTGGAAGGGCTGATGCTGAAACTCCAATACTCTGGCCATCTGATATGAAGAACTGACTCATTTGAAAAGACCCTGACACTGGGAAAAATTGAAGGTGGGAGGAGAAGGGGATGACAGAGCATGAGATTGTTGGATGGCATTACAGACTCAATGGACATGAGTTTGAGTAAACTGGGAGTTGGTGATTGACAGGGAAGCCTCACATGCTGCAGTCCATGGGGTCGCAAAGAGTCAGACACGACTGAGCGACTGAACTGAACTGAACTGAAACAATCATGAAGAGTAAGACAAACATAAATATATATATATACATACACACACAGAGGCACATGCACACATTTTAAAAATCTCTTAGGTAAGTTTTTCCATGATTAGTATAGTACACCCACCACAAATACCATACCCCATCATTTTTACATTCTCTTGCAGGATTCATATTAAGGAAGTAGATCTGCATTTTTCTAATTTTTTGTTAAGATTTGTCTTAGGTTCATTTTGTTATTAGTGAACTACTGATCCAGCAGAGAAGTGAAGTGAGCCCAGAGTGGCGCTTTTAAGGGGTGCTATATTCATCATATCACGGTGATTTGTCAGAGTGGACTATTACTGAATCATCTCAATGATCAATACCAGTTCCAGAGGATTCAGTTGGTTTCCATTTTCATTAGTGAGACTGCCCTTAAGAGTCAGTGATATGTGCTTACATCAACTACTGATTAAGATCTCACATGCTGTGGGGTTAAGTCATAAAAAGAGATAGAGTTGCCACAATATTCAGCAATTCTACACCTAGGTATCACTGGAGGGAAATGAAAATTTGTATCTACACGAAATCGTGTACATAAATATTTATAACAGCTTTATTTATAATAGCTAAAAATGGAAACAATCCAAATATCCATTTACTAACAAATGAATAACTTAAATGAGTTATTTTTTTTTTAAAAAAAGCAACCGAACCAAATAAATCTGAATTAATGCAGTAATGGGATGAATCTAAAATTTCTCTGTGTATAGTCTGTTTCATAACAGTTCTAAAGTCTTTAGAATAGGCTGAAATTTGGAAGGACTGTGATGAAGAAAGCCTTCAATTCTGATAAAAATCATAATAAATACTTTAAACATTGAAAATTAAGGCAAAAATTTTTCAGAGACAACATACACATAAGAAATCATACATATGCTTGATAACTGCATTGTTTTCATGTAATGAGAAATGGAATCTGATGAATGAAATGTCATGGTCAAACTCTTTTAATAGTACAGTGCAACAAATTCATACCATGATTATATCTGTCTTTAAAATTTATTTTACTGGAA
>SJYT01004453.1:21472-72800 GCA_006410635.1 Cephalophus harveyi | reverse complement strand
CACAAATTTCTGCACTTCAGATTCTGCTGTGGGATCAACAAAATCTGTAACTGTTCCTTAATTCCTCTTTCTATAGCAATAATGATATTTGTATCTCTGTCATAAGATTGTTGCAAGGATTAATGGACATGATATAAATAAAGAGCTTCGCCCAGAGTCTATGACTAAAGAAGTGCTCAGGGAATGTAAATATTTGATATTTACTGAGATGTTGCTATCTCTCTTTTCCTATGTATGTCTTCTCATTTACAGGACACGACTATCTCATTGTTTCTAAATGTTTCCTGTTAGTCTGAACAATTGGCTTTAATGGAAACAGATGGCCAAAATGGCTGTTGCAAAGTGGATACTTCAAGATGATTAGACCTGGGCATTTGATGAGTGTCAGAACTTAATGTTAATTGGGCAGAATCTTTGATGATGTGTAATTATGCATTTTAAGTGACCACAAATAGTCTAGTGCTACATATTGATGAAAGCTATATGTGGAAGCATTATGCCTAATCTTAGAAGATTGTTGGTCTTTATGTCTAAATAAATATGGATTTCTTACAAGAAGCTTCATAAATAATTTTTGCTCTAAGATTTTACTTTCATGAGAGTCAGGTTTAGAAAAGTATGGAGAATGAGGAAGCCACCAAGTTGAATTACAATCAATGAGTCTTGATCAAGTTTCTGCTCTAACATTTACCTTTTTAACCTTGCATACATATATATATATATATAATGTATATACATATGTAATTAAATCTATATCAGAGCTGGAAAACCCATATGTTTTATCTTAATTGTGTTCTTTTACAACTTAACTCTGCCCATTTATTTTTCATAGCTTTCCAAGAAACAAAGCTTTCAAGATTTTAGTCTCCCATCTAATGAACATTTTCCCATTTGTCTCTAACTAATGTATACATAAGGACTCAGATCTATTGTACCCTATTTGAATAGGAAAATACTAAATTGCCCTAAAGTTTTAATGATGACTTAGACCAAGAGTAGACAAACTTTTTCTGTAAAAGGCCAGATTGTAATTATTTAGGTTTTGTGGCCCATATGGTCTCTGTCACAATTACTAGACTCTACTATTGTGGCATGACAGCAGTCACAGACACCATATAAATAAATGGATATAACAGTTTCCTAGTAAAATTTTACTTATGGATGCTAAAATTTGAATTTTTTATAATTTTCACACATCACAAAACAGCATTCTGGTTTGAATTTTTGCAGCCACTTTAAATTTAAAATAAGCTTTTTAGCTTGTAGACAACCCCAAACAGACAGCTGTCTGGGTTTTGCCTATGGGCTATAGTGGGCCAAAAGCTACTGTAGCATCATTGGTTATTTTTTCCACAGTGTAAGGTTTAAGTTTGCTTCATCAGCCACCAAAACTTCATTCAGAAAGAGATACTACACAACCTCAAATGAAAAAGTGAATGTGATTTCCTGCAGTCTGATTGCAATTTTATCTTTTGATATCCACAAATATTTTAAATATATTTCATTCAATATAGAGTTGGCCTTTGAAAAACAGGGGTTTGAACTGTGTGTGTCTACTCATACATGGATATTTTTCAATCGTAAATTCTGTAATACTACCTGATCTGCTGTTGGTTGGATCCTCAGATGCAGAACCACAGATATGGAGGAGCTGTATATATGGAGCACTGATAGCAACTTACACTCTGAATTTTGTTGGTACTTCCAACACCCACATTGTGCAAATACAACTGTATGTTCAAAAATGTAAATGGGGTAACACATTTTCACTCTCAGAAATGATAAATCTAGTGGCTCACATACCAGCCAACAGGGATTAAGCCGAAGATTTAGTTAATGTATGAAACAAATTTATTTTAAAAGTCCAAAAATGTCCCCAAATCCCAAAGTATTTAGGTCTACAAGACATGTCAGATAACGAGAACAACTGGTATATATTTGGTTGTTTATGTTGTCAGCAAAGTATTTTCACAAACCATATGCCATTTGCTTGCTACAGCAAGCCGTCTTGATATTAGTATTGCATATATATAGCAGGAACGTAAGTAAGCATCCAGATAGTAAGTCTCAGTTGCAATAAAAATAAACCTAATGTTGACAACAACTTCGAACAAATTTGACAAAGTGATTGTCAGGCTTCTGTTTTAAACTGGTCCAAATAGAGGCCAGAATTAAAGGAAAAGGACTTTTTTTCATCTCACCAACCTTCCCTCCTTATTTACAGAAGATTCTCATTCTATTGTCATTAAAACAAAAGGGAAAGAATAAAAAAGGGGAAGTGTTGGTGAAAAATAAAAAAGGAACTCATATCTACTGAGTGCCTAGAGGATGCCAAGCAAGTAATAACATTAACAATAAAAATAGACTTAGGACCGAATACTTGAGAGTAAAGGAAAGGATGTTTTCAGCCCTCTGACTCCATTTGACACAACTCATAAATACCACCCCTCCTGATTCCACCTGAAATGGCATAAAGTGTGAGCTGAACATGCCCTCCTTTACCCTTACTATAACAAGTGTATTATTTAAAGTTATTTTTATCTCTCTTAGCAAATCTATTATAACTGCTCACCAGTGGGGCTTCCCAGATGGCGCTAGTGGTAAAGAACCGACCTGCCAATCAATACAGGAGACATAAGAGATTCAGGTTCAGTCCCTGAGTTGGGAAGATCCCCTGGAGGAGGACACAGCAACCCACTCCAGTATTCTTGACTGGAGAATCCCATGGACAGAGAAGCCTGGTGGGCTACAGTCCATAGGTTCCCAAAGAGTTGGCTATGACTGAACCACAAAACTCAGCTCAGCAGCAGCACGCATCCACCAGAGGGGGAAACTGAGGCTCAGAGAAGTTAATTTGTCCAATATCATATATTTAAAAGCATCAGAGACAGGACTTGGACTAGAAGAGAGCCCACTGTCTTCTAACACCAATTTAGTATTACTTTGATAACAAGCAATTAGAATATGAAATTCCAGCAACTTGACGTCCCAGTTATGTCTTTATATTAAATCCACTTCAGGTATAATTTTATAATAACAATAGAAATCATATAGCATATCTCTAAAGTGAAATATGTTTTAGTATTCTTTATCTGAGCTTCTTAAGGAGAAAAACATCTATTATTGGGGACACAAAAGCATTCATTAATATCTCCATAGCAGGAGCTTTGATACAGCACAGTTCAGTGAGTCTTTTTCCTCTAGCAAGCTAGGGGACCTAAGAGAAAGTTTAACCACGATAATCAAAAGAAACTGAGTTGAACACTGATCCTTTTATAGCACATGATTAGTACAGGTGGACCTTTCTCCATGTTCAATGACTGTTGGTAATCCTTAAATAATCAGGCAGCTGCTAGATAGCAAGAAAATGTCAAGTCGAACACCTGGGTGTTAAACATTTATACATGCTTGTAGGCCACTTTTGATCTATCTGCCCAACATGCCAAATGTCAGTGGCTTCACATAGGTTAGGAGGAAAGCTCCTCATTAGAGCATGGCTAGAGTTCGCTTGGCATCAAAAGGCACAAAGAGTCATGGACCCTTAAATGCAAGACATTCATTTCTCTGTGCACTCAGCTTGCCGATAGTTTTGAATAGCCCAGATCCTCTATTGTCTATATTTATAGAAATTACTCTTTTCTCTTTAGAGGGAACATGGAAATGGCTTCTTCTTCTTCCTTTTTTTTTTTTGCAAGCAGGACAATATAAATTACCGTTTAATGATCTAGGATGCCATTATATGAAGGAGCAGACTGCACTGGCAACTCCAAATTACACGTGGAGTCCTTCAAGGAGTTAATGGCTGGTGGCTACATGCTGTCTACAGGGGTAATCAACACAAGATAAGGCAGCATCCCTGGCTCACAGGATGTTGTGCAGACAGTGGCACGCTGTCTGATTGCCTTCCCTAACCTTCTGCTCAGCTCTGTTCCCCTTGCTATTGTACTGCACATGCAGTAATTAGTTTGCAAAGGACTTGGGGAAAAAACAGACTTACAAGTGAACTCATTCTCTTTTTTACAAAGAAGCTGCCTGAGTTCATAAGCTGCGGCGAGTGCCTTACTAAAATCAATGTGGAGTGTATAAGTGAAAAAGGAAAAAAGAGCATAACACAGAATGAAACTTGATTTTTCCATCCAATTTAGAGGACAGCAAATGTGATTTAAGAAATAGAATGTCAAGAAAAAGGAATGCCATCTATTAAGTCAAGTGTGGGCCCACACAAAAAAAATAGCAAGTCCGTGGAGAATCTTTTGATTCCACCGAAGCTCCCATGTAACACAACTCTCCTAGCTATATAAATTGAAAAGGTAATTCAGAACACAGCCTAAATAGTAAATAACTCATCTAGCTACATATAAACTATTGATATTTCTGTATTTTCTATGACTATAAAAAAGTTAAAACTGAGATGGAATCTTTATTTTATTAACTGGTTATAACTTATAGTTTAAAAAAATATATTGATGTATGAATTCCAGTAAAATTAGGAATTGACCTCAAACTGCAGAATCAAAATATCCACCCATTCTGAAGATTAATATAGCTTGGTGCATAAAGATGATGATGGCTTCTTAAGAGATATTTCCCCTGAATCTCATCAGTATCCTGAAGCTGTTCTTGGCAAATAAGATTTCCAATAAGATGGGAAATGGCCAATATTGAGCTTTGGGACTAGCACAGGAATTTTCTACGAAGCCAAAAAAATTGATGAGGGTGTTGCAATGTACATTTTTAGGTCCTAATAATGGGCAGTGCTGTCCCAAACACTGCTGCTATGACATTGACTTTCTGGTGGTGTGGTTTAGTCACTAAGTCCTGTCTAACTCTTGCAACCCCATGGACTATAGCCTGCCAGATTCCTCTGTCCATGGGAACCTCCAGGCAAGAATACTGGAGTAGATTGCCATTTCCTTCTCCAGGGGATCTTCCCCACCCAAGAATTGAACGTAGCTTTCCTGCATTGCAGGCAGATTCTTTACCAACTGAGCTATGAGGGAACAGCAGCACTAATTTAATAACATTTATTTCTAATGTTTGAGTGAAATGTTTCCAAAAGCAGTAAAAACACCTCTCAACAAATCCCTCCTCATTTTCCTGTTCCTACTCTGAATCTGTTGGTCCTCAATATACTTGGGTTACAAATCTTGATGGCATCATTTCTGAATAGAACATAGTTAACAGAGCTGGATCTTGATAAACTGACTTGTATGTGTTGTATATTTAGAAAGAGTTCCTTATTCAATCTTTTTTCTAGTCAATCTGGTTATCTCTATATGTAGGGTAAAATTTTATCATTGAGGAGGACTTTCTAAGTAGAAGTCATGGTGATAGGCTTCCCTGATGGCTCAGAGGTTAAAGCGTCTGCCTGGAATGTGGAAGACCCAGGTTTGATCCCTGGGTTGGGAAGATCCCCTGGAGAAGGAAATGGCAACCCACTCCAGTACTCTTGTCTGGAGAATCCCATGGAGGGAGGAGCCTGGTAGGCTACAGTCCATGGAGTCACAAAGAGTCGGACACGACTGAGCGACTTTACTTACTTAGATGCAGTCACGGAGAAGGCGATGGCACCCACTCCAGTACTCCTGCCTGGAGAATCCCATGGACGGAGGAGCCTGGAGGGCTGCAGTCCATGCGGTCACTGAGGGTCGGACACGACTGAGCGACTTCACTTTCACTTTTCACTTTCATGCATTGGAGAAGGAAATGGCACCCCACTCCAGTGTTCTTGCCTGGAAAATCCCATAGACAGGGGAGCCTGGTGGGCTGCAGTCCATGGGGTTGCTAGGAGTTGGACACGAATGAGCGACTTCATTTTCAATTTTCACTTTCATGCATTGGAGAGGGAAATGGCAACCCACTCCAGTGTTCTTGCCTGGAGAATCCCAGGGACAGGGGAGCCTGGTGGGCTGCCATCTATGGGGTCGCACAGAGTCAGACACTACTGAAGTGACTTGGCAGTAGCAGTGGCAGATGTAGTCACAGACTGATTAGCTAACTAGCAGAAGTGACAGGTGATTTTCATTTACTGTTCTAAAACAAATCTGTACTTGGATAGTGAGTTATGGTTTACTATGAACTTTCTATGCTGTGACATACACACCAGAAAAATATTAGAGATACATATTTAAAATGTAGTATCATATTTTTACATACTTTTTGAGGGTGATGAATATGGGAGTGGCTTAGCTGGATGATTCTGGCTAAAAGATACTGTAATCAAGCTGTAGGTCATGGCCATGCCCTGAAAATATTATTATTTTTTAGTATTATTTTGTTAAAAGTGAGAAGATAAAATAAGGAATAAATTGACTGAATGGTAATATTTACATAAGAATAGATAAATAAATACACTCATTTAAAATATATGTCAAATTTAAGTCAAATCAAATTTGCAAATGTCCTGTTTTTACCTTTCTTTAAAATATCCTTTGTTTATAAGGCTATAAGTGCAATTAAGCCTTTCAAGCTAAAACTATTATATATATTATATACTAGGCTAAAAATATAATGTGCATAATATAATATTATATATATTATTCCTAAATTAAATATATCACTATTTAAAAGTGATAACAATGTAAATAGTTATGACTTTATTTTGGGGGGGCTCCAAAATCACTGCAGATGGTGACTGCAGCCATGATAAAAAAGACGCTTACTCCTTGGAAGAAAAGTTATGACCAATCTAGACAGCATATTAAAAAGCAGAGACATTACTTTGCCAACAAAGGTCTGTCTAGTCAAGGCTATGGTTTTTCCGATGGTTGTGTATGGATGTGAGAGTTGGACTATAAAGAAAGCTGAGGGCCAAAGAATTGATGCTTTTGAACTGCAGTGTTAGAGAAGACTTTTGAGAGTCCCTTGGACTACAAGAAGATCCAACCAGTCCATCCTAAAGGAGATCAGTCCTGGGTGTTCACTAGAAGGACTGATGTTGAAGCTGAAATTCCCATACTTTGGCCACCTGATGAGAAGAACTGACTCATTTGAAAAGACCCTGATGCTGGGAAGGATTGGGAGCAGGAAGAGAAGGGGACAACAGATAATGAGATGGTTGGATGGCATCACCGATTCAATGGACGTGGGTTTGGGTGGACTCCGGGAGTTGGTGATGGACAGGGAGGCCTGGCATGCTGCGGTTCACGGGGTCACAAAGAATCAGACACTACTGAGCAACTGAACTGAAAAGATACATAGATAATAAAATCAAAACCAAAATGTTCATTACTGAATTCAAGCTATTTCTTTATGGTAGCTTTAAATAATAGATTAAAATATATAAGATACAAAATAAAAATATGCAATGTCATGGAAAATAGTACCAGGTTCTTTAGAGTTCTAACAGTTACTACTTGAGTGACTTTGGACAAGTCATATTTATTTAGTTCCTTTTTTAGTTAAATGGGAATAATAGCAATATCGCCTATCTAAAAGAGTTGTTATAGTATTACTTTAGATAAACCACGTAAATGTACAAAAAAGGCTCATCAAATGATAGGTCCTCTTACTAGCATCATAATCTCTCATTACCATTATTATTATTTGAGGAGTAAAGGGCAACAGCCCACCTTTCCATAGTGTGATTAAAAATACTTTCCAGAAATGTAATGTGAAGAGTGGTTTAAATGATGAGAGATGTGGTTTACACCAAAGAACTAGTACATGTAACTGTTTATGTTTAAAATATAATTAAAGTGTTTGAAACCAAGGATTGTACTGTTCTCCTTAAAGAAAAAAAAAAAAAAAACTACCTGGTAAAAATAAGTTTTTCAAGCAAGATAAATAACTGAATTAGAGCTAGTTTCTAAAATAAGACTCTATAATTAGTATAGAGATGAAGTATTACCTGAATCCCTGAAGCACTAATCATCAACCCTTCCGGTCATTGCAAACCCCTAAAAGTTCACACTGTCATGATGTCTAATCCATAGATTAGTTCTATGTTCTTTTGTATTTCTTATTTGACAAATCATGCTGTATATAGTTTTCAGTATTTAGCTTCTTTTGCTCAGTTTATAGTATGTGTGAAATTCATTCATGTTTTTGCATATTGTAGTTCATTTATTCTCATTGCTATATGAATTTCCATTGTGTGAATGTATTATAGTTTTATTGAAGGATAGTTGATTTACAATATTGTGTCAGTTTTGGTGAACACCTTAGTGATTCAGTACTTTTGCAGATTATATTCTGTTATAGGCTATTACACGGGTGTAATTCCCTGTGCTATATAGTATGTCTTTGTTGCTTATCTATTTTATATATAATAGTTTGTATCTGTTAATTCCATACCACACACTTGTCTCTC
The DNA here is from genome assembly GCA_006410635.1 of Cephalophus harveyi. Lineage (NCBI taxonomy): Eukaryota > Metazoa > Chordata > Mammalia > Artiodactyla > Bovidae > Cephalophus > Cephalophus harveyi. Next base: position 64,489 of record SJYT01004453.1, on the reverse strand, counting down.
CTTCCCCTCTTTCCTTTGGTAACAAATGTGCTTTCTCTATCAGTGAAGCTGTTTCTATTTTGTGTATACCTTCATTTGTATTACTTTTTATTTTTATTTTTTAATTTTTTTTTTAGATTCCACACATAAGTGATATATAATCTTTGTCTTTCTCTGACTTATTTCACTAAGCATAATATCTTCTGGATCAACCCATGTTATTACAAATGGCATTATTTCATTCTATTTTATGGCTGAGTAGTATTCCATTGGGTATTTGTGTGTATACATGTATATCTTGTCTACTTTATCTGTTCCTCTGTTGGTCACTTGGGTTTCTTCCATGTCTTTGCTATTATATATAATGCTGGTATTAAAGTGCATGTATCTTTTCAAATTAATGTTTTTGTTTCTTCCATATATATATGCACAGGAGTGGTAGCTCTGGGTCATATAATAATTCTGTTTTTAGTTTTTTTAAGGAATCTCCATACTGTTTTTCAAAGCAGCTACACCAATTTACATTCCCATCAACAGTGTACCAGGGTTCCTTTTTCCCCATATCCTGCTCAACATTTGTTATTTGTAGATTTTTGATGATATCAATTATGACAGGTGTGGAATGAAACCTCATTGTGGTTGATTTGCATTTCTCTAATAGTGATGCTGAGCATCATCTCGTGTGCCTGTTAGGCATCTATATGTCTTCTTTGGAAGAAAATACCTATTGAAGTCTTCTTCCCACTTTGAGATTAAATTTTTCTATACTGAGTTAGGTGCGCTGTTTATATATTTTGGATACATGCATATGTGTTCAGTCATGTCTGACTCTCTGTGACCCCATGGGCTGTAGCCCTCATGGCTCCTCAGTCATGGAATTTTCCAGGCAAGAATCCTGGAATGAGTTGCAATTTCCTACTCTAGGGAATCTTCCCAAACGAGGGAATGAACATGCGTCTTCTGTGTCTCCTGAATTAACAGGCAAATTCTTTATCACTATCCCACTGGGGAAGTCCAAATTTGCAAATATTTTCCCCTATTCCACAAGTTGTATTTTCATTTCATCAATGGTTTCCTTTGCTGTACAAAAGCTTTTAAGTTTAATTAAGTTCCATTTGTTTGTTTTTACTTTTATTTCTTTTGCCTTAGGAGACTGATCCATGAAAATATTGCTACAATTTAGGTCAAAGGGTGTTCTGCCTATGTTATCTTCTGCAAGTTTTATATTTTCAGTTCTTACCTTTAGGTATTTATCCCATTTTGCATTTGTATTTGTAAATGATGTGAGGAACTTTTCCATCTTATTGCTTTACAAGTGGCTGTTCAGTTTTCCAAGAACCAATGTTGAAAAGGTTATCTTTTTTCCATTGCATGAATATACTATATTTTACTTATCTAATTTTTTTATGTTGGTGGATATCTGTATTGCTTCTTATTTTTCACTATTGTAAATTATGCTACTGTCAGATATTTATTAATTACAATTGTACATAAAATTTTTAAATAGCTCTTTAGCAGTAAAATTTTATCCTTTGCCAATCTGTCTTCCCTTACAATTGAGGCAAATAGAAAAATATTAAACAACTGTAGAATTTTGTAGGAACATATTTTATTTACATAAATTCTAGTAACTTTCACCTTACAATTTAACAGTAATAGATTTTATTCTAAACAAACTAGTCAGAGTAGACTTTAAAATCATATTTTTCAACTTAAAGTTTATGTTAAATTTAAAACACTTGCATTTTGGTAATAATCACTCTTCAGTTAGTTTTGTAAACGACACCAATAAAGGCTACTGAACTTTCCTAGGATTTCTAAATATAAGGTTGCTGCTGCTGCTAAGTTGCTTCAATTGTGTCCAACTCTGTGCGACCCCATAGATGGCAGCCCAAAAGGCTCCGCCGCCCTTGGGATTCTCCAGGCAAGAGTACTGGAGTGGGTTGCCATTGCCTTCTCCGAAATATAAGGTAAATTCCTATAAATATACTGAATCATAAGATTATATATTCAGTACTTTGAAATTTAGGATAAAACTATAGATGGGTTATTATCATTAAAATGGTTTTCTATATCTGAATGATCTATATTATTCATTTCTATATATCATGTTCTGATTGTGTTTTAAGCCATTTTTTGACCCTACAGCAAATGAGTTTCATTAAAATTTATTAAAGCTTTATTAAATATGAGTAGCAATATAAAATATATCCAGACTAAATCACTCATGGCAGTCCAATGCCAATCTACTTAAAATAAAAACTAATGTCCTTATGCTAACTTACCAGACCTTCTAGTGAATTTATTTTCTCTAGGATTTCTATTCTGGCTAACTAATCAGCTCTGGTAAAGCTAATCATTTTTCCAAGACACAATTTCCTTATTTGTAAAATAAAAAAAAAATTTAAAAAGCAACTAGCTCTTAGGATCATTTGCAAGCATTTTTCCAATAGTCTAACACAAATATATGATAGGAAAAATTATTCTGAGTATATACTACTTTGTTTTGTAAATCTCTGTGTTAAAATCTACCATTCTTAAAATACCTGACCTTCCAGAATATTGGGGCTCATAATGGTGTGGTTAAAACCACAACAGATGCTACCTTCAGAATTGTTTCTTTTGACTTTAATATTTTTTCCTTGGGGATGACGAGTGGTGATGGTAAGGCAAATGCCTTTAATAGTGATTTGGACACTATTTATCTTAGCTTAGTAAATATTTAGGCATGTGCCACATGCATGAAGGACAAGGACAAATTATATCTGAGGTCAGTTGAGAAGCAGAACACAGATGTCTACGATTTATGGAAATGTATCTGGGCAACACTTTTCTGTGCTGTTTACAGAGAATAAACTTCAAGACCATGGAAAACTACTCAAATGTAGAGGTCTTTTTTAAAATCTCATTTCACAAATAAGGGCATAGAATATTCTACTAAAGATAATATTATAATATCTTGAAAGTGAAAGAAAGTGAAAGTGTTTGTCACTCAGTGGTGTCCGACTCTTTGCAACCCCGCAGACTGTAGCCCATCCATGGAATTCTCCAGGCAAGAATACTGGAGTGGATTGCCGTTTCCTCCTCCAGAGGTTCTTCCCAACCAGGGATCAAACTTGGGTCTTCTTTATTGCAGCCAGATTCTTTACCAGCTGAGCCATCAGGGATGGGAAAATATCTTGAAAGATACAACTGAACAGTAATAAATATTAGCAATATTTGTATAAATCTTCACCTACTTGATTAAGGAGATACTGTAGTAACAGTTTAGTTCTGTTTATTTTGGAAGAATTCTCAATGGGGAATAGGAGCTATTAGGAGCTAATAGGAGCTATTAATAGGAAAGCTAATAGGAGGCTATTAGCTTTCATCTGATTAAGTTGAACACATTTTGTGGAGCAAAGAGATTCCACCAGATATGAAAATATCTCTTCTTTTTGTTTCTACCTAACCAAGACAAAGAAGGAGAAGGAGAAAAGGAAGGGTGGTTGGAGCCAGAGAAGAGAGGAGGGAGGAGAAATCACACACAAAACAAACAAAACGCCTTATCCTTTTATACGTTTCACAAATTATTGTAGTTTTGCTTTGTATTCTAGGTTTGCTTAATTATTAACTGTTGTGTGTGTGTTCCCAAATATTAAATACGTATTTGTCCAGTACCATATTTATACATCTTTATAGGTTTTTCTTTAATCTGACCACCTAAAACAAATTTATAAGTGCTTTTAAGAACTTTCAGAAGTTAATGACTAGAAGGACTGTGTTAAGTAGAGAAAACACAGTCATTTCAGCTAAGTCATATAAGATAATCATCCTTAATATTGACAAAGGACAAATTTAAGGGAGCTAGATAGGAAGCTCTAGAAAAATTATATATTAACTTGAACTGTGGATTTTGCATTAAATTTATATGGGTGGTCAAGCAGAGTGATAAACTAACGTCTGGGGGGCACATTCTAGAAATAAGGAAATTTTATTTCCTAGTCACTTTATTCATTTAGGAAATATTTATTGAGGGCCTATCTTGTATGGATGCAGAGGTAAACAAGAGTGGTGGTGACATATTCTTGGGAAGACATTAAAAATAAATGAGAGAGTGATGAGTGCTCAGAGCTGTATGGCTAATGTCAAGGGACTGCACAGGAGGTGGGCTTGCGCGGTACTAGGGTGGGTGCTCAGGAGAAGCATTTCAAAAGGGGCAATCTGAGTTTAGACCTAAATCTCAGGAGAGATTCACCCATGTGAAGATCAGTATTTACAAGAAGCATTCTTGTCAGCGGGAACTATAAGCACAAAGCGCTTCAGATAGAACTGAACGGGGTATGTGTATGGTANTTGCGCGGTACTAGGGTGGGTGCTCAGGAGAAGCATTTCAAAAGGGGCAATCTGAGTTTAGACCTAAATCTCAGGAGAGATTCACCCATGTGAAGATCAGTATTTACAAGAAGCATTCTTGTCAGCGGGAACTATAAGCACAAAGCGCTTCAGATAGAACTGAACGGGGTATGTGTATGGTACCAAAAGAAGGCCCGTCTTGACAGCAGGCTGTGTCTAACAATGAAGTGAAGTGAAGTGAAGTCACTCAGTCATGTCCAACTCCTTGCAACCCCATGGACTGTAGCCTGCTAGGCTCCTCCATCCATGGGATTCTCCAGGCAAGAGTAGGGGAGTGGGTTGACATTTCCTTCTCCAGGGGATCTTACTGATACAGGGATTGAACCCAGATCTCCCGCACTGTCTAACAATTCCAGGTACTCAAACTGAGAAATGATGTCATCAATAACTTGACAGGATTTTATATTAACAGTAGTAGCAGCTAATATCTGTTGAGGACTTTGTGCCTTGAGGTCAAATTTTTGTATAAACTACTTTGAAAAACAATTACAGTATGACGTTAAAGTTCAGGTTTTGAGGGCAGACAGCCCTTGGATTTGAGTACTGGTTCTGCCAATTATTGGCTTTGCTTTGTAATGATGATTAGATTTCTTAATCTGTCTTCATGTTATCTATCCTTTCTTTAGGATGGGGATAATAATACTGCCTACCTCCTGGGTTGTTCTGAGAATTAAAGAAACATTAAAATAGCTAGATTTTCTGAATACTTGCTATGAGCTCACACTTTAGTAAGAATTCATTTAACTCTGCCAGGAATAAACTCATTAGTCTACAGTCAGCATATGCTTTTTTTAATAAATAGACTATAAAGCCTATATGAATTCTTTATATGTGCTCACTAGCAAAGTACTACAGGGGAAGAACATTAAAATATTATAAGACCTGATTCCCTCCAATGAGGATCAATGATAATAAATACTGCATTCTGGTTATAGTCTTTGGGAAGATAATCCCAAAATATTGTGAACATTTTGAGAACTGGAGCTGTAGTCTATTCATGTTCAAAACTTCATAGTATAGTATGCAACACACAGTAGGCTCATAATAAATGATCGTTGAATGAGAAAGTAAACTTTAGAATTTAGAAGCTTTAGCTTAACTGCCTTCTTTCTTCTTTTCTTATCTCCGTCAATATAAACGTCTTTCCTTTGCACTTTCATTTTTGCTGTTTCTGCTCCACTTCACCTTTGATTATTTTTTCCAACTACATGTTTCACTGAACACTTCTACAGCTGGGAATATCTACCTTTCTTTTTAAAGCCTCTGGTTTTACTTCTTCCCTTGAGTGCCTTCTTTATATTATTTTAAGTATATCCTGCCACCAGGACATCTTGAAAGGAGAGCTAAGCATCTTTTTTTTTTTTTATCTTTCTTTTATATATATATATATATATACACACACACACACACACACACACACACACACATTTCATAGCTTTTGAGATAGTAATTTTAGTTATTATTATAACATGATCAAAATTATATAAACCTCTATTATTTCTAACTCATAAAATTTCTTAATTCTACTGGCCAACTCTCATGTGTGTGTGTGTGTGTGTGTGTGTGTGTGTGTTCCAAGCTGTTGACAGTTATATCTAAATAAGCATCCTTCAGATCTTCCGGACTGAATCTAAATATTTGGCCTGTGGGGTCATTTTCTGTTCTCTGCAATCCTGTCTTTGTTTCCTAAGACATAGTGGAAAATCTGCCCTAACAGACACATCTTTTGGTATGCTGGAATGTCTAAGCAGGTTAAATGGTTTTTCTCTTTCATACGTCTTTAGATATGGCGGGATGTTTTACTTCCAAAAGTCTAATATTTTCTCAATTCATTTCTTGGCCAAACATCTTCAGACTTGGGTCTTGCACATCTCCAAATATAGCTACTGTTGTTCTAAATTGAAGTCCCTCTCTGTGTATCTTTTCCATTTACAGGCCAAAGAAAGAACCCTAGTCCCTCCCTTGATGTGAAATCAATTTCCATCTGTATATTGAGGCTTGTTTCTTTTGTACTAAGATTACATCTAGTCTTCTTCCTCTAACTGTCTGTGTCCTTAATGCATTACATGCTTCTGCTTGAAGGTCTGGTTTCTCTGTATCTGGGTGATTTTAATTAGTCTTTGAAGTTTCTTTTGAAATCCTTCTTCTTGTTTCCTTTTGATTATTTACTGTCTATAATTTCCCTTATCTCAATTCTCTGTTAAATTCTTCTATATTATTATTTCCTCTGGAATTTTAATTCCAATTATCAGGGTATTGGTCTGTTTGCTTTCTGTGTGCCCACACATATGGGTACTTGTGTGTGTGTGCATGTGTGTATGGGTACACACAAACACACACAAATATATTTTCCCCTATTAAAATTCTTCCTCTTGAACACCAGGTGGAACAGAAATGAGTCCCTATTCTTGCACTAGGATTCAAGATATCTAGGTGAGTAAAAAAATATTCTCTAAACAGTGAGGTAAATTCTGTGACATGGAGATCCATAAGAGAAATATATTTTAGCCAACTCTTTCAAATTTTTGAAAATTAGATTTCTTGGATTTTGCTTTAAAATGGAATAGGACTTTGTCAGACAACATGGATAAAAATGAAATATTTTAGAAACTGTGAATTAAAATGCAGCTACATCTTCCAAAAGAATGCACCTCAACCTCTCAGAGACGCCAGCTAAAATAGTTGGCATATTCGCCCTTTAAAAGTACACAATAGGAAAATGTAAATTAACAAAATCATATGCTAGATTTCCTGACAGCATTTAGTCATTAGAAGGGCTTTATAACATAGGAAGTTATACTCAATATTCTAATATCCTATACAGGAAAAGAATCTGAAAAAGAATAGATAGTATGAATATATATAACTAAATAACTTTGCTGTGATTTAGTGTATTATGCTGAAACTAATATAACATTGTAAATTAAATATACTCCAATATAAAATTTTTAAAAAATTTAAATGTACTTCTTAAAAGAAGAGTTTCAGACTACCACAAAGTTATGGTTAAGATATCCTATTTGGAACCTGAAAGATAAACTTCTGGTACTAAATAATAGATTTTTGTTTCATGTGTGTATATGTGTATGTATACATATATATATATATCCCTGATAGCTCTCTGGGTAAAGAATCTCCCTGCAATGCAGGAGGCTCAGGAGATGTGAAGTTTTATTCCTGAGCTGGGAAGATCCCCTGAAGGAGTAAATGGCCACCCACTCCAGCATTTATTGCTGAAAAGTCCCATGGACAGAGGAGCCTGGTGGACTACAGTCCAAAGGGTCACAAAGAGTCAGACATAACTAGTGACTGAGCAGGAGCAACATGTGTGTATACACACATATGTAAAATTTATGTACGTCAATTTTATATATTATATTTGCCATACTGCCTATGTTTATTATATATTTTGTATAGCTATATATTAACATAACATTTACGTAATATACATATATGTGGCTGGATGGCATCACTGACCTGACGGATGTGAGTTTGAGCAAGCTCTGGGAGTTGGTGATGGACAGGGAAGCCTGGCGTGCTGCAGACCATGGGGTTTCAAAGAATCAGACACAACAAAGTGACTGAACTGAACTACCTATTTCAAGTAATAAAGTCGTGATTTGTGCAGATGATGAGAAAGCATATTATTAGCTCTCTTGTCTCAGTATCACACTTTGGATTCAAATTGTGAGCTCTGCAATTGCACTTACAATTGAACAGTTACTGACATGATTTGTGGATGAACTTTTATGATGAATTTATGAGAAATCTGAATCAATATAATGAAGCTACACCTCTCTACATTAAAGTTGTGGGAGAAAGCTTTTAAACTTCTGGTACAAAGGAATTGCACTAATTTAATTATTGAATTTTAAAATATTAGTCGTGTATATGGTGTTCATTGTATATATGTAGTATTTATATTGTCATTCATATTTCTTATAGAATAATATATCTGAGTTCTTTGCAAGAGATTATTTAGTTAACTATTTTTTCCCCTTGGGATGGCAAGAATGGAATCTTTTATATCAAACTGAACTTGCAGATTTTTGCTTGTAATAGAAGATGTAGTTGAGGTTCTTGCAACAAATTAGTCTCAGCTTTGGTATTTTTATTTCCTACTGTGTTCATCCTTGAAAATAACCTATATAAACATCCTTTTTAAAGTGCTTATTTTCCATTTAATGAAAATTTTCAGCTCTCTTCATTTATTGACAGACTATGATACAGAAGACACCCTACAGATATGTTCACTGATAAGAAAGCCTACAAATGGATTTTATTTGCCACCTACTTTGAAATCTATTAACTAATTAGAAATTGAAAATTCCTTCATCATCTTTTGGCTCTAACCATTTATTTAGCTCCTGGTAATAATTTTTATAGAGAAGTTAGAGTGAGTTCTATGTGTATTTATCCTCTGTATATAACATCACAATGAAGAATGTTAATAACAAACAGGTAGTATATTTTCAGTCTTGTAAAGATGTATGCATTATTTTTTTTTAATCTGACATGTTTTAAAGTGACATAATGAAAGAGCACTAATTATATGTATTCCAAAGAGGTGTTGTTTGTTTTAAAACAAGTGCATATATGAAAAATATCTAAATATCTGAGCAGATAAGTTATGATGAGTTTCTGATCACTAAAAACACACTTTCACAAAATTACTCTCTTGCAAAATTTTGCCACAATTAATGCCAAAAGAATTTAATTATTATTTTGCGGACTGTTTAATTACCTGACCAAAATAAGAACTAGGTGGTTAAGCCACCAAAGTCAAATGCTAAAAGCTACTGTCCACAGAAAATAAATAAAATGCAAAGAATTACATTCAAAATTATAATCTAAATCATTAGAAATATAATTTGTTTGAATAAAACCTTGAAGGATATGCCAATGGATATATAACACTACCTACAGTTATAATACAAAAAACAATATCCAATTTTCTTCTTTCTATTCAGTCCAAGGATTTTTGTTGCATTTCTTGGTCAATACTGGCCTCAATCTGAGAATGCACTGCAATGAGCTCTGGTTCTTGGTCTTCACTCCAGATGAGATCATAATATGCATGTTCATAATTTAAATAACTGTAAATTAGTGTGAGATTAGTTGTATCTTTATATATTCAATACTAAATAAGTGATACTGAGAGTAAGTATTATGAATTTATTCAGCAAATACTTTTTGAGCTCCTCCTCTGTGCCAGGCACTATTCTAAGTGGTAGGAGGTGAAGTCGCTCAGTCGTGTCTGACTCTTTGCGACCCCGTGGACTGTAACCTACTAGGCTTCTCTGTCCAGAGGATTCTCCAGGCAAGAATACTGGAGTGGGTTGCCATTTCCTTCTCCAGGGGATCTTCCTGACCCAGGGATCGAACCCAGCTCTCCCGCATTGGAGGCAGACGCTTTAACCTCTGAGCCACCAGGGAAATCCAGGATACCCTATTGAATAAAACGTAAACATCTCTCTGTTTATGAGCCTTATGAGGAGAAGAAAAACAATGAAAAGAGTAAACATATAAAGTACACATTTGTTTGATGGTGGCAAGTGTTCCTGATTTCACGGTAGAAAAAAATTACTAAGCTTTAAACTAACACAAAAAATTAATCAGAATTTTAAGGAATGAAGAGAATAATTCTAATACGAATGATTAAGCATGTCTAAGGGGGGCAATGGAAAGCGACTTGCATGTGGGTATTAGACCAGTACATACAGAGGACAGTAAATAGGTGACAGTGATGGGAGACATTTGTGTTGGAAAGGAATGAGTAGTGAGGCTGGCTGTAGACATGAGAGCCAAAGGGGCCGTGTATGGTCGTAGCATTGTGAGTGATCAGGGAATGAACAAAATAGTGAAGAGTGTGTTGGGAAGACATTAATATGAAAGTGCTGGTACAGGGAGGCAGCTGTGTTTTGGAGAAAAGGCACTGATCTCAGTCACATTACCCAAGTGGAATTCTGGTTTTCCCAATTATCACCTTGTAACTGTAGACACACTAACCTCTTTAAAGAATTATTTGTTTACAGAGAGTAAAACATTTGTTCCAACACGTTAATGAATGAATGGAATGTATTGTTTGTTTGTCATGTGCTTATTAAAAGACCACATATTTAATAGCTTAAAGCAGTATCTGTTTATTATCTTGAACCTCATTTGTGATCATGTTTTTTGGACTCTACTTTTGATTGTTATTCTTGCTGGTTTCTTAAAATTTGGAGAGAAAAAAATATTTTTACATCACCTTATATCCTTTTTGGAACAGAGTAAGGATGAAGAGAAGAAAGTGAAGAAAATAGGAGAAAACAATTCAATTAAATAAAGAAGAGGAAAGGAATGGGAGGATAGAAAATAGACATCAGCAGTAGCTGGGCTGGTTCTTGATACTAAGTCAGTGGGGAAGTAATATCTAGATCATGGAGAATACAATGAAAATAAGGAGATATGTATTTGAAGAATATTATTGTGCAAGAATCAAAATAAAATGCAAATTGCCAATGTACTTTGACCGGCAGGATTTAGAGTTTGAAATATCAGGACATTTTTTAAATGACTCCAAAAGCCTGGGTGAATGGAAGAATGAGGATATTGTTGTTCAGTTGTTAAGTCATGTCCAACTCTTTGTGACCCATGGACTGTAGCCCACCAGGCTGCTCTGTCCATGGAATTCTACAGGCAAGAATACTGTAGTGGGTTGTTATTTCCTTTTGCAGAGGATCTTCCTGATGCAGGGATTGAACCTGGGTCTCCTGCATTGCAGGCAGATTCTTTACAGTCTAAATTAAAGATTTATCAAAACAAAAAGGACGGGGGATAGATGGCTAGCTTTAATCATCATGTGACATTACATTGGAGAGTAAAGGAATATAAAAAATTCTATCAAAATATCATTCCTTTAAAGCTAAGAGAAAGACTGGGAAAGACTGAGGGCAGGAGGAGAAGCTGGCAACAAAGGATTCCGTGCTTGGATGGCATCATCAAGGCAATGGATCTGAGTTTGAGCAAACTCCAGGGGATAGTGAAGAACAGGGAAGCCTGGTGTCCGGCAGTCCATGGCGTCATAAAGTGTCGAACATGACTGAGCAACAGAAGAATAACAAGAGATAAGGGAGGTATTCGGTGACCCAAAGGAAGGTCACACAAACAGTCAGGGCACATTCAAGACCCCAGTCCAATATTTTAAATTATATATTTTCTATAATAAACTTTTATCAGAGCACAGTTACTATCCAATATTGAAGTTGGGGTGAAAGAAGGATATCTAATAAATGTAACAAATAATGAAAATATAGAGATAACAGAAGACATTTGGGAAGGAAGCTGCACTAGAGAAAAAAATTTGGGTGTTGTTAGGTGGAGATAAAGCATGTATCAAATGAGATCTCCAAGAGAAAACAAGGAGCTTAAGATGAACCAGAGGAAATATTCATATTTCAGAGGTAGAAGGAGGAAGAATAACAATCATAACCACAATTTAAAAAGGCTAAAGACTATTGCCTGTAGGGACTTCCCTGTAGCTCAGTTGGTAAAGAATCTGCCTCCAATGCAAGAGTACCCGGCCTGCAAGGCAGGAGACCGAGGTTTGGTCCCTGGGTCAGGAAGATTCTCTGGAGAAGGAAATGGGAACCTACTCCAGTATTCTTGCTTGGAGAATCCCGCGGACAGAAGAGCCTGGCAGTCTACTGTCTGTGGGGTCACAAAGAGTCAGACACGACTTAGCCACTAACATTACAGCTACATAAAAGACTATTGCATATTACCTGAACATTTAACATGGAGTTTTTAAGTACACTGTTTAGTGAAATTTTCCCCCAGAATGGTGAAGACTTTGCCTCAGAACAAAGATAACCTAATATAGCTGTTTTAGAATTTTATTTCATCAGTGTAGTAAGAGACTAGCATTCTGAAGTTAAAGGAGACACTAAGAAATAAAGCATTACTATTTGAAGAAGAGCAATTCCTTCTAAGACTCAACTATTTAATGACAGTTTGTGAGATGAAGATAATTTGGTTGTTTATTAATAAGATGCAAGTTACTTCCCTAATGAACCATTTTAATCAGTGATCTATCAGTTAATCAGTGTTAATCAGCGCTTCATTACTAAATAAGGACTTCGTGATGAGGTGGACAAACCCATAGTGTTGCATGACTAATAAGTAGACATCATTTTTTTTTCAAAATGTTTTTCATTAACCTGAATTCTATAATATTCAAAGTTTGGGGGAAAGACCACCCTTAGGTTAACATAGTCCAGTGGTTTCAAGAGAGGAGCCCAGCATTTGTGATAGATGTTTCTGAGATGTACCGAGTCATTGGTAAGTGTGCAGCTTCTACAAGTATAAGAGCTTGGGGATAAGAGTGGTATTGTTTATTTTAAGTAAAAAGAATAGTCACAGAGAAATTTTTCTTTTGTGTTTGTTCCTGCTCCATTTTCTTACCAATGAAGTAATACTACTTTGTGTAAGATTTTAAAACTGATGAGATTCTGAAATGCTGAGATAAAATCAAATAGCTCTAGGAAAGTAATCTTGCAGCCATTTTCTTTGTTTGTCAGAACATGTCTGGAAAATTGAATTTGGATTTGAGCATCCTATTATAAATAGTGCTTGGTTTATGTCTCGTCTAGATTCCTTGTGACTTGCCCTCATCGTAAGTTTTGGTGAATTGTGACCCTAGAGACCCTTTTAGCTCCAAGATCCAGACTTTTCATATCAAATACCAATGTTTGTCGCATCAAGAAAAGATCGAGAGGAAGATTGTCCTGCAATATCAAAACTTTGTCACTATATCTGTTCTCCAGATTGTTTGCCTGGCTTTTTGTACAGTTTCTTGTGCTTCATTCCTTTTTGGTTGGGGGATCAAGATATTATTCAAAGGGCTTTTTTCCATAAGCTGTCCAATTTATCTTAAGTTAAATATTTTGCAACATTTTTGTTGTAGATTTTAACCTCTACATTTTTTAATTGAGGTAAAATTGATATATAACATTATATTGGTTAACAGGTATACACATAATAATTTGATGCTTGTGTATATTGTGAAATAATCATCACAATAAGTCTAGTTAACCTTTCATCACCATACAAAGAAAATTTTTGTTTCCTTGTAATGAGAACATTTAAGATCTACTCTCTCAGCAACTTTCAAATATGCAATGCAGTATTTTTAGGTGTAGTCACTGGAAGTTTGTATCTTTCAACCTCTTTGCTCATCTTCCCCACTCCCCATCGTACTAGGCTTCTGGCAACCACCAATCTGTTCTCTGTATCTATGAGCTTGAGTTGCTGTTGTTATTTTTTGTGTTATATTTCTTTTTTTTTTTCTGAGATATAACATATAAAGGAGAGAACATGGTTTTTGTCCTGCTCAGCTTTTATTTCACTTAGCATGATGTCCTCTCTCCATTTCTGTTGTCACAAATGGCAAGATTTCTATTCTTTTTGTCTGAATAACATTCCGTTACATGAGTGTACATATACACACGCACACACACACACACACACACACCCCACATCTTCTTTACATTCGTTCATCAGTATACACGTAAGTTGTTTCCATATCATGGCTGTTGTAAACAATGCTGCAGTGGACATAGCAGCACTATTAACAATACATCCTTTTGAACCAGTGTCTTTGTTTATTTCAGATAAATACCCAGAAATGAAATCGATGAATTACCTTATAGCTCTGCTTTTAATTTGGAGGGAACCTCCATACTGTTTTCTGCAGTGGCTACAAAAGTTTCCATTCACACTAACAGTGCATGAGGGTTCATTTTTTTCCAATTTTCACCATTTGTCATGTCTTATCTCTTGATAATAGCCATTCTAACAGGAATGAAGTGATGTCTCTTTGAAGGTTTGATTTGTGTTTCTCTGATGATTAGTGATGTTGAGCATCTTGTCATGTACCTGTTGGCAATCTATATTTCTTCTTTGGAAAAATTTAGACATTCTATCCATAAGTTAATCAGATTTTTTGATTTTTGCTATTGAGTTTTATGAATTTTTCATATATTTGGGATATTAACTCCCTATCATATAAATGATTTGCATTATTTTCTCCCATTCAGTAGATTGCCTTTTCATTTTGTTAATAGTTTTATTTGCTGTGCAAAGTTCTTTAGCTTCAAATAGGTGCACTTATTTGTTTTTTGCTTTTGTTGCCTTTGCTTTTGGTGTCAGATGCAAAAAATCATTACCAAGGCTGATGTCGAGGAGCTTCTCAGGGTCTGTCTTCTTCTAAGGGTCTTATGGTGTCAAGTTTATAACATTCTGATACTGAAACAAATAGCAACATTACTAACTAAAATTTTTTAATTATATGAATTACAATGTTAAAAGCGCCCAGAAAAATTACTTTTGCAGCATGTCATTTCATGCCCAAATATCTTGAGTGTTTGTGTATTTCAACTCTATGTTATCAAGATTTCCAGATCTGAAGAAAATGGATCTTGTGGGGGATTGGAATGAAGGATTACCCTGAATTCCAAAAAGAAAATCCTGAAATTAAAAAAATAATAATAAAGTTTAGCAGAGAAGAATTAATTACCTATTTTTTTCTACCTTTATATATGAAAGAATCAATTATTTATTATTGAGTTGTTTATTGTGTTTCCCTGGTGGCTCAGATGGTAAAGCATCTGCCTGCAATGCAGGAGACTCGGGTTCAATCCCTTCACTGGCATTGTTTATTTTTAAGCTGTTTATCTTCTCTCTCTCCAAAAATATTCAACTGCTCATAGACACTATCAGTTCTCAAATGAAGATATTTGTAATTAAAATAAGACAGTAGAGATTTCTAAAATATATTCATAAAATATCAATAAAAGTGAAGTCGCTCAGTCATGTCCGACTCTTTGCGACCCCATGGACTGTAGCCTACCAGGCTCCTCTGTCCATGGGATTTTCCAGGCAATAGTACTGGAGTGGATTGCCATTTCCTTCTCCAGGGGATCTTCCCGACCCAGGGATCAAACCCGGGTCTCCTGCATTGTAGACAGACGCTTTACCGTCTGAGCCAAACATAAGAAATGCATCTGTAAAACATGTAGAACAAAATTAGTAAAAGAAGAAAGCTTTTCACAAATATTGCTAGTGCAATTGCTATTAAATCATAATAATGATAAGAATTCCATTTAAATATAATTTTTCCCACAATAAAAGTATCCTATCATATTAGGACTTCTTTTTGCAAATACTATTATATATACTACACAAATTTAAAAAAAAAAAAAAAAACACTTGTTTAGGAGACTTCTCAAAGAGAAGAATGAATAAATAAATATATCTCATTGTTTGTACTGGCACTTCTACTGGACAAACTTTAAAACTTGGAAAAATATTAAACCAATTTTTATCAGGAAATTTGAATTAGCGTAGCACACAGGCTCTTTTAAGCACAGTTACAGCTCATTGAGAAAACTGTGCCTGAAGCTCTTCTCCCCAAGTACATATACATATGCAAGACCAAAATTACTTTGTTTTAAGATATTTCCGATGTTTAGATAACATTACTTTTTGAAACATTAACCTTGATTGATATTTAGCCAAAAAAAAAAACCACTAAAATTAAAGTACCACAAAAATTTATTAATCTGTAAGATATATAGGCCTTAGAACATGTTTTTCTGTTTGTATTTGTTCCATTAAATGTAATCATCAGATATTTTTTATGCAATTGTTTTGTCCATCATTTTTTTGTTGAAACATTTTAAAAACTTTATTTAAAAATAATTTTCTTTATGAACAAAAATAACTTCCTTCATTGTTAAAAGGCTTTTTCCTTTAAGAAAACTTAAAATGAGTGGAGAGGGACAAATAATGCTTTAACTTAAAATTAATCTGTAGTTATTTACTGTTCTTGTACATAACTATTTCCAACTTGTGAGGTTAATGTTATTTTAAAAAGAATGTAAATATTTAAATAATTCCTTACTCAGTGTTAAAATAGCCCAGTATCTATGTTCATTTTGGTTGGTAACTCTCAAGTGAAACTTAACTTTATACATATAAATGTATTTCTCGGGGTCTCAATTTTTGGTATTATCTGCATAAGAGATAATAAAAGATGAAAATTGAGGAATAAAAAAAAATAAAAATAAAACTCAACATTCAGAAAACTAAGATCACAGCATCTGGTCCCATCACTTCATGGCAAATAGATGGGGAAACAATGGAAACAGTGAAAGACTTTATTTTGGGGGGCTCCAAATCTACTGTAGATGGTGACGGCATCCATGAAATTAAGACACTTGCTCCTTGGAAGAAAAGCTATGACCAGCCTAGACAGCACATTAAGAAGCAGAGACATTACTTTGCCAACAAAGGTTCGTCTAGTCAAGGCTATGGTTTTTCCAGCAGTCATGTATGGTTGTGAGAGTTGGACTGTAAAGAAAGCTGAGTGCTGAAGAAATTGATGCTTTTGAACTGCGTTGTTGGAGAAGACTCTTGAGAGTCCCTTGGACTGCAAAGAGATCCAACCAGTCCATCCTAAAGGAGATCAGTCCTGGGTGTTCATAAAAAATATCTTGAAATAAAAATAAAATAAAATAAAAGCATAAACTTTGAAGTTACACAAACTTTGTTTTGAAACTGATTATATATATATACTTATTAATGGGGACATTGGAAATACAGTTTCCTCATTTGCAAAATAAATATATTATCGCAAAAAAAATTAATTTGTAGTTATTTACTGTTCTTGTACATAACTATTTCCAACTTGTGAGGTTAATGTTATTTTAAAAAGAATGTAAATATTTAAATAATTCCTTACTCAGTGTTAAAATAGCCCAGTATCTATGTTCATTTTGGCTGGTAACTCTCAAGTGAAAGTTAACTTTA
This sequence comes from Cephalophus harveyi, assembly GCA_006410635.1. Classification (NCBI taxonomy): domain Eukaryota; kingdom Metazoa; phylum Chordata; class Mammalia; order Artiodactyla; family Bovidae; genus Cephalophus; species Cephalophus harveyi. The sequence continues at coordinate 47,263 of SJYT01004453.1, read as the reverse complement.
TACATATAAATGTATTTCTCAGGGTCTCAATTTTTGGTATTATCTGCATAAGAGATAATAAAAGATGAAAACTGAGAAATATATTGTGTTCTTGATGAAAAGTCTGCTTCTACTCACGAAGAACAGTGAGGTATAACATGCACATTTCAAAGATAAATAAGAACTAGAAAGTTATATTAATATTCCTAGTGAATCATTTTTAAATGATCACATAATGGCAACATGGGCAAAATATAAAAAGTCATTCCCAAAAGAATCACAAATGCTTGGTAAATAAAATAATATCCATACTCATTAGTAATAAGAAAAATAAACATAAAAATATATCCAAGCTAAATTGTCAAATTAAAAACAAACTCTCGTTCTAGCACTTTCGAGCAATACTATAAAAATATAAATTCATTTAAGTAAAGTTTCTCTCTGCTCCAACTCTGAGCAAGGCACACATTAATACAAAGGCAATATGACTATGGAAATGGAGTAGGTTATGAAATCTGTTTGTATTCAGAGATGATGCAAAGAAAATGCAATAGACATGAGTAGAAGAGAAGGCCTGAAGGAAACTAGGAGTTTGAAGGATGTAACAGTTGTCAAAGCTATGGTTTTTCCAGTAGTTGTGTATGGATGTGAGAGTTGGACCATAAAGAAGGCTGAGGGCCAAAGAATTGATGCTTTTGAACTGTGGTGTTGGAGAAGATTCTTGAGAGTCCCTTGGACTGCAAGGAGATCAAACCAGTCAATCCTAAAGGGAATCAGTACTGAATGTTCATCATAAGGACTTATACTGAAGTTGAAGCTCCAATACTTTGGTCACCTCATGTGAACAGCTGACTCATTTGAAAAGACCCTCATGCTGGAAAAGATTGAAGGCAGGAGAAACAGGGGATGACAGAAGATGAGATGATTGGATGACATTACCAGCTCAATGGACATGAGTTTGAACAAGCTCTGGGAGATAGTGAAGGACAGGGAAGCCTGGTGTGCTGCAGTCCATGGGGTCGCAAAGAGTCGGACATGACTAAGTGACTAAACAAAAACAACAACAACCCTTCCCACCTCTCCACTTTTTTGTCTGTACCACCTAAAAGAATAAAAACCTTGGTAGCTGTTATCATGAAGGGTAAATATAATGCATGTCAGTCTATCCATTGTATTGGAAACATCCATTTTCATGATGATTTATGATGAAATTCTTTAATAATAGAAAGCAGCTAAGCTTGATTTGGGCAAAATAAATACTTTCTTTTAATGAATTCATTGGAGAAATGGGATATATAAAAAGATAACAATTCTTTCCCATCAACCAATTAAATATTCATTGTGCAAAACATACACTTAGGATGTCTACACATTTTAGAATGAATTTCCAACTAAGAGACACGTTTGAAAGTCATATAATTCAAAAAATAAGGAAGCACTTTAGATATTTCACTTGGTAACTGTCCTCACAATTTCAAAATGTGCCTAAAGAAATAATTGAAGTGTTAGTCATTCAGTTGTGTCGGAATCTCTGGGGACCATGGACTGTAACTCACCAGGCTCCTCTATCCATGGGCTTCACCAGGTAAGAGTATTGGAGTGGGTAGCCATTCCTTTCTCCAGGGGCTCTTCCTGATCCAGGGACTGAATCTGGGTCTCCTGCATTGCAGGCAGATTCTTTACTGTCAAAGTCAAGAGGGAAGCCCAAAAGGGATAACAGATGAAAAAAAAAGAAAGAAAGTAAAATGAAAGAAAATTCTGGAAAATATATGAATTTTATAATAAAAGAGTTTGCTATTTTCTGAACAAGGCCACCAAGCAACAATGAAAGATGAAAAGTTTCATTTGCTGAGAATCGGCTAGTGTTGAGGATTCAGAGAGGAAAACACATATGCCTATGCTTGAGGAGTTTATAGTCATGCTTTCTCTTCACTTTTGATTTACTTCTTTTTTAATTTTTCTTTTTTTTTTAATTTTAATTGGAGGCTGATAACTTTCAATATTGTGGTGGTTTTTGCCATTCAAACATGAATTGAAATAAGGAACAGAAAAACAGCCTCCTTACTGGATTCTTCTCCTTTGATAGGGAAGCCAGGTTACTGATCTTATTGTCTACATAAATATTTATGTTGAAGATTTTTTTGTCTAAAATATTTAGTATCTAACTTTTTATAAAGGATCCAGCAGGATGTTTTTAAAATAAAATATGTTAACAGTCAACAAAGAATAAGATAACAATATCTCCTCTTCTCTAGAAGATACGGTGTAAAGTCATAAATATTTATCTCTGTGGAATTTATAAAGTTATGGTAAATATTCATTAAGCTCGTCAAGAACTATTTTAAACTTAAATTTGCACAAATATTTAAATGTTTGTGAGCTCTCCCCAGTCAAAAGCAATAAATGATGTCTAGAAAAATTAAAAATGTCAATAAAATCAGTAATGACAAACTTCTATTAAAAATATTAAAAGCGAATCAATACCATCCCAAATGATAAACATTGTGTTTTGCACAATTTTGTGTACATTTTGAAAACTGTAGTCACACAAAACTTTTTTCTTCTTTTACTTCTTTTTCTTCTCTTGTTATTTTTCTATCTTAAACAGAGTTGTTCTGTAAGGGATAAGACGGCCTGTCTTCTTGGAAGTTAAATTACATGTCAAACATTTCAGAGTTTAGAAAGCAGCTAATAAGGGTGTAATATTGAAATGTCAAACATGTACGTACCATTTTCTTCCTCTTCCTGACTCTGAAGCTCTCTGGTAACAACTATAATGATCTGTTTAGGCTTGGGCCCATTGTTCCCTTTCGTCACTCATATTTAGTAATTACTTTCTCCCCAAGTAAGCACTTTTCTTGAGGTAAGTAAAATTCCAAAGTGGTGTTCAGTTTTGAATTAAATTCTGCTTGTATGACAGCAAAGAAATGTTAGGGGAGTGAATTCAATGGCTTGTACTTTCCCATTTATTTCCATCTCTACAAAGACCCTTACAAAATACTTAAGCATGCTTTTCTGTTGGGGAGGACTTTTCCTTAGAAAGCTATCTGACTAATTGTCTCTGGATAACATCAGAGAGGATTTTAAACTGCCTGATGTGTGTTATCCTCTTGGTTACTCAAATAGGGAGTGAGAAGAGAGAAGGAAAAGATTTGTGCAAGTGCTGAATAATTGAAAACAAGGTCCCTAATGCAGTGACAGGACGCTGGTGTGTGAAGACCAAATAGAGACCGAGAATTTTGTTATCAGTGAAACTCTAAAGAAGAATGCAATATGATGCAATATGTTTATTAAAACACATTCTTTCCAATTCTAGCTAATGTTGAAAGTGAGCTTACATGACAGATTTTAATGTCTTGCAGTGTTCAGCTGAATGAGCACAGAATCCTCATCAGGAAATGCTCCATGAATAAGTCTGATCATAGAGTGATCTAAAATATGTGATTATAACAATGACCATAATTGCTTTGCTATTGTTTTTAAATACAAGGTCAGGCTAACGTGTGAGATAGCTATGACATTAGCAACACTTTTGACATGATGTTGATCATGCTCAAGTGTGTGTGGTTTGTTCTAATGTCAACCATGAGCCTATTAAAAATAACACGGAGCTATTGGCAATACTTGGAGTCTTCAAGTACATAAACAAGGAATGAATCAAAGACTCAAATGGCTGCTATATGATCCATTAATTAAGCTGGTAAAAGCTATATTTCACTGTAGAGCATGTACTATATAACATTAAGGATGTTTGTGTTTCTCAAGGCATCACTCTTGATGCAAAAATAAACTGGGAGCTGTGACTCCAAACCAGAGAAAGAAATTATTTAAGAAGTGATAGAGAAAAATGGTCCAATATTGACTCATGAACCTCAAACTCTCTGTCTTGTATTTTCTCCTTAAAAGCCAAGGGTAATATTGATACATCCCTGGAGAAGGAAATGGTAACCCACTCCAGTATTCTTGCCTGGAGAATCCCATGGACGGAGAAGGCTGGTAGGCTACAGTCCATGGGGTCGCAAAGAGTCGGACACGACTGAGTGACTTCACTCTCACCCCTCAATATTGATACATAACTTATTTCACTGAATTAGATCTTTATTCATTATTTGAATATACATTTAAGTACCCGTTATAGGCAAGGTGAGCTTCTCTGGTGGCTCACAAGGTAAAAAATCCATGTGCAAAGCAGGAGACCCAGGTTCGACCTATCTGATCAGAAAAATCTCCTGGAAAAGGGAATAGCTATCCACTGCAGTATTCTTGCCTGGAGGATTCCATGGACAGAGGAGCCTGGCAGGGTACTGTCCACGGAGTCGTAAAGAGTCAGAAACGACTGAGTAACTAACAATACTATAGGCAAGGCACTAGAGAGTTAGATCAAAATTAGCTAAACACAGTCACACAGATACATAAGACACAGTGAATTCACAAAGGAGAAGTGGAGAGTAGTTCGAGTGTCTNCCATGGACAGAGGAGCCTGGCAGGGTACTGTCCACGGAGTCGTAAAGAGTCAGAAACGACTGAGTAACTAACAATACTATAGGCAAGGCACTAGAGAGTTAGATCAAAATTAGCTAAACACAGTCACACAGATACATAAGACACAGTGAATTCACAAAGGAGAAGTGGAGAGTAGTTCGAGTGTCTAATACGGTACTTAACCTAGTCAGAGGGTCAGGGAGGGCATCTTTGTCCAAATGATATTTAACTTGAGATCTGAAACACAAGTAAGAGTTAGCAGAGAAAAGAAGGAAGCAGGTATTAGGTACAATAGGTTATGAAGAATTCTGCTATTCCTTTGAATGCATTCTTCTAGACAAATATTGTCTCCCTGATCCTTTGCTGTACTGAATCTTCCTTAACACTACTAGGCTTTCTCTGAAAGTTGTACTTATTGATTTCAGTGATGTCCTGCAAGGTGTCACACCCTGTGGAAATCTATTTCTTCATCCCCAGCCACTGAAACATCACTAAAAATGTGCAGCCTCGGGAAGGGAATGGAAAGCATTATCAAGATCTCTTAAAAACTAACCATAGAGAAACAAGGCAGGCTTTGGTTGAGAGCCTTTTATGCTGGGACTTAAGGGAGTTTGTTTAAACCTCCAGGCTAGTAGATCAAGGTCTGTAGTAGAGAAAATGTTAATATATCTTATCTGATCATTTTTATGAATAAGCTCTCATATATTAAAAAATGATCCAAATTGTTTTGCTTTTGCAGTATAAAGTATATTCAGAGCGATAACCAACACTCTGCTGATATTATTGTCCTTCAGTTTCAACTACGACCTGTGTGATGTGAGCCTACATCAGGAGAGTGAGGATAAAACTTGGCTTTCATTCAGTAGAAGTTTTTAAGCAAGTCAATCTCTATCCTGTCTGTCTGATGTCTATTTTTCTCTATGTTCTAATCAAAGACATAACTCACTTTCACTCAAGCAAAATTCTCTACCAGGTAAATCAAGACTGACAGCCTGACTTGAGTTCAGTCCTGGTTCAATATAACTCTGCTAACTTGTCAGTTATTGAAGAAGCCTTGTTGATAGATTTGTTTCTTGTACACGTTATTTTGATTCACAGTGATTTTAAGCATCAGAATTTCAAGTGCAATTATATTCTGTCTAAATCACCACCTCTAGCATTTTCAATCACTCACTCCTTCTTTCAGTTTCACATACATTAGCATGTATATTTCTTATCGTAAGACAGGAATTTACTTATAAAACTTTTTCTGGCATGATACTAGTTTCAGTATGAAAAATCTCCTTATGTACACAGAAATCCATTGCAGATTCAATATTGAAAACCTACTAGTTTCCTCTTTCAATTGGAATTAAATAATTAAGATATGACACGCAATCTTGTATTCTATGATCATATGAAATTTATGGCCATCATGGTAGGGCCATAATAAAGAGGAAGGATAATATTGTTACATATTGAGTTTTCCTTTAAAAATCTAAAAACAGAAAGCTTTAGTTATGGTCAAATGGATAACACATAATGATAATAATGCTTGGTCCACGCTAGTTTNCGCAATCTTGTATTCTATGATCATATGAAATTTATGGCCATCATGGTAGGGCCATAATAAAGAGGAAGGATAATATTGTTACATATTGAGTTTTCCTTTAAAAATCTAAAAACAGAAAGCTTTAGTTATGGTCAAATGGATAACACATAATGATAATAATGCTTGGTCCACGCTAGTTTGTATCAGAAAATTCCAATGGGAAGTAGATAAAATTCCCTCCACTAATGTATGTTAATTTACTTCCTGTGTGGTGCTAGTGGTAAAGAACCCACCTGAGTTCGATCCCTGAGCCTGGAAGATCCCCTGGAGGAGGGCATGGCAACCCACTCCAGTATTCTAGCCTGGAGAATTCCCATGGACAGAGAAGCCTGGTGGGCTACAGTCCACGGGGTCACAAAGAATTGGATACAACTTAGCACAAGCATGCATGCAATGTACTTTAAAAGGAGGGTTTCCTGAGGGGAGGGGGACTGAGCTATGGGAGTCTGAAAAGGCAGCTATTGTTATAAAATGTGGTATAGTATGGATTATTGTGTATCTGTTCCATTACAAGTCATTACCACCAGTTAGCTCCATTGGAAATAATATCATAAAATTTCCTACCAACTAACAATGTTTTTTATTAAAAAAATTATAATTAAAATTATAACAGAATATATTGATATGTAAAGCATAAATGATGTTTGACTTACATAAATGAACACCTGGAAGTTGATAAAATTTTTTTTCTTAAGGTCACAGAAATCACGAAATCATTCAATTAGTTATTTGAAAGTTTTCGTTCTAGTTTTTAAAATTCAGGAAATATTCCTCAGTGTATTGTCAAACAACCTAAATAACAAACACTACTATACAGTTAAGTGATTTAGTATTATTTTGTTTGGCTCTTACATGTGGGGCAGAACATAGAGCCAGAATACAAGTGACTGTTTCTTTTTAATGATTTCATTAAATAAATGTCTTTTATCATTTCATCAGGTTTATGAATTTTATATTTCCTTTACATGGCTCAACAATGCAAATATTGGGTTTGTAGATAAGAATTCAATTAGCATTTCAAAGAGGTCAAATTAATTCCCTCTCAGAGACACTAGCTGTTATTTCAGTCTACAAAGTAAAACTCAATTCTATAGTACAAAACAGTTTTTAAATCTTACCAGTATCCTTGCTCATTGAAAAGCAGTACTGATTCTTAGAAGTGTAGTTTTTGAACTAAAATCTTTAAGTTATTTTTAAAATATTTTTATCTTTCTTAAAATGTTGTTATGAGGGATTTTTGAGATAATATATTTGAAGTATTTTGGATTATACCTGATGTATAATAAATGCTCTATAAATATAAGAATAGATCATAAAATACCCAAATTCAAATGAATCATTATTATCTAGTGGTGGTCCTCAAAACTTTTTGGCACCAGGGATCAGTTTCAGGGAAGAAATGGGGTAAGGGGGATGGTTTCAGTATGATTCAAGCACATTGTATTTATTGTGCATTCTACTTCTATTATTGTTACATCAGCTCCAGTTCAGATCATCAGGCATTAGATCCTGGAGGTTTGGAACACTTGGTCTATAGTATTATTGCTTATATGATTCCAAAATTATTGCAGGAAATCAGTGGCATAGCAAGGAGTGAGGACAATAGAAGTGTTCTGTCCCAGGTGCCTTCAATTGGGTACTCTACAGATGAGATGTTGTCGTGGTTTAGTCACTCAGTCCTCTCAAACTCTTTGCTACCTGATGGACCACAGACCACCAGGATCCTCTGTCCATGCGGTTCTCTAGTCAAGAATATTGGAGTAGGTTGCTATTTCCTTCTCCAGGGGATCTTCCTAACCAATGGATCAAAACTGTGTCTCCTGCATTGGCAGGCGGATTCTTTACCACTGAGCACCTGGGAAGCCTAAAGATGGGATAAGATATAGATTTAAAGCTGTAATAAAACTGACTAAAAGTTGGTCTGCTTTTTAACTGTAACTCTACGGAGGCAATTCTAAACAATGTCAGTGAAAAAATATTCCCCTCTGCCAGGGTCAACCGCTCCCACAGCCCTATTCTGTTTGGTATGCAGCTGCAGAAACTGATAAGGAAGGGCAAATATTTTTTACTTCTTAAGGGATAAAACTCTAGTTGTAAGTTGTAAACTTTCATTCTCTTAATGTGACATTGAGAGAACTTCTGAGTTTCATTTTTTAGTTCATGTGTTATTGATGTGTGGAATGCAAAATAAGAATTAGTAACAAGAACAATTACTAACATTTATTGAGCACTTACTACTTCTGGAGAAGGAAATGGCAACCCACTCCAGTACTCTTGCCTGGAAAATCCCATGGACGTAGAAGCCTGGTAAGCTACAGTCGACGGTGTCGAAGAGTCAGACATGATTGAGCGACTTCACTTCACTTCACTTACTATTTCTAGGCTGTATTGCATGCACTTTATATGTCTAAACTTTCTTCATCTTCACACCTATTATCCCCAAATTACAGAAAATAAATCCTTTTTATGAATAATCATTTTCATTGATGAAGTATAATAAACAGTATAAGAATAGAATAATGTGCTATACAAAGGTAAAAAGTGTGGTAGAATATGGGTTAAAGAAAAAGAAACGAGTGTGGATTGGAAAGTCGAAAGAAGAAACCTCTTCAAATATTCATGAGCCCCTAAAGATTAAGGATACAGTGTAGATTTCCTATCTTCTTAACTTCAATTCTTCCTTACTCCTTTCATTTCTGTATTTCTTTGTCTTTTCTTTATTTCTCATCCACCTTCAGGGCAGCAGTTTTATTCCTTATTAGAGTAAAAAAAGTCAGAAAAGAAGTATTTCTTTTTTTAGCTCTGCACTGATCCTATTAAGTTATAATAAGTGTTCATCACTCAGTTGTGTCTCTTTATGACCCTATGGACTGTACCCTGCCAGACTCCTCTGTCCATGGAATTTTTTAGATAAGAATGCTGGAGTATGTCTTCCTCCAGAGGATCTTCCTGATCCAGGGATCAAAACTGTGTCTCCTACATCTCCTTCATTGTAGCAGATTCTTTACCCGTTGAGCGACTGGAGAACAGTGGTTAAATAAGAACTTACAACCTGCAAGAACCTGGCCAAGTTACCTGCTTTTTCTGTGCCTATCTTAAATGTCTTTATCTATACACCAGGAAGAAAAATAAACACATGTATGCATCTAGCCATTGCAAATTTTTGAATATATTGAGGCTTAAATTGTCCCTTTTTTGATAAGTGGAAGTCTTTTCAAATTGGTTTCTTTTGACAAATCACTAGTAATATTTGATGGCATTCTTGCTTTCTGGATGTCAGCAAGTTCCAGGCTCATCTTTTATATTTCTTGATCTACACAATGAGTCCATTAAACAGAATGCTGTTTTCTTTTATTGATAGTTCAGAATAAAAGTTAAAACAGTGAGCTATTTATTATTTCCTTTGCTTAGAGCATTGGTTTAGACCTGAAAGTTGCAAAGGTGCTCAATTTCAGAGAATTTATATTCTGATGAGATTAAAATTAAATACAAAAAAGATCCTATGATAGAAATAAATGCATATCTTAAGCTCTTAAGCATTCTAGACAGCAAGGATTTCATTTCAGAACTGATACTTAGTCTTGTGACTTTCTCAGGAAATAATTGTGTTCATAGCTACAAAAGTAGAGTTTACTTCAAATTAATCTGGTCAAAAAAGTGTTGTGAGACAAGATGCTTTTTGGAGGGTGGGACATATTAGAAATTGAAGCAATAGAAAGAAAGAAAATATTCCAGGCTTATAGAATGACAGAAGATCAAGAGGATGTTCTAGAGATTAGAAAGAATTTTTTTGGATTGAAAAGACATTTGACTATGGAAATAAGTGAATGATAGTTGAATATGATGAACAATTAAATTAGATAACATCTATGTTGGATAGAGGCGTAAGACACAGAATCAATGGTGAATTTCTTGATATGCAGTTCTGTTAGGGTAAAACTAAGCTGCCATGACAAAGAGACCCTAAATTAGAGTGGTTTAAACTATTTCGAAGAAGGCAATGGCACCCCACTCCAGTACTCTTGCCTGGAAAATCCCATGGACGGAGGAGCCTGGAAGGCTGCAGTCCATGGGGTTGCGAAGTCGGACACGACTGAGCGACTTCACTTTCACTTTTCACTTTCATGCATTGGAGAAGGAAATGGCAACCCACTCCAGTGTTCTTGCCTGGAGAATCCCAGGGACGAGGGAGCCTGGTGGGCTGCCGTCTATGGGGTCGCAGAGTTGGACACGACTGAAGCAACTTAGCAGCAGCAGCAGCAGCAAACTATTTCATCTTGTGAAACAGATTTGAGATGAGTGGTCCAGTTTTGTGGAGCATCTCTGCTTTCATAGTCAACCAGGAACCAGATTCCTTCTAAATTGTTGTTCTACCATCCTTTGGGATTCCCTCATGGCCGAGTGGGTAAAGAATCTGCCTGCAATGCAGATGACACAGGAGACTTGAATTCAATCCCTGGGTCAGGAAGATCCCCTGGAGGAGGAAATGGCAATCCATTCCAAAATTCTTGCCTGAGAAATCTCATGGACAGAGAAGCCTGTACAGCTACAGTCCAAAGGGTCACAATGAGTCAGACACGACTCATTGAATGACTCATTGAATGACTAAGCACAAGCACCCCATCCTTTAGAGCAATGTTGTCATCTGCATGGTCAAAGCTGTCACTTTACATCTAGGTTTCAACCAGAAAGGAAGAAAAGAATGTAGTAGAGACATTCATGATCTCTCGAGTCCCCAGGAAGAATGTGGCGTGGGTCATTTCCACTCATACTCTGTCGGTGAGAACTTGGTGAGATGGCCAAACACAACTGCAAGGCAGCAGGTAAATGACAATAGACTGGGAAGTCATGCTGTCTCTATAATTCTGTAAATATCAAAGAGGTGGATGACAAATTTTAGCAAAAAGCTAACAGTTTCTGCCGTACTCATCTTTTCTTTTCGACACCTCCATAATTTGTGTTTTCATAATTTTTCAAACTAATGAAGTAATAAACTTTCAGTTGCTCCATGTGTTTCTTTAATTAATATGTCTCTTCATCTTCTTTCCTAAATACTTTAACTGCGTCACTTGGGGTCCAATCAGGAGACAGAATATACACCAGTAGTTTGAACGTGGAAATTTTAGTATTACTATTAACTACTATCAGGATATTAACCACTAAAAGCTAAAGATAACTCCAATGAATAAAGAATTAGCAAATATAGAGTCAGCTATTATCCCTAGAGTGGGCAGAAAAGATCCAAGATAGAAACAAACAAAGAAGAGCCTCCACTACCTACCCTGTCCTCCAAAGCTGAGATTTAAACATTGCTGGAGAGGGTGTGGCAATAACCCCTAGATGTTAGAGTTTGTCGAGGTGATACAGACCAGAGATAGCTAGCATGAAGCCCAGCTCCTACCAAGACTGTCTCGGGAAATACCAAATCAAGAACCTGCAAAAGTCACTAGGCAGTTTCCCTTGGGAATGCTGGGGAGGCTTGCTGGAACATGAGTACCCCGTTAGATGTACCCCACTGCTGAGGTGGTTGTGCACTAGGAGAAATAATAATAAATTGCACCTGAAGCAAAAGACCTCCCCCTGCCCTCCTGCTTCTCCCTATATAAAGGTCCTCTCACCACCTTCTGCCACAAAGGCTGACCATTCTCCCAGCTGGCAAAGGAACTGTGTTTACAGGATCCAGCTCCATTATTATGAAATTGTGAAAGTGTTATTAGCTCAGTGGTTTCTGACTCTTTGCTACGCCATGGACTGTAGCCTGCCAGGCTCCTCTGTCCATGGGGTTTTCCAGGCAAGAATACTGGAATGGGAAGTCATTCCTTTCTCCAGGGGATCTTTCCAACCCAGGGCTTGAACCTGTGTCTCCTGTATTGCAGGCAGAATCTTTACCATCTGAGCCACCAGGGCAGCCCCCACAATTATGAAACAGGGCAAAGAAAGGAGACTTGAAGCTGGAAAACAACAAACTGATGACTGGCCCGGTGGCTATGACATAAAATTGTTGTATTATTTTCTTACTGTTTTATCCCAGTAAGTTCCCATTTAAGGACTGAATGAGATGGAAAATGTCATAGTCCATCAATGGCATACCAGGGTTCCCTTTTCTCCACGTCATCTCCAACATTTGGTATTTCTTGTCTTTTCTATTAATAGCCATTCTAATGTGTGTGAGGCAGTTTCTCATTGTGGTTGTGATTTTCATTTCCTAATAATCAGTGATGTTGAGCATCTTTTCATGTAACTATTGGCCACCTGGATGCCTTCTTTGGAAAAGTGTCTATTTGGATCCTTTGCCCATTTGTTAAATCAGGTTGCTTGTTTTTGTTGTTGTTGAGTTATAGGAGTTCTTCATGCATTTTGGATATTAACCAAACTGGATATATGATTTTCAAATATTTTCTACCATTCAGTAAGTTGCCTTTTTATTTTAAGTACAGTTTCCTTTGCTGTTCAGAGGCAATATAAACAACAAAAACTTTCAAAAAAACAAAGGTTGCTTTTAATTCATGGATAATATTCCATCTTCAAACTTCCCCTCCTATTTCTCCCTGAGTTGTAATGACCTGTAACAAATTCCTCACCACCATGTACAGGAACCATGAAGGAAAATTTCCTCAATTGGCTGAACAATGATGGAAGTCCAACTTCGTATAGTCTTAGCTAAAAAAAAACTTAGGGTTCATGTTTTCCTATTTTCACACAAGGCAGTGTCTGTTTCATAGGATTGCTTGTGACCATCTCTTCAATGACCCTGTCATTATCAGTGTGAGCAGTGAGAAAACGAAAACCAAAGCTGCAGATGTGTTTCTAGAGCCATCTGGCTCTTTTGGTAGGTAATTTACTACCTAAAAATAATCACACGCATATGGCCTCCCTCCTCCCTTACCCTAAAATATCGCTAAAACTGTTAACATTCGTTTCGTTAGGTTTACAAAAAAAAAAAAAAAGAATTTATCCCATTTATACTGTTCTTTTGTTAATATTCATATGTGGTATCTGAGGAAAAGAAGCATTTCTCACACATCCTGGGAAGCAGGAAAAAATCTGTTGATGAGATTTTTTTAAAATCAAAAATGTTCTCTTAGGCACATTCAATCAGCGAGTTTGTGTTTTTCTTTTAAGTAGCTGTAATAGTGTCATATTTTGAAGTAGCAATTTAGACTTTGACTCCAAACTAATTTCTTCCTATGCAGTATACTGAAAGGTAGATTTCCAATAGGCTATGATCATCTTCAAAAATTTCAGGCTGTGTGTAGCCCAGCCAGCCCTGGAAATTTGAGTTATTTGAGCATGATACTAACATCTACCACAAAGATAGAATAGTGTAAGGCATACCCTAGGCCCTTAAACATCATCCTTTTGTTATCTGGTTGAATAACAATGAAGAGAGTTTAAGATGTGAGTGAAATGCTATCCACTGCTTCCATGATAGGATTTCAGTAGCCATACTAGATTTCCACCTGGTAATCAGAGAATGGGATAATTTATTATCATGTCATAGCATTTTTATACTATGCAATGTTTTTGATGGCGAATGTGGAGGTAATTCCCATGCATATCAGCTGAGTGGTCTTCAGCTTGTGTGGTGTGACCCATAATAATGTGGGCATGCTTCATAAGACTAGACATATGGAGGACCACCCGTGAGTAAGGTTCTGCTCTTGTATAGTTTCATTCTTGAATCTCTTAAGATTGAAGATATGACACTTTAAGCACCTAGCATATTGCCTGTATTCCAGAATATAAACTAGTTCTCTGTTAGTAAAATTGGTTTAAAAAGGAAACTATTGATTTTATGCTAGTCTCCATAATTTTACCTGACTTACTTATACCCTAAATTATAAAGATGATGCTCTTTAACGTCTTTAGTTGTCAAAGTGTTTTCAAATAGCATAGAAGTAAGAGCAAAGTGGAGAAACAGCTGTCCCTTGTTATTTTGTTTCCTGAATACAAATAGTCTTAAATTGCTGTAAATGGAGAGGCTGGAATGAATTCAAACACCGCTTGTTTAAATACACTCAGCCTGATGTTTGTGTGTTGGAACCTTTGGAGAGGGCAGCGCTAGAAAATGCTCCACATTAACTTGTCACACATGACAATATACGGTTATGGCTTCTCTTTTGTTTGTTAGGTAGAGCTGCTTTGGTATCATTCCGAAAGTTTTGTGACAGTAAATCACAAGAGATTTGAGCTAAGATATCTGAACAGCAACATTAACTCCTGGGACATTTGGTGTGATTTTATTTTAACTCCTCCTAGGAAAAGCAAAAGCCTTTTTGGACTTAACTGAGTTCAGGTGGGTATTTGGGGTTTTATAATATGTCAGGAATGAATGGATACATCGAGTCTTTGTTTTTCCCTCTGGCTTCTGATGGCTTGCCATTTGAGAAGTTGGTCTAAATGTAAAAGGCCAAAAGAAAGTGATTTGTTTGTTTTCTCTCCATAACCCTTTCCTTTAAGGAAAGCCCTACTCCCAAGATATTCTTAAACAGAGCTCAGTCCAACAGCTTTATTGACTATGTGGGATCTGAAAGCTTGTTTAATGAATTCTTTCTTCTATATTTGAGGAAACAGCAGCATTAAACATTTAAGGAACTTAACAAGGTCACGTTTACTGGCACAGTCATAAATAACTTCTTGGTGTTCAGACTCACATTCCAGTAGCTTTATCACAAATACATTTTCACAATTCAGTTTGAGGATTCTTCCTGGCTAGGGGACATATTCTGAAGATAATCCTCTGGATTCATTATTGCACTATTGTATAACATTGCAGGTTATTTTCCTATTTGTCTCACCCAAAAACTCATTGCTTACCTTGTGATGTGGAAGCTTTAGGGGAAAAGTTGCTATGGTTAACATTTTGTAATTAAAACTGCCATGATTTGAGGACCTCACAGGTTAGTGAAAAATAATAAAGTGACAGTACCAACCAAGAAGAAAAGAAGTAAAAGACTGAGGATCATTAAGAAATTAGGCTTGTTTATTGGAGAAAATAATAGCAAGTGGTGAGTAAAAGGTCTTAACATCAAGAGTTATAAACAGAAGATAAGAACCAATAGTTCTTTATGCCTACCACAGATCTAGAAATAAAATTATATCAGTAGACAAGGTCAAGGACTATAGTTAAAGAAAAAACCTGCAGGCAATATTGAGAGACCTGAGTTCATGTCTTGGTCTTCCTTTGTGTCTTTTGATAAACTGGTGAACCTCTGTGAGTCTCAGTTTTTACTTCACTGTGTAACTGTGAGGATGAAATAAAATAATGTGAAAGTCCCTATCTAGAATAAGGCTTACACTGGTAGGTGGTCAATAAAAGATTTCTTTATAGATTTTTCTATATTATCTAAAATGAAATATATAAATATTAAATTAATGTACCATTTAACAAATCAAATTATATTTAATTTGTATTATTCTCCCACCTAGACACTGTCTATATAAAATTGTATATATATAATTATATGTATATATAATTCTTTTTTATTTGCACTTAACCCAAACTTAATATTCATATGGGAAGAGAACAAACTTTCAAGAAAACTTATTAATGAGCAAAAGTGAGTAGAGCATAAGGTGTGTATTAGTGAAAAAGTACACAGCATTTGACTATGTAGATCACAACAAACTGTGGAAAATTCTTAAAGAGGTGGGAAAGCAGACCACCTTACCTGCTTCCTGAAAAACCTGTATGTAGGTCAAGAAGCAACAGTTAGAAACGGACATGGAACCATAGACTGGTTCAAAATTGGGAAAGGAGTATGTCAAGGCTGTATATTGTCACCCTGCTTATTTAACTTATATGCAGAGTACCTCATCTGAAATGCTGGGCTGGATGAAGTACAAGCTGGAATCAAGATTGCCAGGAGAAATATCAATAACCTCAGATATGGCAGAAAGCAAAGAGGAACTAAAAAGCCTCTTGATGAAAGTGGAAGAGGAGAGTGAAAAAGTTGGCTTAAAGCTCAACATTCAGAAAACGAAGATCATGGCATCCGGTCCCGTCACTTCATGGCAAATAGATGGGGAAACAATGGAAACAGTGAGAGACTTGATTTTCTCAGTCTCTAAAATCACTGCAGATGGTGACTTCAGTCCTGAAATGAAAAGATGCTTGCTCCTTGGAAGAAAAGCTATGAGCAGCCTAGGCAATATATTAAAAAGCAGAGACATTACTTTGCCAACAAAGGTCTGACTAGTCAAAGCTATGGTTTTTCCAGTAGTCATGTATGAACGTGAGATTTGGACCATAAAGAAAGCTGAGTGCCGAAGAATTGATGCTTTTGAACTTTGGTGTTGGAGAACAGTCGAGAGTCCTGTGGACCGTGAGATCAATCCTAAAGGAAATCAGTCCTGAATATTCATTGGAAGGACTGTTGCTGAAGTTGAAGCTCCAATAATTTGGCCACCTGATGTGAAGAAATGACTCATTGGAAAAGATACTGATGCTGTGAAAGATTGAGGGCAGGAATAGAATGGGATGACAGAGGATGAGATGGTTGAATAGTATCAGCAACTCGACGGACATGAGTTTGAGCAAGCTCCGGGAGCTGGTGATAGACAGGGAAGCCTGGTGTGCTGCAGTCCATGGGGTCACAAGGAGTCAGACGCAGCTGAGTGACTGAACTGAACTGAACTGAATGAGCAAAAATGAGTAGAGCATAAGATGTGTATTAGTGAAAAACATGACTTGTTTGAATATTCATAATTTATGTTTGAATGTTCATAAATTAGATTCTTAGAAACACTCTCCCATTATTAGGTAATAATTTTTTAGGCTGTTTTAAATATCATAAAATTTTCACTTTCACAATAAAAATCCACATTATAGGGATATCTGTTTCCCTGTAACTGACATGGATCACCATGATATTCTTATCATCTTTTATTCTTTGTGTAACTCATGATCCTTTTGTAGTCTGACAGCTTTCCCAATAAAACTCACATTGCCATCCCTGTCAAAAGTAACAGGAAGCTTTTACCCCTTCTCACAGAGGAAAAAAAACCATCTTTCCCCTTCACAATCCAGTATCCTATAGCCACTTTTGTTTTCTCTTGTCTATATTCAGTCTTTTTTTTTTGTTTCCCTAAAATCATTTCATACTTCAGCAGCCTCACTTTCTGTTTCCTCTTAGACTCAAAAACAACCTGATTCCTCTCCATTCATTCCAGTCAAGACCCTCTCTTAACTTCTACCATCTCTAAGTTACCCACCCTTTTGTTTTCTTTCTCTATAAAAACCATCTTTCCCCTTCACAATCCAGTATCCTATAGCCACTTTTGTTTTCTCTTGTCTATATTCAGTCTTTTTTTTTGTTTCCCTAAAATCATTTCATACTTCAGCAGCCTCACTTTCTGTTTCCTCTTAGACTCAAAAACAACGTGATTCCTCTCCATTCATTCCAGTCAAGACCCTCTCTTACTTCTACCATCTCTAAGTTACCCACCCTTTTGTTTTCTTTCTCTATCCTACAAAACTCATATAGTCTATGTTCGCGGTTTCTTCTTCTTCACCTTTAATAGGCAACAAGTTCCCATTTTCTCTCAGAACAGTGCTCAAAATTTTCCTCTCAAGAATGCTACTGATTGTTAAAGTCAGTCGTGTCTTTTCAGACTTTATCTTAGTTGCTCTTCCTGCAGCGTCTAATGGCATCTCTCTCTTCAAAGTTCTCCTTCACATGATTCTCCCTATACTTTTTCCCTCAGTTGGTAAAGAATCTGCCTGCAGCAGGAGATCTGGGTTCAATTCCTGGGTCAGGAAGATCCCCTGGAGAAGGAAATGGCAACCCACTCCAGTATTCTTGCCTGGAGAATCCCATGGACGGAGGAGCCTGGCAGGCTCCAGTCCTTACGGTTGCAAGAATCGGACACGACTGAGCGACTAAACCACCATACTTTTTCCTCATTCTCCTCCTATCTTGGTTCCCTCTCAGATTCGTTTATGCTTCAGTTCACCAGCCCTTAGATGCTATGTTTTCTCAGGAAACATCCTTATTCATTTTTGTTTTCTGTTATAATGAGGACCATTTCAAATATCATTTCTCCATTCCTGACCCCTCTTTACTGACGTCTCAGCCTAGAATTTTCAGTGATTTCCAGAAGACAGTTTCCAGTTTTCTAAACACAATCTGTTTTCTTACAAGTGGTGTTTCTTCAGTACAGCCTTCCCTGGGCATCCAGGGACTATTTGTTCTGAGACCTCCATGGATACCAAAATTCACAGATGCTCAAGTCTCTTTTGTAAAATAAAATAGTATTTTCATATAACCTACACATATCCTCCTGTATACTTTAAGTCATTTCTAGGTTGCTTGTGAGGCTTCCCACGTGGCTAAGGGGTAAAGAATCTGCCTGCCAATGCAGGAGATGAGAGTTCGGTCCCTGGGTCAAGAAGATCCCCTGGAGAAGGAGATGGCAACCCACTTCAGTGTTCTTGCCTGGAGAATTCCATGGACAGAGGAACCTGGCAGGCTACAGTCCATGGGTTTGCAAAGAGTTGGGCATGACTTAGCAACTGAGCATGCACAGATTACTTGTAATGCCTAGCACAATGTAAATGCTATGTAGGTCAATATTAATACAATATAAATGCTAGGCAAATAGTTGCTGATGCATCGCAACTTCAAGATTTCCTTTTTTGAAGCTTTTTGGAATTTTTAAAGTATTGTCAATCAACAGTTGGTTGAATCGAAGGATGCAGAACCAGGGGATAAACAGAGGGCCTACTATATTCACTTTCTTGATTACTCAAAAAAAATCTGCATATTTGTGAACCTGGGTCACTAACATTCTTTTTTCCCAGATGAGGGAAAACTGACTAGCTTTTATCAGTTCTATCAGTCTTACTTCAGAAATATCTATCACACATGTTCCCTGGACTCATTTTTTGCTGCTATTCTTCAAATTACTTTGTGGAAGATTCTCCCTTTTATAGTCATTTGTTTCTTTTCTAATCTAACTTTCACAACTCCAATAGGATATCCTCTCCAGGAAAAAAGTCTAGTATTGTTCCCTAATCAATAAACATTTGCTTGCTACATACTGCTTATATGAGAAAATGAAATATTTTTAGCTTTTCCCTCAATCTGAACTTTGCCATATTCCAACTCTTTCAGGCAAATCAAGACTTTTCTCTCCTTCATGACTTTGCTCATATTGTTTCCTTTTTACATCTATTTATTCTACTCATATTTCAAAACCACAGCCCAAAATCATATTCTCATATACCCTAATTAGAATTATTTACATTATCTTATAGTCATTCTTCTTCTTAGCACTCACCACAATGCCAATATCTATTTGCCAATAGATACTGACCCCTGTTACTACATGGTATGACAAAATAACCCCTAGAGACATGGTATATATCTAGAATAGTCCTCTCCTTGGTCAAAAATATACTGGAAAGTTAGTAAGAATTGTTGGAGAGGGAGTTGTTTTACTTCATTTTTAAATCATGAGCTTTCTTTCCATATATTTATGGATATAATAAAATAAATATGTTCAAATAAAAATATGAAGTTTTATAATATGACATGTCCAATTACCTATTTAAAGATCTTTGAAATCACTTGCTGGTTTTAATAAATCTATAAGACAGGCTTAGTACATGCACAACATTGACTATTGTGAAAAATCTGCTAGAATATCTAAAGGTATAAATTTATATAGGTTTATATTTTTAGGCAGAGTATTACATGAAGTGTTGCTTTAAAGTGAAAAATATAAAGCCTAGTTTTTAAGTTCCTTTAAAATTACCTATAATACTAAATGGGCTTCTCAAGTGGCTCAGTGGGTAAAGAATCCATCTGCAATGTAGGAGACACCTGGGACACAGGTTCAATCCCTGAGTTGGGGGCATAGCAACCCACTCCAGTATAATATTAAATGCATCCACCTTTCCCCAAGACTCAATTTATTATAGGAAAACATTGCAACCACTTGTGATTATTCACATTTCTTCAGTGTTCTTGCCTGGAGAATTCCATGGACAGAGGAACCTGGCAGGCTACAGTCCATGGGTTTGCAAAGAGTTGGGCATGACTTAGCAACTGAGCATGCACAGATTACTTGTAATGCCTAGCACAATGTAAATGCTATGTAGGTCAATATTAATACAATATAAATGCTAGGCAAATAGTTGCTGATGCATCGCAACTTCAAGATTTCCTTTTTTGAAGCTTTTTGGAATTTTTAAAGTATTGTCAATCAACAGTAGCACGCACAGATTACTTGTAATGCCTAGCACAATGTAAATGCTATGTAGGTCAATATTAATACAATATAAATGCTAGGCAAATAGTTGCTGATGCATCGCAACTTCAAGATTTCCTTTTTTGAAGCTTTTTGGAATTTTTAAAGTATTGTCAATCAACAGTTGGTTGAATCGAAGGATGCAGAACCAGGGGATAAACAGAGGGCCTACTATATTCACTTTCTTGATTACTCAAAAAAAATCTGCATATTTGTGAACCTGGGTCACTAACATTCTTTTTTCCCAGATGAGGGAAAACTGACTAGCTTTTATCAGTTCTATCAGTCTTACTTCAGAAATATCTATCACACATGTTCCCTGGACTCATTTTTTGCTGCTATTCTTCAAATTACTTTGTGGAAGATTCTCCCTTTTATAGTCATTTGTTTCTTTTCTAATCTAACTTTCACAACTCCAATAGGATATCCTCTCCAGGAAAAAAGTCTAGTATTGTTCCCTAATCAATAAACATTTGCTTGCTACATACTGCTTATATGAGAAAATGAAATATTTTTAGCTTTTCCCTCAATCTGAACTTTGCCATATTCCAACTCTTTCAGGCAAATCAAGACTTTTCTCTCCTTCATGACTTTGCTCATATTGTTTCCTTTTTACATCTATTTATTCTACTCATATTTCAAAACCACAGCCCAAAATCATATTCTCATATACCCTAATTAGAATTATTTACATTATCTTATAGTCATTCTTCTTCTTAGCACTCACCACAATGCCAATATCTATTTGCCAATAGATACTGACCCCTGTTACTACATGGTATGACAAAATAACCCCTAGAGACATGGTATATATCTAGAATAGTCCTCTCCTTGGTCAAAAATATACTGGAAAGTTAGTAAGAATTGTTGGAGAGGGAGTTGTTTTACTTCATTTTTAAATCATGAGCTTTCTTTCCATATATTTATGGATATAATAAAATAAATATGTTCAAATAAAAATATGAAGTTTTATAATATGACATGTCCAATTACCTATTTAAAGATCTTTGAAATCACTTGCTGGTTTTAATAAATCTATAAGACAGGCTTAGTACATGCACAACATTGACTATTGTGAAAAATCTGCTAGAATATCTAAAGGTATAAATTTATATAGGTTTATATTTTTAGGCAGAGTATTACATGAAGTGTTGCTTTAAAGTGAAAAATATAAAGCCTAGTTTTTAAGTTCCTTTAAAATTACCTATAATACTAAATGGGCTTCTCAAGTGGCTCAGTGGGTAAAGAATCCATCTGCAATGTAGGAGACACATGGGACACAGGTTCAATCCCTGGGTTGGGGGCATAGCAACCCACTCCAGTATAATATTAAATGCATCCACCTTTCCCCAAGACTCAATTTATTATAGGAAAACATTGCAACCACTTGTGATTATTCACATTTCTAAGTTTGTGTTACCTATTTTCAATCATTTGTTTCACTCAGTAGCACATATTTCTATATGGGATAAAATATATTAATGTCTTCTCCCCCAACACGTGAGAAAAGAACAGACACCAGCCGGCACCCATTTTATCCTCCTCTGCCTGCCTGGCCCATCATGGCAGCAAAAGCTGTCCCTCCTCCTGTCAGAAGCAAACCCCAGGTAAAAGACTTAGATGTAAAGGAGACCAGAATATTGTCTTGCACTGTAGACACTTTGTGGCTTCCAAGGTAGCTCAGATGGTAAAGAATCTGCCTGCAATGCAGGAGACCTGGGTTTAATCTCTGGGTCGGGAAGATCCCCTGGAGAAAGAGATGGAAACTGACTCCAGTATTCCTGCCTGGAGAATTCCATGGACAGAGAAGACTTGCAGGCTACAGTCCATGGGGTCGCAAAGAGTCAGACACAGCTGAGTGACTAACACAACGTCTTCTCATATCTTTCTCTTAAACCATCACAAACAAGAACAGTTGTTAAGATGTTGTGAGTTATATTTAGTAGAAATTCTAACATAAATTGGCTTAAACTTTTTAGAAGACTTTTTGGATCATATACCTAAGAAGGAAAGTATTTGTGTTGGCAAAATTACTAATATTTGTGCTAAATGGGTCAACTTGGAACCAGTTTTGTGACCAGGGGAATACCAGTTCTGACTGTTTTAAGCCAGGATTACTAGAATTTACCAGAATAGAAAAGAATACTTACTTGTTTAAACCAATCAAAGCAGTTAATGAAATAGAGGGAGAAGGGAGAAATCAATCTGTTCCAAAGTACAAGATTGCACAAGTGGTAGAAGGGTGAAATTGACAAAATGAATGTTGAGTAGACAAGTACAATGACCACAAATAAGATTAATTAATAACTTTGACTTCATTTAATGTCTTCACTTTGCAATGTTCTACATAAGATTGTGAAGAAATTTAACACAAATCAATGAATTAATTAAAGTACTTCCATGTTATAGCCAAAGAAAGTGAAGACTTATTGAACTAATTTTCAATTTAATGTGTCTCTAAATAAGCATAGAATTTGAGGACTATTGGATATTATGCCAGACTATTTCCTGCTCTCTGTTAAAATCAATATGAAGCTATAGCACACTTATTAATGACATGGATTACAGAATTTGTATAAGCCTTGGTGTTTGCCCTCAAGAAATTAACAACTTTGGTTGTGAAGACAACATCTATACACGTAAAATAATTGAGGGATGACACCATTTAATGCATCACAAAATGCAATAGAGAATAGAATCATAAGATAAAAGCTTCCCCGATAAAGGGAAGTATTTTTGTTGGCCAGAAGTAATGGAGTAGACTTATAGAAGTAGTTTGGAATTAAGAGGACTCTGGAAGGATAGTATTATTTGGATAAGTAGAAAAAGGTAGAAAAACCCATTCAAAGTAAAGAAAACAAGTAAGTGCAAAAGGTTTTGAAAAACATTCATTTGGAAGATATGAGTGTGTAGGAGTTTGGGGAGCTTGAATCAGGTAGGTGGCAAAGAACAAGATTGCACTGAGAAACAGGTCTTTAAGATTAACATTAGACAGCATTTTGTAGTTTAAGGTGCAAATAGATTATACCTAAAATTCTAGCATAAGGACAGGTTTCAGAAAAATTGGGAAGTCTGTAGCTAAAGGCCAACATGGTCAAGGCAGTAGTCTTAAAAATGTATCTCTTAGACATACAAATTCACACAGTGAAAGCAAAGAGGTTAAGGTTCAGTGTGGGGGGAGAAAGTACATGCATCGTAAATCCAGTGTGACAGGAAAGGGTAAATGCAAGTGTCTAAGCAAAAATCAGTTTCAGGTCAAGAAGCACAGAAATGAGATTAGGACCTTTCAGCTCTTACAAGGTATGGGCCTTGAACAAGTAAATTTACTTCATTTAATTTCCTTAATTTATTAAAGGAAGAGGGTGGATTTCAAAGCCTTATTGGATTTGAATAAGCAGTCTTCAGATAGCAAATATGTCAACAAAATAATTTCCTTTATCCTCCCTTTCGCTCACTCTGAAATGGGTGACAAAGGTTGTCAGGATCACACATGTATCCAAAAAAAAGAAAATACTAGTAGGTAGTAATAAATGATTACCAATAGATGTCAGATATTTCAGCAGAAGTGCAACATTTTGAGAGAAATTAAAAATTTTCAGAGTGTTTTATCTAAGAATTATGAAAAATGAACTATATAAAAGGCATGTGTTATATGGAAACATGAGTATGTGAGAGAAGCCTATAATTTTAATTAAACTTTGGAGTCGGACACGACTGAGTGACTGAACTGAACTGAATTGATGATAAATCAAAATGGAAAATAATATATTAAAAAGGAATGTATATATATGTATAACTGAATCAGTTTGCTATACAGCAGTAATTAACACAACATTGTAAATCAACTATACTTCAATTAAAAAAGAATCTGATATTAACAAAAATTGTATACTTCTTTCCTTTCTGTGAAAAATAAGGAAGTTTTACATGTGTTACATATGAAACATTTTTTAATGTTTGTATTTCTTACATATCACTTTTTTTCACCCACCATTTGTATTTAGATAGTGTTATTCTTTAACAGTCAGCCAAAATAAAATTAACTTACATGAAAAAAAAATAATAATTAAACTTTGAATGGTGTTGTATGATTATATTTAATAGAGGTGTCAGCTATATGTGACATGATAGTGGGGAATACCAAAAGTGAGTTCACAAAGAAATTTATCTGTACCCCATAACTGCACATAAACACTTGCCCCCAAATACTCATTTACTCTCTTCTCACCTCTTATCCAGTTCTTCCCTTCCCCTCATCATCCCCCTCCTCCCTCCCTCCTTTCCTCTTCTCTCTCTTGCAGAATTACAAATACACACACAGACACATCCACTCTCAAGGAAACCTAAGTTTCAATTCTACTTCTTTCATTTAGTTGAATACAACTGAAAGTGCCTACTTTCTTCTTGGCTGGCTAGAGTTAGGTCCACAAAAATAATTCCTCCCTCCCTCCTTTCCTCTTCTCTCTCTTGCAGAATTACAAATACACACACAGACACATCCACTCTCAAGGAAACCTAAGTTTCAATTCTACTTCTTTCATTTAGTTGAATACAACTGAAAGTGCCTACTTTCTTCTTGGCTGGCTAGATTTAGGTCCACAAAAATAATGACATTGTGCCATTGTTCTTACTGTCTTCCTGATAGTAGAGATACCCAAATACCCACTGGTTTTGTGTGTGTGTGTGTGTGTGGTAATAGAATTTATCTAGACTCTGAATTTAATCTACATTGTTTGTACTATGACCCTCCTTAATGAGAATGTATGTATGAATATGGGCTTCTCTGATGGCTCAAATGGTAAAGAATCTGCCTGCAATGCTGGAGACCTGGGTACAATCCCTAGGTTAGGAAGATCCCCTGGAGGAGGGCATGGCAACCCACTCCAGTATTCTTACCTGTAGAATCCCTATGGACAGAGGAACCTGGCAGGCTACAGTCCATGGGGTCACAAAGAGCTGGACGTGACTGACGGACTAAGTTCAGCACACATGTAAATATATATATATATATATATGTATATATATATGCATACACATTAATCTCTTCATTGACAAAAGTAACCCATTCTTCTTCAAATTCTTCAGGCAATCCAAACTGTTAAATCCATATAAACATTTCTTTAGATTTATTGTGGCTGTTTAAATAGTTCTTATAAAACAAAATTTGAAAATGACTTTCAACATCTATTAGAAAAGTTCAATTGTCTATGCTTTCACAATTGTACAAAAGCAAAATAAATATCTTATAAACAATAAGAAACAATTTTACAATGTCAATTTACAATGCAAACTTCTTGGCATAAATGAATACTCAATAAGCATATGATTGAGTTGAACACAAAAAACAGGGTACAAGCTACATTTCCTTGATAGTAAAGAGTTCTTGTTTACTAAATGTTTAAAACTACATTACAATGAAAACTGAAAATTTCTATGATGAGAAATATAATTTTGAATAATTGTTTTTTATTAATATACAGTATTGC
>SJYT01004453.1:0-20998 GCA_006410635.1 Cephalophus harveyi | reverse complement strand
GCATATATATATATTTAATTTGATATGCACCACAATGACTCAGTTATATTTCTTCTGGGATAATATATTTTGTATTCAACATATTAATTTGTTTTCATTTGTTCTGAACTATATTCAATGCATGATTTTCCTATTATCAACATTTACTCAAATATATTGATAAAATTTTCCAACATAGCTCTCTTTGCCTTTCTACTTTGGGCCATGAGTAATTCAGCATCTTCTGTGTTTAATATTATTAATATTATTCCTGTTGGCTCATTTGATAGAAAATCGTAGACAACATATCTTCTTACTCTAAATAATTCAATATTTATTCCCTGAGAATAAGTACAATCATTTCTTCATAGTTCAGAATGTTTAAATTTAATGCCACAGGATCTAATATACAGTCCATATCCAAGTCTCGCTAATATATATCATGGCCTATTTTGCTTTTGGCCTGTTGTTTTCTTAATTTGGAGCATATTCCCAAAATATATATGTGAAGGAAGGTGAAGGTGAAGTCGCTCAGTCGTGTCCAACTCTTTGCGACCCCATGGACTGTAGCCTACCAGGCTCCTCCGTCCATGGGATTCTCCAGGCAAGAGTACTGGAGTGGGGTGCCATTTCCTTCTCCAGGGGATCTTCCCGACCCAGGGATCGAACTCAGGTCTCCCGCATTGGAGGCAGACGCTTTAACTTCTGAGCCACCGGGGAAGCAGTGATCTTAAAGAGGCGATACTCTTTCACCTAATGAAGCGTCTAAGTAATCCAAACAATATTCAAGAATTATCTTAGCTGAAGTCCACTTTTTGAGATTGGCATGAAGATGCCACATATTTTGTAGGGTAGGAAAATATTTAGCGTTTAAGTAGTTAGAATACGTTCTGAAAAGCAAGAGTTCTAGCAGGAGTCTTTTAGAGTATCTGATAATGAACCTGCCTTGATGTTTTACAAGCAGTCAGTCCTTTTAACTCTTTTCAAAATCAAATTGTATAGGTGAACACATAAACTAAGTTATTCTATAATCATTAGAAGTAGCTTTAAATTACCATGTATATATTTTAAAGCTTCCGCTGCTGACCTGTATCCAGAAACTGCAACAGTGCCGTTTTGGTACTGTTCAGTGTTAGGGTTCTGGAGGAAGAATTTTTTTTTCACTCTTAGTTTACACATACATTAAAGAACATAGGAAAGTAGTCACTCAAAGTGTGACTTTCTAAAATGTGTATGTGTATTAGTCACTCATTCATATCTTAGTGTTTGTGACCCTATAGTCACAAGGCTCCTCTGCCTATGGAATTTTCCAGGCAAGAATACTGGAGTGGGTTGCTATTTCCTTCTCCAGGGGATCTTCCCAACCCAGGGACTGAACCTGGGTCTCGCATCGCAAGCAGATTCTTTACCATCTAAGCCACCAGAGAAAAATAGACAAAGGGAAAACATATCACAATAGGAATTCTCTAAAAGCAAAGCGGAATTAAATATTGAGAACTAAATGCTAATTCAATAAAAATGATCTCATGAAACAATATGCTAAACACTATAGGAAGTCAGTGAGGTATGTTTTGGATCCATCCATGATGGTGAAATAAGGCATGCAGAAAAAATATAACTATTTGAGTACTAATAACAGTACTCACGAATCTTATTGAATGTTAGCACTAAACAATAAAATTGTTCTGAAATCTGATCAGAGATCTCATCATGGGTTTAGTGTGGAAAAACTGCCCTATAAAGAACCTGTGGAATTGATTTGGACTTTGAAAATATATGATATTAAAATAAAAGGGAAAAAGAGGATGCTCGGAAGGGACATAAACTGGGTATTCCTTTCAGGGAGATGTAGCTAGAGTAAATACACACACACACTCACACACAAGCACGTATAAATAATTTAGTCCATTTCAAGTAAAGCATTTGTTTGGCTAAAATTAGCAATGTTGAAGAGTAGAACTGAGACAGATTCTCAGTGATTGATATTTCAATTCTTCAATCATACTCAGGAAAAAATTTAAAGTAGGAGAGTGTTATCATGCAGTTTCTGAGGTACAAACATCCAGAGTTCTTTGATTAAAGTCTTATTAAAAATAAGCAAAAGAAAATATTATAATTATAGTCAGAACTCAAATATTCCAAGGAATTTAGGAAACAAAACGGCAGAATTTGGGTTGCCCCAGAAAAAGGAGGGCTAGGAATTGTAGGAGATAGCTTGTAATAAATATGTTTATTGGGACCCTCCTTTGGGGCTTTTCTAGTTAAGAAAAGAGACTCGCAACTATTTCTTCTAACTTTGTATGTGTATGTGACCAATCACCCAGTCATGTCGAAATCTTTGCAACCCCATGGACTGTAGCCTGCCAGGCTCCTCTGTCCATTGAATTTTCCAGGCAAGAACACCAGAGCGGGTTGCCATTCCCTCCTCCAGGGGATCTTCCTGACCCAGGGATGGAACCAGCATCACTTGTGTCTCCTGCATTGGCAGGCGGCTTCTTTACCACCGTGCCACCTGGGAAGCTCTCTAACTTTACAACCCTCCCTCAAGATTCTAAGTCTCTGAAGGGATCATCTGATGGAAAAAATAAAGATCACAAATCCACTCCATGAATATCTGAGTAGCGACTAGAAGTCTCTTACAGTAGGAAAAAGAGTCTGCATTTCCACAGTACCAAGTCTTTAGACAGTAAGGCAGAGTGACTTCTCAAGACAGAAACAGGAGTGCAGTTAGGAACAAAGGTGAGGGGATGTGTACCAGGTGTCCAGAAAAAAAGAAAAGAAAATATCCACAGCCTAAGGAAAACCATGTTTGGGGAAACTAAAGTCTTGTAGCACTGTGCAAGCACCATTGGATCAGGAAGCATCAGACGGAAACAATTAGAGATACTATCCCATGTATGTGGTAATAATGCCCTGGATCCAAGGACACATGGGGTTCCAGGTGACTGACAGAGCCCCCAGTTTCCATACACAAATTTCTAGCATACCCCTTTGTACCTCAACAGGATTGCTCTGCATTTTTTCAGTGTCCATAATTTTTGATCTTTGTAATTTATACAAGCTAAAACCTCAAGCATAAAAGAGGAAGCAAGAATATATGGAATGCATATTTTTAGAGACAACTCTGCACTAAACTGGCATGGAATTTGTTTGGGTGAGGGTTGGTAATTTTGAGAGAGAGGAAGAGAACATTAACAATTCCAATTTCTGACATCCATCTTCTCTTTTTACTGTACTTGTAATAAATCCAATTTCATCAGCTCAAAAAGTGCTAATAAAAGATAAATGGTGGCTTTGTAAAGGGACTGACTATTAAGAACATAGAAAGGGCCATTGTTTGTTTTTTTTTTCATGACACTTTATTCAGCACATATGAGAGAAGGGAGGATTTATTAGACATTTCTAAAATACTCAAAAGGATGGATATCTTTCATACATAAATCTAAAAATATTTTCTTAAGGAGAATTAAAAGTACAGTTTAGTAGAAATGAGTGTCTGGCAGCTAGCTGAAGCAGAAATTGTCTATCTGCTGCAGCTGATGCCTATCAGACTGCTAGGCACAGTGTTGTACCAGCTGAAGTCTGTCAACAGGGAGACCAGCATAAGGGCAACATGATAGTCAAAACAGGATGAAACCACAGTCTAAACAAGATGACATGTGCATTTGTGCAATTAGCAGCATCAGCAAAAGGAAAGTTGTGTTTGGAGTGTTCTGCCAGGAACCAAAAAAAAAAAAGCAGAATGCTTATTTTGCCACAATAGTGTTATGTTATATCTGGCTAAATAAAATTAATGGCTTGATGGAAAACACTGCATAGACTGGAGTAAAGCATACAAAAGCAGCTGATAACAGAGTCATAAGAAGGAAAACCTTACCATGCTGTTGCTACTGTAAGCAAAGCCCACCTTGAAAATACTTTTCACTCAATTACTGATCTGTAATGATGAGTACTACCTATAGTGATGGCTATGGACAGAATCTCTGGGTGTGTGTTTGTGTGTGTGTGTTTGTGTCAGTCGTTCAGTCACATCCAACTCTGCAACCACATGGCCTGTAGCCTGTAAGGCTCCTCAGTCCATGAATTACTCCAGGAAAGAATACTGCAGTGGGTTGCCATTCCCTTCTCCAGAGAATTTTCCCGACTCAGGGATCGAACCCAAGTCTCCTGGACTGGGGGGAGATTCTTCACTGTCTGAGCCACCTGAGAAGCAGGAGAACATATCAGTTCAGTTCAGTTCAGTTGCTCAGTTGTGTCTGACTCTTTGCAACTCCATGGACTTCAGCATGCCAGACTTCCCTGTCCAAAACCAACTCTCGGAGCTTACTCAAACTTATGTCCATCGAATCAGTGATACCATCCAACCATCTCATCTTATATCATCCCCTTCTCCTGCCCTCAAACTTTGCCAGCATCAGGGTCTTTTCCAATGAGTCAGTTCTTCGCATCAGGTGGCCAAAGTAATGGAGTTTCAGTTTCACCATCAGTTCTTCCAATGAATATTCAAGACTGATTTCCTTTATGATGGACTGGTTGGATCTCCTTGCAGTCCAAGGAACTCTCAAAAGTCTCTAACACCACAGTTCAAAAGCATCAATTCTTCAGCACTCATCTTTCTTTATAGTCCAATTCTCACATCCATACATGACTACTGGAAAAATTATAGCCTTCACTAGACAGACTTTTGTTGGCAAAATAATGTCTCTGCTTTTTAATATGATGTCTAGGTTGGTCATTGCTTTTCTTCCAATAAGCAAGAATCTTTTAATTTCATGGCTGCAGTCACCATCTGCCGTGATTTTAGAGCCCAAGAAAATCAAGTCTGTCACTGTTTCCATTGTTTCCCCATCTATTTGCCATGAAGTGATGGGACTGGATGCCATGAGCTTAATATTCTGAATGTTGAATTTTAAGCCAACTTTTTCATTCCCCTCTTTCACTTTTATCAACAGGCTCTTTCATTCCTCTTTACTTTCTGCCCTAAGGGTACTGTCATCTGCATATCTGAGGTTATTGATATTTCTCCCTGTAATCTTGACTCCAGCTTGTGCTTCATCCAGCCTGGCATTTTCCATGATGTACTCTGCATATAAGTTAAATCAGCAGAGTGACAATATACAGCCTTGACATACTCCTTTTCCTATTTGGAACCAGTCTGTTGTTCCATGTCCAATTCTAACTGTTGTTTCTTGACCTGCATACAGATTTCTCAGGAGGCAGGTCAGGTGGTCTGGTATTCTCATCTCTTGAAGAAATTTGCACAGTTGGTTGTGATCCACAGTCAAAGGCTTTGGTGTAGTTAATAAAAAAGAAGTAGATGTTTTTCTGGAACGCTTGCATTTTTGATGATCCAGTAGGTGTGGGCATTTAAATCTCTGGCTCCTCTGCCTTTTCCTTTTTTCTTAAATTAATTAATTTATTTTAATCAGAGGCTAAATACTTTACAATATTGTTGTGGTTTTCACCATACATTGGCATGAGTAAGCCATGCGTGCACATATGTCCCCCATCCTGAACCCCCCCTCCCACCTCCCTCCACATCCCATCCCTCAGGGTTCTCCCAGTGCACCGGCTTAGACTGGTGATCTGTTTCACATATGGTAATATCCTTTGCCTTTTCTAAATCCAGCTTGAACATCTGGAGGTTCATGGTTCACATACTGTTGAAGCCTGGCTTGAAGAATTTTGAGCATTTCTTTGCTAGTTTGTGAGATGAGTGCAATTGTGCAATTAGCCCCACCATAGAGCTGCCAGAACTTACACAGGACTAGGGAAACAGACTCTTGAAGGGCACAAAAAGGACTTTGTGTGCACCAGAATCCAAGAGAAAGAAGCAGTGACCGACTAAAGACTGACTCAGACTTTCTTGTGAGTGTCCAGGAGTCTCCAGCAGAGGCTTGGGTCCCCGGTGGCTTGCTGCAGGGTCAGGGGCACTGAGTGAGGCAGTGTCTCCATGGGACCTTTGAAGGAAGTCAGCATTATCTTCATTACCTCCACCATAGTTTGGCCTCAGGTCAAACAACAGGGAGGGAACACAGCCCTGCCTATCATCATAAAATTGGATTAAAGATTTACTGAGCTTGGTACCACCCATCAGAACAAGACCCAGTTTCCTCGTCAGTCAGTCTCTCCCATCAGGAAGCTTCCATAAACGTCTTATCCTTATCCATCAGAGGGCAGACAGAGTGAAAACCACCATCAGGGAAAACTAACCAAGCTGATCACATGGACTGAAGCCTTGTCTGCTGCTGCTAATTCACTTCAGTCGTGTCCGACTCTGTGCGACCCCATAGACGGCAGCCCATCCATCAGGCTCCCCCATCCCTGGGATTCTCCAGGCAAGAACACTGGAGTGGGTTGCCATTTCCTTCTCCAATGCATGAAAGTGAAAAGTGAAAGTGAAGTCGCTCAGTCGTGTCCGACTCTTAGCGACCCCACGGACTGCGGCCCACCAGGCTCCTCCGTCCATGGGATTTTCCAGGCAAGAGTGCTGGAGTGGGGTGCCATTGCCTTCTCCAGAAGCCTTGTCTAGCTCAATGAAACTATGAGCCATGCCATGTAGGGCCACCCAAGATGGACAGGTCATGGTGGAGAGTTCTGAAAAAACGTGGTCCTCTGGAGAAGGTAATGGCAAACCACTTTAGTATTCTTGCCTTGAGAACCCCATTAACAGCGAAAAACCAGAAAGATAGGACACTGAAAGATGAACTCCTCAGGTCAGTGGGTGCCCAATATGCTACAGGAGATCAGTGCAGAAATAATTCCAGAAAGAATGAAGAGATGGAGCCAAAGAAAAAACAACACCCAGATGTGGATGTGACTGGTGATGGGAGTAAAGTCTGATGCTATAAAGAGCAATATTGCATAGGAACCTGGACTGTTAGGTCCATGAATCAAGGCAAATTGGAAGTGGTCAAACAGGAGATGACAAGAGT
Organism: Cephalophus harveyi; assembly: GCA_006410635.1. NCBI lineage: Eukaryota > Metazoa > Chordata > Mammalia > Artiodactyla > Bovidae > Cephalophus > Cephalophus harveyi. The sequence continues at coordinate 14,084 of SJYT01004453.1, read as the reverse complement.
GAATATCGATATTTTAGGAACCAGCAAACTAAAATGGACTGAAATGGGTGAATTTAACTCAGATGACCATTATACCTACCACTTGGGCAAGAATTCCTTAGAAGAAATGGAGTAGCCATCATAGTCAACAAGAGTCTGAAATGCAGTACTTGGATGCAATCTCACAAACAACAGAATGATCTCCATTCATTTACAAGGAAAACCATTCAAAATCACAGCAATCCAACCAGCAATGCCCAAGAAGTTGAAATTGAATGATTCTATGAAGACCTACAAGACCTTCTAGAACTAACACCCAAAAAAGATATCCTTTTCATTATAGGTGACTGGAATGCAAAAACAGGAAGTCAAGAGATACCTAAAGTAACAGGCAAATTTGGCCATGGAGTACAAAATAAAGCAGGTCAAAGGCTAACAGAATTTTGCCAAGAGAATACACTGGTCATAGCAAACACCCTCTTTCAACAACAGAAGGGAAGACTACACATGGTCATCACCAGATGGTCAACACCGAAATCAGATTGATTGTATTCTTTGCAGCCAAAGATGGAGAAGCTCTATACAGTTAGCAAAAACAAGACTGGGAGCTGACTGTTGCTCAAATCATGAACTCCTTATTGCCAAATGCAGACTTCAATTGAAGAAAGTAGGGAAAACCACAAGACCATTCAGGTATGACCTAAGTCAAATCCCTTATGATTATATAGTGGAATTGACAAATAGATTCAAGGCATTAGATCTGATAGACAAGAGTGCCTGATGAACTATGGACTGAGCATCATGACACTGTACAGGAGCCAGAGATCAAGACCATCCCCAAGAAAAAGAAATGCGAAAAAACAAAATGGTTTTCTGAGGAGGCCCTACAAATAGCTGAGAAAAGAAGATAAGCTAAAGGCAAAGGAGAAAAGAAAAGATACACCCATTTGAATGCAGAGTTTCAAAGAATAGCAAGGAGAAATTAGAAAGACTTGGCTTCCCTGGTGGCTCAGAGGTTAAAGCGTCTGCCTCCGATGCGGAAGACCCGGGTTCGATCCCTGGGTCGGGAAGATCCCCTGGAGAAGGAAATGGTAACCCACTCCAGTATTCGTGCCTAGAGAATCCCATGGACAGAGAAGCCTGGTAGGCTACAGTCCACGGGGTCGCAAAGAGTCGGACACGACTGAGCGACTTCACTTTCACTTTCACTTTCCTCAATGATGAATGCAAAGAAATAGAGGAAAATAACAGAATGGGAAAGACTAGAGATTTCTTCAAGAAAATTAGAGATACCAAGGGAACATTTCATGCAAAGATGAGCACAATAAAGGACAGAAACAGTATGGACCTAACAGAAGCAGAAAATAAGAAGAAGTGTCAAGAATACACAGAACTATGCAAAAAAGATCTTCATGACCCAGATAACCACAGTGGTGTGATCACTGACCTAGAGCCAGACATCTTGGAATGCGATGTGCCTTAGGAAGCATCACTATGAACAAAACTAGTGGAGGTGATGGAATTCCAGTTGAGCTCTTTCAAATCCTAAAAAGTGATGCTGTGAAAGTGCTACACTCAATATACCAGCAAATTTGGAAAACTCAGCAGTGGTCACAGGACTGGAAAAGTTCAGTTCTCATTCCAATCCCAAAGAAAGACAAGGCCAAAGAATGTTCAAGAGAATGTATATTTGTTGCTAACTCTGTGCCAAGCCTTATGTTGGTTTTTCAATAGTCATTTTTGGTGCAATTTTTGAAGTGTATGTGGTCTACATTATTAATCGCGTCTAACAGGTGACAACACTCAAGGGACACAAGTCTGTACATCACTATAGTGGAAAGAACAGGAATTGTAAACTTAGAAACTCTAAGCTGAAATACCTGTTCTGCAATTAACAAACTCTAGGAACTTTAAGCCGGAGAAGGCAATGGCACCCAACTCCAGTACTTTTGCCTGGAAAACCCCATGGATGGAGGAGCCTAGTGGGCTGTAGTCCATGGGGTCGCTAAGAGTCGGACACGACTGAGCGACTTCACTTTCACTTTTCACTTACCTGCATTGGAGAAGGAAATGGCAACCCACTCCAGTATTCTTGCCTGGAGAATCCGAGGGACGGGGAGGCCTGGTGGGCTGCCCTCTATGGGGTCGCACAGAGTCGGACACGACTGAAGCGACTTAGCAGCAGCAGGAACTTTAAGCAAACTACTTAATTTTTCTGGACTTGATTATTCTTAAATAATATATAAACTTCAGATATATACCAGGGTTGAATGATATTATTGTTTTTCATACAATACTTGGCATGCATAAATGTATTCCATAAATGGTAGAATCTATATTATTATCGTTATTAGGAGTAATATGGTGAAAGGTGTTTTATAAGTATTTTCTCATTTATACAATGTTGGCAAAAACTCACATCATTAAAGGTACTAATATTTTATGCTAGTATTTGTAGATTGGCAACCAACCATGGGCAGACACACTGCTAAAGATCTTCTGTGCATTAGCTCACTGCTTTGTCCCAGCTCTATTTGTTGCTTTTGTTTAGTCTCTAAGTTGCATCCAACTCTTTGTGACCCCAGGGACTGTAGCCTGCCAGGATCCTCTGTCCAATGGATCTCCCAGGCAATAACGCTGGACTGGGTTGCCATTTCCTCATCCAGGGAATCTTTCTGACCCAGGGATCAAACCCATATCTCCTGCTTGGCAGGTGGATTCTTTACCACTGAGCTATCTAGGAAGCACCCCTGCCACCTGCACACCAGCCCTATATGTATAAGTTATTAGCTCCATTTAATCACTCAAGGGGTAGAAGTTCACAGAGTTTTGATAACACAGGTACTAATCCTACTTTGGGCTTCCCTGATAGCTCAGATAGTAAAAAAAAAATCTACCTGCAATGCAGGAGACCCCAGTTCAGTCCCAGGGTCTGGAAGATCCCCTGGAGAAGGGAATTGCAATCCACTCTAGTATTCTTACCTAGAGAATTCCATGGACAGACTGTGGTGTCACAAAGAGTCAGACATGACTGAGACTAATCCTACTTCAGAGCTTCTCTTTCTCCAACCCAATTCTCATTCAACTAATACATCCTTTCCATGAATTTAAAGATAACAACATAAATAGTATTTATTGTTTTCTCTGAATCTCACAAGCAGAAAGTGAGTCAATCTTTATGGCATTTCCATTTATGCTATATAGAAATATCTTATAATTAGTTGCACTTGTTTTTATATGCAGTCAGACACAGCCTTAGCTCACAATTTTGTCCTTAATGATGATTCATTAACTATGTTTTTAAAATATACAGTATTTATTAATATCATGTTATTTATTAATATCAAAATCTATTTATTAATATCAAAATCTACTTCTAGGTTAAGATTTGAGAGGTACCATATGATTCAAAATAGAGTATCAGTGCATCTATAGTGCATTACACTTCTGATACAATAAATATTTTATGAGTATTAACAAGAAATTTAAAGCATTACTGCCTCTTGATAGGAATACAGGAGCACTGATCTCTGTGGATGGTACCGTTTTCCTTAGCTCAGATTCCTTAGCTACTTCTTGAGGCCAGAATCATAATTCCCACCATATTATATTTGTATTCTATTCACATTTGCAGGATTTTACAAAAAGTTAGAACTTTGTCATAGTTCAAAGATTTGGTGAAGTATTTCTTCTCTATGTGTTTCCGGACATAGCTGCTATTTTAGAGCAGAATGGACAACATCTGGCAGTTTATTCGAAATGCAGAATCTGGGGCCCCATTCTAGACCTGCTGAATTAAAAATCGGCATTTTTACAAGGTCCCCAAGTGCATTCTGTGTTGTTGTTTCAGTTGCTAAGTCATGTATGACTCTGTGACTGCATGAACTGCAGCTCACCAGGCTTCCCTCTCCTTCACTATCTCCCAGAGTTTTCTCAGATTCATGTCCATTAAGTCTATATGTTAAGGTTTTAAGATTCATTGTTCAAGAAAGCACAAGCAATAAAAAGTTGTGGTTTTGCTGGACATGTCTTTCATACACGGCAACAATAGAAGAGTTAGGTTACGTTGATCTTATATCAAGAGGAGTAGAATTTCAAGAGGAGAAAAGAAGAAAGAGCTGGCATTCTTTCAAGTGAAAAAGATAAGGTGGAATTGTTGAATTGCATCATCATTAAATATGCAGGTTCTAAATGTTAACAAGCTTAGGTTATTTTAGAGATTTAGTGATGTTAATCTTTTTATAATCATTCAAGTTCTTTGTTGCTAAGGGATTTTGGCATCAGATTTTGTGTTTCTCCAGCACTTACATGTTTAAATAAACAGCATGTTTATTTAGGGTTAAAATGCTTCACGCAGCATTGTTTACAATTGAGCAGATATGAGTTTGTTTTGATGTAACTGTTAAAAATGTTAGTATAATCTACTGGGAATATGATATGGTTTTCCAATCTTCCTGAACAGATTTCAGATTACTAGGCAATCTTAATGTAAAATTTCCTGAATCAGTGAGAGTTTCACGCCAAAAAATTAGAATATATAGTAAGATCTATGTATGTAGTAAACCACATATGCAAATTAAACTACTTAATCGGGAGAAATGGTTTCTCACATCAAGGTTAGTGGTTTCAGATCAAGGAACACTTGATCTGAAGTGCAAATCATTTTTTGTAAGAAAAACGCTTCAATCATTTTTTCTTTAACACTCTAACATACTTAAGCCCCTACTTTTTCCTTAGTGGTTTCCCTCTGCACCTCATTTTTACCTGGACCCCACCACAACTTAGTCTAATGAGTGTTATGGAAATAGACATTTGTGACTTCATTTGTATATACTTTCAAGTTGTCATCTGTGTGTATAGGATTCTAGTTTCCTGTATACTTTCAAGTTGTCATCTGTGTGTATAGGATTCTAGTTTCCTGTATCAGCTCTCCAACCAGAAGTTTGCCTCCCTTGCTATTATCTCCTTCTGCCTAAGACTAAAGGAGAAATTAAAAAAAAAAAAAAAATTTTTTTAAGCCCTAGCAAAATAAAGATTTATTTACTGCAGTAGAAAAATCAACAGAGTAGTGAAGTCAAGTTAGTAAAACAGTGAATTGCGGATAGAAAACAAAGAAGAAGGAAAGAAAAGACTTACTGTTAAACCAGGAAGGCCCTTTGAAAGATTTTTTACAGTATACAAACTGTTTTTGGCCTGGACTTTATCTAATCATGTGGTGGTTTAGTCGCTAAGTTGTATCCAACTCTTAGAATCCCATGGACTGTAGCCTGCCAGGTTCCTCTGTTTAATAGGATTTTCCAGGCAAGAATACTGGAGTGAGTTGCTTTTTTCCTTCTCTAGAGGATCTTCCCATCCCAGGATTAAACCTGTGTCTCCTGCATTAGCAGGAGGATTCTTTACCAACTGAGCCACCGGGGAAGCTATATCTAGTCTTAGATAGATGAAAATGTAGTCATATCATTTTTTTTCTTTTGAAACATATAAAATTGAATATTTCATAGCTTGCCAGAATCTAATAACCCTGGCTTTATAAAAGTTAAATCTCCAGTGCTATAGTTAGCAGAATACAACTTCTGGATTAATTAGCACTTTAGAAATGCTTAGTTCCTATTTGTGTTCTGGAAAGATTATATTTTTGGCTAAAAAATTAAAAATTCAACTGCAATTTTGTATCTTCTAATAGTAAATGTTATTTAAGTCCTTTAAATTTTTAAGCCCTTCAAAAATCCTATAAAGTGTGGATGAAATATCTATAATTTGAGAGAGATTATTTTCAAAAGCCAACACTAGAATAGTGATTTAAAATTCACTATGCATTTTTACACAAATTAACCCATTTATTATATGAGATTCAGAGATACAGCATGGTTTGACCCAAGATCTCAGAGTTACTAAGTTTGGATCTGGGATTCAAAACAAGTTTTCTGCCCCAAATCTCTTCACAGTGCTGTAATGTTATTACTTCATTCAAGTAACTAAGTCTCCTGTTTCCTTTAAACCTTAAAGTTTAAAGTACATTGTGTACCCATATTTGACTTTTTAATCCCTATCTCTGGGGTGCTTCAGACCTTAAGTATTTTTATGCATAGACAACTTTTCCTCACTCTCCTACTTTTTAATTTTTTTTCAGTCAACACAATAACCTTTATTTGTTCTTCTTGAATTTCATCATAATTAATTCTGAAAACTTGTGGAATTTCCTAAAGTTAGTTTATATTCTCATTCTTTCCCTCTGAAGTGCTTAAGATGTCACTCTCTGCAACTTACCTGCAAAATTAATGATTATGTTCACAAATCAATCATTAAAGTCACTGATTAAGATGCTCAACAATAGGCCTGGGACCAACCACTGTGGAACATTACTTATGTCACCTGAACTTGGCAATGACCCATCAAATACAACTCATTGACTATAATCCTATAGCTCTGTGCTATAACTTAATGGTGGTTGAAACAAGACAATGTATCTCAATTTATTGATGACTTTTGGCATGTGCTACAGAACCAAAACCTTTATGAAATAAAACTATATTGAATCTACTGCTTTCCCTCAATTAGTCATGTCTGTCATTCTATCAGAGATGCAATTGATCATAAAGGATATGTATATCTTACTGGGAATCAACAAAGTAATTATTGTTCCACACTGGTAAGTAACAGAATAGTTACTCTTTGCATATGTACTAGTCACTGAAAGAAATATTTTACATAGATCTTTATAGCTTATTGAAATAAATATCATATTCTGCCAAACTTCACTAAGTAAATTTATATTAATTAAATTATGTTCATAATGTACACATTGCAAACATCTTAACATGTTTGTGAGTGTGTGTGTGAGTGTGTGTGTTAGTTATTCAGTCATGGCCTACTCTTCGTGACCCAGTGGACTGTAGCCTACTGAGCTCCTCTATCATGGAATTCTCCAGGCAAGAATACTGGAGTGGATAGCTGTTTCCTTCTCCAAGGGATCTTCCCGACCGAGGGATTGAACCCAGATCTTCTGCACTGCATGCAGATTCTTTTCCATCTGAGGCACCAGGGAAGCCTCTTCATATGTTTAGAAATCTAAAAAACTGAAAGATGAGTGAACATTCTGTATTTCTACTCTTGTAGGTCTAAATGATAGTTTAAAGGGTCAATACTTCTATTTACTATTAACGCTGGTATGTTGTTATTCTCAGTACTCATTACAGTTGTCTCTGTTGGAAGTGGTTTTGGAAAAACTGTTCTCTAAGTTTGTACCTATTTACTGGCTCTTATGAGAGCACTTAAGCTAAAATAGCCTGCATGCTTAGAGTCACTAAACTATTCATAGTTCCTTATTCTTTTTTAAATCATTTTAATTCAAAAGTTCAAAAATAGTTTTCCACATGTTCACTTGTCAATATACTCGCTGACAACGAGTCAATCTATATGATACTCTCAGTACTGCAGTCTACCTTTTGGCCAATACCACTCTGTTTCTATAATTCAGTTCACATGCCAGCTGACCTTGTGATTCACATCTTTCCTAGAACTTGATTAAATAATTGAACAACACTCAACTTATTCACTCTCAGTGGCCCCTCAAGCCGAAAATGTCAATAATAATTCTCCTTTACAAAAACAAATTCATGGTTAATGTACATCTATTGGTTGATCTGCTTTGTTAAAATATGCCAAACATGCATTTAACTCGACCTTCTTGCTTGACTTGCTACTGTCCAAGAGTTTAGTTTTTTCTCACGTATCAATCTTTGGATTAGAAGAGGAGGTAACATAAAATATACTGTTCCTCTCAGATTTTTAGTTGTTTCTCACTTCTAATAACATATAAATATTGGCAATAACTTACTAGAAATGGATCTTCCTGTAGCTCAGATGGTAAGGAATCTGCCTGCCATGAGGAAGACTCAGGTTCGATCCCTGGGTCAGAAAGATCCTCTGGAGAAGAGAATGGCAATCCACTCCAATATTCTTGCCTGGAGAATTTGTTCCTCTCAGATTTTTAGTTGTTTCTCACTTCTAATAACATATAAATATTGGCAATAACTTACTAGAAATGGATCTTCCCTGTAGCTCAGATGGTAAGGAATCTGCCTGCCATGAGGAAGACTCAGGTTCGATCCCTGGGTCAGAAAGATCCTCTAGAGAAGAGAATGGCAATCCACTCCAGTATTCTTGCCTGGAGAATTCCATGGACAGAGGAGCCTGGCGGGCCACAGTACATGGAGTCGCAAAGAGTTGGACATGACTGAGCAACTAACACTACTAGAAATAATTACATAAGGGATAGTGATATCTGACAGCACTTGAAAATAAATCAATATTTTTCAAATAAGTAGAAACATTATTTAGCATAGTTTGAAGGACATAAGGTGGTGTTAATCCCAGTGTGTCCAGGTCAGATATCAGAACAGCAGTTAATCAGGCCAATATTAAATCTAGAATTTATCTTGTCTCTAGAAAGAGTCCTCATTTTTATTCATTATGAAACATGTGTTACCAGGATTATCAAGATGAGTGCAACGTACTAGAAACTAATGGAAGATTCAGAGAGATTACAGAGCTTATCGAGTGACAACTGGGAAGGAGACCACATATTGTGGCTATATTTTCTCTGTGAAAAGTAACTCTGAAAAAACTTTTCTTATGAGAAATCTACTTAAGTAAGTACAGATAAGGAAGCCAGGAATTTAGATAATTTGATAAATCCTCAGCTAAGACATCACCAGATGGTCAATTCTGAAATCATATTGATTATATTCTTTGCAACCAAAGATGGAGAAGCTCTCTATAGACAGCAAAAACAGACTGGGAGCTGACTGCAGATCACATCATGAAATCCTTATTGCCAAATTCACAAAAATTGAAGAAGGTAGGGAAAACCACTAGACCATTCAGGTATGACCTAAATCAAATCCCTTATGATTATATAATGGGAGTGACAGACAGATTCAAGGGATTACATCTGATAGTGCCTGAAGAACTATGGATGGAGGTTCATAATATTGTATTGGAGGTGGTGATTAAGATCATCCTCAAGAAAAAGGGATTCAAAAAGGTAAAATGGTTTTCTAAGGAAGCCTTACAAATAGCTGAAGAAAAAAAAGAGGCTAAAGGCAAAGAGAAAAGAAAAAGATATCCTCACCTGACTATAGAGTTCCAGAGAATAGCAAGGAGAGAAAAGAAAGCTTCCTGAGAAGTCAGATTTGATATCTATCCCTGCAGTTAAAGAAAGGCAATGCCAAAGAATGCTCAAACTACCTCACAATTGCACTCATTGACATGCTAGCAAAGTAATGCTCAAAATCCTCCAAGCTAGGCTTCCACATTACATGAACCAAGAACATCCATATGTCCACACTGGATTTAGAAAAGGCAGAGGAACCAGAGACCAAATTGCCAACATCGGTTGGATCATAGAAAAAGCAAGAGAATTCCATAAAGCAGCTACTTCTGCTTTATTGACTATGCAAAAGTCTTTGACTGTATGGATAACAACAATCTGTGGAAAATTCTTAAAGAGATGGGAATACCAGACCACCTTACCTGCCTCCTGAGAAACCTGTATGCAGGTCAAGAAGCAACAGTTAGAGCATACATGGAAGAATGGACTGGTTCCAATGAGGAAAGCAGTATGTCAAGGCTGTATATTGTCACTGTGCTTATTTAACTTATATGCAAAAGTACATCATGTGAAATGGCAAGCTGGAAGAAGCACAAGCTGGAATCAAGATTGCTGGGAGAAATATCAATAACCTCAGATATGCAGATGACACCACCTTTATGGCAGAAAGCCAAGAGGAACTAATGAACCTCTTGATGAAAATGAAAGAGGAGAGTGAAAAAGCTGGCTTAAAACTCAACATTCAAAAAACGAAGATCATGGCATCTAATCCCATCACTTCATGGCAAATAGACAGGGAACAATGGTAACAGTGACAAACTTGATTTTCTTGGTCTCCATAATCACTGCAGATGGTGACTGAGGTCATGAAATTAAAAGATGCTTGCTCCTTGGAAAAAAAGCTATGACAAACCTAGACAACAAATTAAAAAGCAGAGGCATTACTTTGCCAACAAGGTCCATCTAATCAAAGCTATGGTTTTCCCAGTAGTCATGTACAGATATGAGAACTGGATGCCATAAAGAAGGCTGAGTGCCAAAGAACTGATGCTTTTGAACTGTGGTGTTGGAAAAGACTCTTGAGAGCTTTGACTAGATGGACCTTGTTGGCAAAGTAATGTCTCTGCTTTTTAGTTGTTCAAAGACCAATACTGAAGCCGAAGCTCCAATAATTTGGCCACCTGATGCAAAGAGCCAACTCATTGGAAAAGACCCTGATGCTGGGAAAAGTTGAAGGCAGGAGGAGAAAGGAGTGACAGAGGACAAGGTGAATGGATGGCATCCCTGACTCAATGGACATGCGTGAGCAAGCTCTGGGAGATGGTGAAGAACAGGGAAGCCTGGCGTGCTGCAGCCTATAGGGTTGCAAAGATCAGACACTAGTGAGTAACTGAAGAACAAAAGAGATCCATGGACACTCCATGGTTTTTGTATGATTGGGTATTCTGTCTGGCAACTTCAACTCTCTCAACATTGCTCAAATTGAATATAATAATTTTCAGGTTATCATTCTTTTATCTACTGTTCTAAAGATCCTTTCTGCTTGTGACAAAACCATCACTGATACATAGTAGGATGGTATGAAAGAAGGGAAACTTTTTCTTTCCTAGGAATAATTATAATGTATTCTGAGATTATATCTCTTTAATTTTCAAACTTTTTTCAATATTAATGTTTATTCAGCTACGAAAAGAGATGGCAATGTATTTTTTTTTAATTTCATTAACAAAATAAAACTTGGAAACCTTGTGATGATCTCAGAATTAAAAGTAAAATTTTAACTGCAATAAAAAACTTAAGTAAGAAAACCACAATCTTTACCATTAGTTTCTCGTGCCGTAGAGCCAGTCATTGTATAATGCAACACCTCAACTCTAGACTCATGAATTTTGTTCCAGAAACAATTGGGCCACCTAATTATGATGTATCACGCAGGCAAGGCACTTCTACAAATAAATCTTAAGTTGAATGAAATTAGTTAGTTCTGGGACTCCTCACAGGCCTTTATATGCAGTGGCATATGGTAAATGATGCTGCTAGATGTTTAATAACAGGATGGGGGACAGAACAACTTGATTGGTAACATGTACAATTTCTATGGTGTAAATACTTCTACCTGATGGATTTCAAGCTCCCAAGGTGAAGTCTCCTCACTGAACTTAGAATTGAGAAGAGATGCTGCACATCTCTGCTCATGCTCAGCTCAGCAAGCTGAGTTGGTACAGACTTAACCAACCACTGCCGCTGCCACTCTCCCTGCCTCTATATACCTCACCATAGTGGTTTTATGAGAAGCGTTTCAACATTCTCCATTTGGTAACATGCACTGAAACTGGACTTAAAACAATGAAAAGAATCCAGTGTAAACAAATTGAAGTAAAACTATGCACAGATATTTTAATTGTTCCACTAAACAACATTCTTACTTAACTTTCAACCCATCTGCTTCCTAAATGACTCTACACCTAGGGTGATAGAATTCTAACAAAGATATCTACCATCTTAATACTTTTTGGTTATTAAAACTGTTCTACAATATAGACACCAGATACGCTCTGCAGATGTTAATTCCTCAGTAGGAAAATAACTTAGAAATCTGTTCTAAAGTGAAGGAAATAGCCTATCTTAGGCATCACATCTAAGATACCTAGAGGGTGCTGTGCCATGCTTAGTCGCTCAGTTGTGTCTGACTCTGCACCCCCTTGAACTGCAGCCCACCAGGCTCCTCTGTCCATGGGGATTCTCCAGGTAAGAATACTGGAGTGGGTTGCCATGCCCTCCACCAGGGGATCTTCCCAACCTGGGGATCAAACCCAGGTCTCCTGCATGGCAGGCAGATTCTTTACCACCTGAGCCACCAAGGACCCCTGTACTCAGTGCTTATTGTGGGAGGTTATAGCAAGTGTCTTGGAATCTCCTATTTGGAAAAATCAAATTTAGGAGAGAAGTAGTATATGTTCCTTTCCAAATCTATATATTCTCCTAAACTCTGGTTTTCTATCATGGCCACATCTGTATTGCATGCTTCAGAATACCACTAGTTTTGCAGCTAACTTTAAATACAGAGATGCATAAGAAGAACCATAGTCCTTAGGCTTTTATCTCCATTTCAAAACCAAACTAATTCCAAAATGAAAGATCCCTTATATTAGAAATTATAATAAAGCATTAAGTTATAAATTAAAATTTTGAATACCATAGTTAATATGTCATTTTTCCAAAAACCTACAGAAAAATCCTACTTGTGCTTTGTTGTAGTATGATTTTTAGGGTGATAAGTAGTATATGTAGCTCAGAATTAAGGTGAGGAATAATGAGGTATTATACAAAAATTATCTAGATACAGATATTAGGTACAATTAGTATTTACTGTTAAGATTAGTAGGAATATTAAAATATTATGTTGTTCTTTTGTATATTAGGTTGACAAGATTAAGTTATGGCAATAATTTGGAAACCATTTATTTACCACTAGTCACTGTGCTAGTTCCTAGGTTACGAATATTAGTATCTCTGTCTTTAAAAGCTCTTAGTCCATGTGTACATGTGTACACCCCTGTCTGATTCATGTCAATGTATGGCAGAAACTACTACAATATTGTAAAGTAATTAGCCTCCAATTAAAATAAATTAATTTTAAAAACTCAGTCTATTAAGACTTGATGACTAAAAACAGCTATACTGAACCTTATCTCTTCAAGCTGCATAACATCTTTCCTATTATACATATTCAATCAAACAAATATTAACTTAGCAACTACTATAGCTAAGTCCTATGCTAAGTCAAAATGGATAGAAGCTGAAAAAGCCTCAAAAATCCCCAAATCTCTCCCACCTTGCTTCATCACTGTTATCGACTGAATTCCACATGCCCAGGAATCAGTGGGAACTCCAGTTCTCTCACTTGACACCATCCCATCCTCCCCAACTGGGATTACTCTGAAATATGCATGGCTAAATCATGTTCCAAATTGTCTTCGTTAGACAGCTCTGAGGCCCACAGGATCTGGCTTGATAATGCTCTTTCTTGCTACCTAGCCTTTCCTACGTTGCTCCTCTGCTTGTGTTCTCTCCACCTCCCAAACGAACTACCTGTATGTGAGAGTTGGATCATGAAGAAGACTGAGTGCCGAAAAAATGATGCTTTCAAATTGTGGTGCTAGAGAAGACTCCTTTGGAGAGTCCCTTAGACAGCAAGGAGATCAAACTAGTCAATCCTAAAGGAAATCAACCCTGAATATTCATTGGAAGAACTGATGCTGAAGCTTTAGTACTTTGCCTGCTGCAAAGAACTGACTCATTGGAAAAGACCCTGATGCTGGGAAAGATTGAGGGCAGGAGGAGAAGAGGACAACAGAGGATGAGATGGTAAGATGGCATGACTGACTCAATGGACATGAATTTGAGCAAACTCCAGGAGATAGTGAAGGACAGGGGAGTCTGGCATTCTACAGTCCACGGGGTCACAGAGTCTGACACGACTTAGTGGCTGAACAATCCTGGATTTATGTCTGCTTCCAGGCCACCCCAAAACAAAGCACTAAGATAGATTACAATTTTATAGATGATGGAAAAGCAAAATGTTTAATGACTCAGAAAATTTCAGAATGTTATAGCCAAAATTCTACCCTGAGAAAGAGACACATGGGCTCCAGTCCTTGCGTCTTTACAGACTAGCTGTAAAAGGATATTTGTTTCCCTGGACTCAGTTGTCTCTTGTTTGTCAAGTAAAAGTTTGTATGATTAAATGATCAAGAGTCTTTCCCTAGGCTAACTTTATGATTCTATGATTCAGTTCAGTTCAGTTGCTCAGTCGTGTCCGACTCTTTGCGACCCCATGAATCGCAGCACCCCAGGCCTCCCTGTTCATCACCATCTCCCGGAGTTCACTCAGACTCACGTCCATCGAGTCCGTGATGCCACCCAGCCATCTCATCCTCGGTCGTCCCCTTCTCCTCCTGCCCCCAATCCCTCCCAGCATCAGAGTCTTTTC